>QRDG01000231.1:1153583-1564881 GCA_012064385.1 Puccinellia tenuiflora | reverse complement strand
TGGTGAAATGTGCTGCCTAACAAGATCATAGACAACTTACACCTGATGTTAATAAATTGATTAGTAAGATAGAACTACTTCAATAATAAAATATAAAATTGCCAACTGTGTGAGTGCCTTTGGGCTTGCTGCTCGTGGTTAACCGGGCTGGTAAGGAATTGGCTGGGTATGTTTGGTGTTAGCATAGATGGTTACCCATGCGCTCTCTTACCTCCTCTCTAGTAGACGAAAGTTGTAGCGTGTCTCTATAAGTTGTTAGTGCTGCTTGCCGCCACCTCAATCGCTAACCCCTTTTCCTCGGAATTCCAGCTTTGATATCTTGTGAGTATTACTTGCCAGTACTTCTACTAGTACTGACCCCTTCGGGGCTGCTATTCCAATGTAGCCAACAGGTTTGAAGTGTGACGACGTTAGCTTGGGAATCCCTCCGGCTAGGCTTGGCCTGGGCAGGGATATGGTGCCTTTGCTTATCTTCAGGACTCTTAGTCCAATTTGTATCTTGTCCGTAGTCGGACGCTACCCGCTTCCGTTGTTATTTGGATCTTTGTATTGTATCTTTTGCTCTTGACTCGGTGAGTCGTTGTTGTATATGTTGTTTTGTGGGTTCCATCGAGAACTGTTGTAATGTTATCACTATTCCACCCGCATAACGTGTGTGTTGCGACGTGCACGTTATGCCTGGTGGGCGTCCTTTAGGATCGCTATTATGCGGATTTGGCTGAAACGCTAATATCTGCATAGTATCGATCTTGGGGCGTTACAGGTGATCAGCTGGGAAGTTTGACTAGGGTAAGTATTTTGACCTATAATAATTAAGTGTGTAATTAAGGACTAAATATGTGACTAATTCTAAAATTTTGAAATACAATTAAAAAGAATTAAAAAAAGATAAAAAAATTCAAAAAAAAAATTCGAAAATTAAAAATAATTGGAAAACCTAAGTCGACGGCTTTGCCGTCGGTGTATGGAGAGCTATGCCGACGGCAAAATCGACGGCATCTGCTACGCCGACGGTATATTTACCTACGCCTACGGGTACTACGCCGACGGCCATACGTCGACGGCCGACGGCAAAAGGCCGTCGGCACCTGGGCTCATTCCTGTAGTGACCAGAGAAGCTTGGGTTTTTCTCGGTTCGGTCTGCTTATAAATCCCTAATTCAGCATAACCGTGTCCACACTCCAGGTTCGTCGGCTGGTACAGAATTGACGGTTTGGGAGAAATTGTGGCGTCTTGCGATACCTCCAAAAGTACGTAATTTTTGGTGGCGTGTAATCAACAAATTCGTACCCACCTAGAGCATTCTCTATGATCGCCATATCGAAAAGATAAGTTTCTGTGAAGCTTGTGGGGAGAAGGAGTCTATTTTCCATGCTCTGTTTGAGTGTACGTGGGCGAAAATTTTCTGGAACGAAATAAAGTTGGCTGTGGGAACTAAGATACCAGAATTCCACCCGGATACGTGGGCGATGGATATGGTTGATGCATGGTCTAAATAAGGTTTGTGGCAAGGATGTTTGCATCATTTTATGTTGAGCTTGGGCAGTATATGGTCGTAGAGGAATGCTAGGATGCACGGTGAGTCATCCAGGACGATCACACAATCTGTTAAATGGACATGTGATGTTGCGCCAGACCTGGCCACTACGGGGAAGGAAGAGGCCAAGAAACAGGCGAAACAAATGGTGAAGTGGTCTCCACCTCCTCATGGTAGACTCAGGATCAATGTGGATGCGTCCTACTCCGTTAGCCTACATCATGGTGGTAGGTACTGGCGTAGGTCTACGCGACCACACGGGGAAGCTCCTTCGTGCACAAGCGCTATGGTATGAATCTGCTGCAAGTGCTTTGGTAATGGAGGCATACGCTGTTAGAGATGGTGTGCAGATGGCTCTTCGAGGGATTCGTGATGTTTTGGTTGAGACTGATGCTCAGCAAGTGGTGAACCTCTGGTCATCCTCCACCTTTGAACGTTCTGAAGTGGCTGCAATATTGATCGAAATACGTGAGCTGACCGGGAATATGGACTCCTTTTGTTTGAACTTTGTACCTAGGGAGGCTAATATGCTGGCTCATCTGTGTGCCGAGCAATGTAGTACCGATAGGAAAAGATGGCTTTGGATAAACTATATATATTCCAACTTTCCTTGATGCCTGTATCAGGAAAGGAGTGTAATACCGGTTGATGTTTAATAGTATAAGCTCGTGATTTCAAAAAAGGTGTACACGGTTACAACAGAAAGAGAGAATGAAGGGGCCTAACGGGACGCGCACGTAGGAGGCGCACGCAGAGGCGCGTGCGATGCTCTAGGGATTAGTTACAGGCCGGAGGATATATAAACAGGCCGGCCGGGTACAAATTAAGTGTACGTTCAATTCAACACTAAAACCCTAGCTAGCGCGAGTAGCGGATGGGGAGGGAAGGAAGGAGCTCAGATCCCCCCGGACGAGGCCACCGCGGCGCCGCCATGAAGCTGACGATGAAGACTCTCTACGGCACCAACTTCGAGATCCGGGTGCAGCACAGTGACACCGTGAGATCCTCCTCCCGCTCCTCCATTTTTTCCTTCCCCGTTTTCTAACGCGCCTCCTGTTCTTCCCCACTAGCTTGTACAGCGCTTCCTAGTAGTGATTTTGTTAGAGAATTCTCTAGTATTTCGATCGTGCAGCGATGTTGAACTAGCTGCTCAGGGCATGTGGTTATGAGTTGATGCGAGGGATTAGCTCGTTAGGTTCTGTGTGGCGTCGCGATGTGGGATTTGGGTGCGCCATTACTTCAACTGGATCCGATTTCTCCTGAATCCTAATGCCATCTGCACCGCATCCTAGCATTTCTTGTGAGAGGATTACCCAAGATATGCACATTTTGGGGGGAAAAAGAGTGCTCTCAGTGCGGGTTTGGGTGAGTTATAAGGAAGAGTACTCTTTTAAGGAAGGATGGTGACCGTGTTGTTATTGTAGGAAGACGAATTTTGGCAGTGTTCCGAATGGAGATCAATGGTAGAGGCGCCATGCTCTTTGTCTCTTTATGTCTTTTCTAATAGAAATGTTGTGTTAATAGCTTGTTCCGGGGGATGTCGTCCTGGGAGGATGAGAGCTGGGGATGAAGAGGATTTAGGTCCATGGTAAGTGATCTTCATGGTCTAGGGGTTCAATTTGGTGTTGCAAGGTGGAGATTCAGGGGTGCTATTCTTCCCCATTTTCAGCAACCATGTGCTTTGAACGCCTTGTTGTACACTGTTCTCCTCCACCTGTCCCTTTGCCATGAGAGTGGACTTGCGTCCAAGGTGTTTCGTGATCATGTCTAAATGTTTTTCTGTAAATTTATACTATGTACGCTCTTTTTAACTTGATGCCCTAGGATCTGTGGCCGCAAAGTTTTAGCTGCTGATAGATTTAAAACTAGCCAGGTTGGTTGTATAAAAAATATATCGCGAGATTTCTTGTTACCACAATATTATTGTTATAGTAGTATACTAGCACATCTTAATGTAAAGTTGTAAAAATATTTGGCAAAGTAGCATCTCGAAGACTTTTGAACTTTTAAGAGTAAAAAATGTCAGTGGGAGTAATTATTTCAAGATCTTGCTTACTGTTTGCTTTGGATCAGATTATGGCTGTCAAGAAGAAGATTGAAGAGATTCAAGGAAAGGATAGCTATCCATGGGGTGAACAACTGTTGATTCATAATGGCAAGGTTTTGAAGGATAAAAGTACACTGGATGAGAATGAAGTTAGCAAAGTAGGATTTCTGGTTGTCATGCTCAGTAAGGTAGGCTGCCTATATATGCCTTATATAGTGGATATTGTTTCAGTTCTGTATGCTTTGGATTATTTTGACTGACTGAGTGCTTGCTGTAATAATTGTAACAACGTGAATTTGTAAGGAATGCAGAGTTAACATAAGCTCTTACATGTGAAAAGATATCAAGATCGGACAAGCAACAGCTATTCTCTAATGAATAATATGACTCAAAACAATTTATGGCCTCATTTTATGCGTCGCAATTTGCTGACCTCCTGGCATAGGCTAACTGTACTGTTTCTTCCTATGCAGCAGCTATACTTTACAATGTCCATTTATGTCAACATTTCAGAAGTACTTGACATGCACGTACAATATTATTTTCACATTATTTAACCATTTCCCATTTTGTGCTTCGGCCTTGTCTTTTTTTCTTTAAGCTCTAACTATTTACTTATTTTCTGCAGAGTAAAGCTTCTGCTTCCAGTGGAACTTCATCTGCCCAGGTAAACTTCTTCTTTTGGGGATGAATACACAATAGCAAGCATAGGTACTAACGCAGAAACCATTACTAGCCTTCGAGCACTCCTGTAACCAGCCAAGCGCCTCCAGTTGCTCAACCACAAGCTCCTCAACCTCTGTGAGTCTCTCACTAGCTTTCCTCAGTGCATTCTACTGCATAGGTAATACATAGGGTCTGCTGCATGGGTCCCATGTACATAGGGTCTTACTCGAACTAAATGTACGCGTCATCTTTCTGCAGGGTCCCCAGCAACTACAACTTCTCAACCTGAAAGACTATCTGCAGAGTATGTTCCTCATGTGACAATTCATATTTGTATTAGGGTTCTTTTTACCACTTAATTTTCATGTTCCTGCATGTACCCTCCCAAAGGGAACATTTGTGGCGTTAGCTTTCAGAGTCACACTCTTCTGATGTTTGTTGCAGCTTTAAATCATGCAACCTGGCATCCATGATCTCCTAGCTGCTTAAGTCCATTTTGAAAAGAAACAACAACAACAAACACACAAGTAGATGCATCAACTAATATATTACAATTTTCAACGAGAGGAAGATATATTTTTCAACTTCTCCATAAACATGGAGCATGAGTCAGTAGGTATCAGCGACTGGACACAATGATCAATGAACATCAAAGTTAGATAGGAAGTTAGAAGCATTGAAACTAACTAGGTAAATGTTTTGATTGCATGAAAACGAGAAGCCATTGAAACAGCAATTTGCATAGCTGGGCAATGGAAGTTAGGCCCCAAACTATTGCATTTTTGGATTCTCGTAACTGTATGTAATGTAGACCTGAAGTGGGAAGCTAGGCCCCAAACTACTGAAATTTCAGAACTAGGCCATACAGTACTTCTCGTAACTGTATGTAATGTAGACCTGGACGAGGCCACCGCGGGGCCGCCATGAAGCTGACGGTGAAGACTCTCAAGGGCACCCACTTCGAGATACGGGTGCAGCACAGTGACACCGTGAGATCCTCCTCCCGCTCCTCCATTTTTTCCTTCCCCGTTTTCAAACGCGCCTCCTGTTCTTCCCCACTAGCTTGTACAGCGCTTCCTAGTAGTGATTTTGTTAGAGAATTCTCTAGTATTTCGATCGTGCAGCGATGTTGAACTAGCTGCTCAGGGCATGTGGTTATGAGTTGATGCGAGGGATTAGCTCGTTAGGTTCTGTGTGGCGTCGCGATGTGGGATTTGGGTGCGCCATTACTTCAACTGGATCCGATTTCTCCTGAATCCTAATGCCATCTGCACCGCATCCTAGCATTTCTTGTGAGAGGATTACCCAAGATATGCACATTTTGGGGGAAGAAGAGTGCTCAGTGCGGGTGTGGGTGAGTTTTATGGAAGAGTACGTACTCTTTTAAGGAAGGATGGTGACCGTGTTGTTATTGTAGGAAGACGAATTTTGGCAGTGTTCCGAATGGAGATCAATGGTAGAGGCACCATGCTCTTTGTCTCTTTATGCCTTTTCTAATAGAAATGTTGTGTTAATAGCTTGTTCCGGGGGATGTCGTCCTGGGAGGATGAGAGCTGGGGATGAAGAGGATTTAGGTCCATGGTAAGTGATCTTCATGGTCTAGGGGTTCAATTTGGTGTTGCAAGGTGGAGATTCAGGGGTGCTATTCTTCCCCATTTTCAGCAACCATGTCCTTTGAACGCCTTGTTGTACACTGTTCTCCTCCATCTGTCCCTTTGCCATGAGAGTGCACTTGCGTCCAAGGTGTTTCGTGATCATGGCTGAATGTTTTTCTGTAAATTTATACTATGTACGCTTTTTTAACTTGATGCCCTAGGATCTGTGGCCGCAAAGTTTTAGCTGCTGATAGATTTAAAACTAGCCAGGTTGGTTGTATAAAAAAATATATCGTGAGATTTCTTGTTACCATAATATTATTGTTATAGTAGTATACTAGCACATCTTAATGTAAAGTTGTAAAAATATTTGGCAAAGTAGCATCCCGAAGACTTTTGAACTTTTAAGAGTAAAAAATGTCAGTGGGAGTAATTATTTCAAGATCTTGCTTACTGTTTGCTTTGGATCAGATTATGGCTATCAAGAAGAAGATTGAAGAGATTCAAGGAAAGGATAGCTATCCATGGGGTCAACAACTGCTGATTCATAATGGCAAGGTTTTGAAGGATAAAAGTACACTGGATGAGAATGAAGTTAGCAAAGTAGGATTTCTGGTTGTCATGCTCAGTAAGGTAGGCTGCCTATATGCCTTATATACTGGATATTGTTTCAGTTCTGTATGCTTTGGATTATTTTGACTGACTGAGTGCTTGTTGTAATAATTGTAACAACGTGAATTAGTAAGGAATGCAGAGTTAACATAAGCGCTTACATGTGAAAAGATATCAAGATAGGACAAGCAACAGCTATTCTCTAATGAATAATACGACTCAAAACAATTTCTGGCCTCATTTTATGCGTCACAATTTGCTGACCTCCTGGCATAGGCTAACTGTACTGTTTCTTCCTATGCAGCAGCTATACTTTACAATGTCCATTTATGTCAACATTTCAGAAGTACTTGACATGCACGTACAATATTATTTTCACATTATTTAACGATTTCCCATTTTGTGCTTCGGCCTTGTCTTTTTTTCTTTAAGATCTAACTATTTACTTACTTTCTGCAGAGTAAAACTTCTGCTTCCAGTGGAACTTCATCTGCCCAGGTAAACTTCTTCTTTTGGGGATGAAAACACAATAGCAAGCATAGGTACTAACGCAGAAACCATTACTAGCCTTCGAGCAATCCTGTAACCAGCCAAGCGCCTCCAGTTGCTCAACCACAAGCTCCTCAACCTCTGTGAGTCTCTCACTAGCTTTCCTCAGTGCATTCTACTGCATAGGTAATACATAGGGTCTGCTGCATGGGTCCCATGTACATAGGGTCTTACTCGAACTAAATGTACGCGTCATCTTTCTGCAGGGTCCCAGCAACTACAACTTCTCAACCTGAAAGACTATCTGCAGAGTATGTTCCTCATGTGACAATTCATATTTGTATTAGGGTTCTTTTTACCACTTAATTTTCATGTTCCTGCATGTACCCTCCCAAAGGGAACACTTGTGGCGTTAGCTTTCAGAGTCACACTCTTCTGATGCTTGTTGCAGCTTTAAATCATGCAACCTGGCATCCATGATCTCCTAGCTGCATAAGTCCATTTTGAAGAGAAACAACAACAAACACACAAGTAGATGCATCAACTAATATATTACAATTTTCGACTGAGAGCAAGATATATTTTTCAACTTCACCATAAACATGGAGCATGAGTCAGTAGGTATCAGTGACTGGACACAATGGTCAATGAACATCAAAGTTAGATGGGAAGTTAGAAGCATTGAAACTAACTGGATATTGGCAGCATGTGTGCCAGGGGCATCGTGTGAGCCAGGGGCGCGCTGCCACTAACTGGATATTGGCAGCATGTGTGCCAGGGGCACGCTGCCACTAACTGGAATAATGGGAGCGTTCGTTTTCGCACGCTGCTAGTACAAGTTAGTAGTGGTGTATTACTAGCAGGGTGCCGCGGCCTGCCACTAGTAGGTCAAACAGGCCCACTGCCAGTTGGCTTTCCCTACTAGTGTGCGTGGTTGCACTTTGTTTCCACTATGATTGAACTTTTTGTGAGATGATTAGGAAATTTTTGAGGAGCTGGGAGGGGAGGGGAGGAACGAAATGGGCCTGTTCACATGTCTTGTGCTCCGGGTTGTGAGTGACAGGTGGGTCCGGAGAGAGAGTGAGATGAACCATCTATGTATCGGTGTTGGAACTTGGAAGTGAGATGAACTCTACAGGCTGCCTAATTGAGCAAACCAAAGCCAAAACAAGTAGGGACAGAAAGGCTTGTCTGAATCTGTCTGTGGATCATGTAGCACTCACACTGAATATTGCAGTCAAGGTGGCGTTTTCCATTCTTGTTTCCGAGCTCCAGCTATAATTATTATTTCAAGTTCTTGGGCGCAAGTGCACTACAACTCGAATGTACCCGGGACCGGGAGGAGGTACCATGTACATCTTCCATACAATGCCATCATACCGGCTCGATTCGTGTATCTGATCTTGCTCCAGAGTTGCCCGTCCTGGAGAACACAATCTAGAATCAGCAAATGGGTCTTCTACACCTGCTGCTGCTTGTCGTGATGAAGGCTACAGATTTCAGACTGAACCATGCACCAAATTTGCATCCAACTACCCCTCTTTGGGAAAATTATTTTCATGTAGTAACCAGTTTTATTTGCTCCAATGATACTCCGTATCCATTATATGTCAGTTTGCTGCCAACTCATGAAGACAACCAGTAAAAAAATACAACATTCATCCAAACGTGTCCTGTCATCTGTTTGGATAGAGGGCTGTAGGTTATGGGACATACTCTCTTTGCTAGAGTTTTAGATACAGACTCATTTGTAATATATCATTCTTGAATCTGCAGCTCTGAGCCTTATGAACAGAAGGAGGCAAAGCCAAATGCCTGACTGCTGAAGATTGCTCCAGCTTGTTTCCACAAGATTTACGGCGGGTGCAGAGCTAGACGCATGGATGTTAGAAATTAGAGGTTCATAAAGATAGTCCATTCACTTGATTACTCACGCCAGCAAAAAATAGAGGTTTTGTTTACTTCCCTTGAACTAGGAAATGTGTATTTACAAACAGAAATGCCTTTAATCGGCAAAAACACCAAGTAGCTAGTGACACGGTTAATTACAAGCCCCACGTTTCCTTAGTTATCAAATTTCCTGTTGAATAGAGGGCCATCCTGCCATTAAACATACTCAACAAGCATAACAAGCAATTGTCTACCAGTGTACCGCAAAGAAAAAAATCACCCACATTATGAGCACTATGGGTGGGCGTTCGGTCTATTCGGTTTGCTCGGTTTTGTGTATTCGGTCTTGAAATATTTCGGTTATCTTGGTTCGGTTTTTTATGCCCACCCTTAATGAGCACCCACAGGCGGTCAGTTCATGAAAATCCAAGAATCAGCCAATTCATAAGAAAATTGTTTCGCCCTTGAATGACGAATTAATTAGCAATCAGTAACTTGGAACAGAGCCATATACAGAGAAAACAGAGAAATGTGTGTTGATGCATTTGAGTAAAACATCTTGTCTCGGAAGGAAATGTGTGTAAATAGCATGGAAATCATGATATAACAAAGCAGTTGCAATGATCACTTCAGCCATGCACTATGTGACCAAACATATGACCATCTTCAT
This sequence comes from Puccinellia tenuiflora, assembly GCA_012064385.1. Taxonomy (NCBI): domain Eukaryota; kingdom Viridiplantae; phylum Streptophyta; class Magnoliopsida; order Poales; family Poaceae; genus Puccinellia; species Puccinellia tenuiflora. Next base: position 1,555,375 of record QRDG01000231.1, on the reverse strand, counting down.
CCACTTCATGGGCAATGCAGTCTATTATTATGTGCACTGAAAGCCAAAAAATGGAACATATAAAGAACTAATACCTAACTATTTTGTGGAGCTACTGTAGTAAACAAAAGCTCTGTGAGATCTCCATGCAGCCAAGAAAATTATATCATGTCAGAATGTTAGTTCCCTAATCTTATAGCTCAAGATTTCATTTCACATGCTACACTCTTTGGTCACGTTGCTGCTAAGAAGAACTAACAGTAACATAAGCACTTGAGATGTAGCACTACTTTAACTTAGAAGATTAATTAAGACATGTCATCAAGGAAGGATGCAAAAACAATCACCATTTCTTGGGTAACAAAAACCACAAGCTTTGGACATGCCCTCATCATCAGCTCATTAATGGCACCTCGTTTGCAAGATGAATTAAGATATCGGATCAAAGCTAGGAGAAAAACTTATGTAGAGTTTTTAAAACGGGAATACTAATGTATTGTCAGCAGACATTTTGTCAAGCAAATTAAAGGTTGATGTTGAGGCTGCTGTTAGAAATTAGAGGTTCATAAAGATAATCCATTCACTTGATTACTCACGCCAGCAAAAATACGAGAATACAAACACTATTTTACCAAAATCAGCTACTAAATAGTGACTTAATTCATCATAACATCACCGTCACCTCCAAGTTGGATATCTTTCTTGTTGATGAGAGTAGCCTCCTGCCCTTACGATAAATCAACCTTGTGTTGTCAATGTACTGCCTTACAAGGGATGGTCGCTCTCTCTGCAAATATAGACTTTCCAGTGTGATACCAACAGGAGATGACATGATACTACCTAAAATTATCAGTTAAGTAGGCATGATCATAATTAGGTGCAACATTCAAGTGTAGATAGCACCCAAAATCTGCTCAGGCACATATTATCACACACTGAAACATTGTATACAACTCTCGATCTGATTAAACATCAAATATCTTGTTTGTTACACTAGATGACATACTAGATTTGTTCCCAAATACTTAAATAAAGTAGGTATAGATAAGTACCTGGCGGATTGTAGAAACTCATGTACGGAATCAAAGCACTGACTTTTGCTCTCTTCCATAGCTTCTTCCACTCCAGTGACATGAGATTAATCTCGTAGATGCCAAGGTCCGTGGTCACGAAGACGACACCATGGTCCTCCTTAAATCCAATCAGTCTAAGTCTTTTCTCCGGGTTTTGAATGGGGAGAAGTTCCTGCAGATTCACAACTCTAGGTCGAGTCCATGCTGCGACTGCATCGGAACGGATCTTCCTTGACCACAGGTAGAGGGTTGGGTCATCCAAATACGCAAACCCCAAACAACCATCCTCCATCGTCATGAGGATAGCCGAACTAGCAGCCAAATCCCCCGTCAACGGAGGCCCATCAAGTAGTGACATGCAACTAGAACCCACATCATACTTGAGAATTTCTATGTGATCAGGATATACAATTGTGTAGTAAAGTGCGTTTTGAAAGAGGACAGGGCGCCTTTCGTCGAGGAGTGCACACCCAGGCCCAAGATGAAGACCAGAGCACGGCTCGCTCCACTCTTCCGTCTCCGAGGAGAACACCCACACGTGTACAGAACCTGCACTGCCCAGCCCAAACAAGAGCACCCGAAAGGGTCCCTCCCGAGGACACGCGCGGTGGTCGCACCCGGCGACGGAGCAGAGCACCGCAGCCCCGAAGCCCACGGATTCGAGCGGCGCGCCCAGCTCCCTCCGGCACCCCGTCATCGGGTCCCAGACGGCGAGCTTCCTGGGTGCCACACAAGTGTCCGCAAGGAGAACCCGGCCATGACGGCAGTCGAGCGAGTCGTACCCCATCTGCCCCAGGTCGTACTCCTCCCTCTACAGCCAGCCGAACTCCGCGGTGGGGACGAAATGTGGGGTGGGGTGTTTCTCCTGGTCCGGCTTCGGGAGGTAATAGGATAGAAGGAAGCCGAGCATGGGGGGAGCTCGATGGAAGTCGCCGTACCGGCCGCGGAAGGCAGGGCCGGTGAGGATGCCGAGCCAGAGCTTGCTTGCGAGCGAGGCGCGCACGAGGCACGCGGGCTCGTCCGGCGGGAGGCGGAGGAAGACCTCCTCGATAAGCTCCTCCGGCAGCGTCGGCGGCGAGGGTTTGGGGCTGGCTGGTGGGGAAATTTTGGACGGGGAGAAGGGAATATTTTGGGATAGTTAGTGTCTTCACGCGGGGACGGGGAGTGACTGACGAGTGGGACCGTCGAGACAGTGAGGGTGGCCTTAGCGTTGTTGACACGAGGGGAAGGAAGCTCTGAACTGAACCCTGACTGTGCAGCTAGTAGACGATGCCTTGCAACGGCCAGTCATCCTCATCCATTGTTGCACAAACAAACACTCTCCTTCTCCGCTGGACAGGCGACCTTTCATGTTTGTCTGAACCTGAAACTCCGAGGATTGATACTCCCAATCCATTAATTGTACGTCAATTTGCTGTCAACGCTTAAGGACCCTGAAACCTGAATTGCAAACCTCTCACATGTTCCCCAATCATACCTGACTGCAGAGTTTGAAGATCGTTCCAACTTGTTTGCTCAAGTTTTACTATCTACAAATCCCTTCCATTTGCAGAAGAAGTTTGTCCTCAGTGTATATGTGGAGGCACTGCAGTGCAGCATCTTAAGTTAGCTTGTGATGAGCTTCGACCTTCGAGCCCCCCGGCCCGGTGCTGGAGGACGCCCAACTCTGAACCTGACGGTCAACACAGCGGGAGCTTTTATCACCATGATCAGAATGTTGTTCGTAGGTTAACTCAACCGAGACTGCATGCATGTCTGAATATGTCTCGTGGGATTTGTCCGCTATATATAGGATAACAAGTTGGATCGTCCCTATCACCCAGCTGCCAGCACGAGCACATGTACAAACAAACTATCCTCGATCGGTAGGAAAACAGCTGCAGGTTGTAGACTAGTTCGATCAGCTCAAGGTAAAGCTAGACTCTCGTCGTTGAACATAAATAAAAACCATAAATTCCAATTACGTACCAAAACGGCGTAGTACGGTACTCCACCTGGGATTTTGCCTCTCCGAACGCGAAACTGGTTGAACCGAACCATGAGGTAAGCACGCCCCCCCAGTCCACGCACGCCAGCTCAAGCTTTTCCCTAGGAATGGCACCCGCAGGGTATGGGTGCGGGTGGAGCCATCCCATACCCTTACCCGTGCCTTCCAAGTTTGCCCATCACCCGTACCCATACCTGTAAGTGGGTATAAGTTTTTCCCATACCCTTCACCCGACAGGGTAAAGGGATATCCGCGGGTAAAAATACCCGCATTTTGAACAAATATCAATTGAGCCAAAAAAAACTGAGATAATGTGACAATACATAGTTATAAACAACAACATGTAGTCTACACTATTAAATTCATAAACTCAATCCTCGTATGGAGAGACGCGTAGCAACGACGCAGCGTATCTGTGTATGGCAGGCAGCGATTACCTACTAGATTACCTATTAGGGATTTAATCTAGCGCCATTTACTCCATTAGATCACCGGATTATGGGACGGGGTTGAAGCTTGTACGTATACCATCTCGATCGATTGTGCCTCTCCTCGAGTTGACCTGCCTAGTGACTATGCGGAATTAGAAAATTAGGTTAGATTTAATTAGAATAAGCCCTAATTGACAGAATTTATATGGGTACAAGGGCACGCGGGTATGGGTTATGCAATCCCATACCCGTACCCGCTCTGCCCGATGGGCACAAGATTTCCCTATTTATATACCCATGGGTATTTCATAGTCCCAAACCCTTACCCTAATAGGGTTTTTACCCGCAGGGTACGCGGGTACAGGGTACCCATTGCCATCCCTACTTTTCCCCCACGTGAAACCCTAGCGACCATGCCGCCGCCGGCGACGACGACGCTGCCGGACGAGATGCTCGAGGAGATCTTCCTTCGCCTCCCACCGCATGAGCCAGAGTGCCTGGTGCGCGCCTCCCTCGCCAGCAAGTTCTGGCTCTCCCTCCTCTCCAACCCTATCTTTCACGGCCGGTACCGCGAGTTCCATCGAGCTCCCCCAATGCTGGGCTTCGTTTGTTCCATGCGCCCGCACTTCGGCTTAACGGCGAAAGAACCCGACCCACTCTTCGTCTCCACCACGAAATTCGGCATGCGTATTCCCAACAACAAGGAATACAATGTCTTGGACTGCCGCCATGGCCGTGTTCTCCTTGTACAGAAGGGTGCACGCGGGCTCGTCGTTTGGGACCCCATGACCGGCTGCCGGAGGGAGCTACCCGTACCCAAACACTACTACTACTTCGGCCGTGTTGCCGCCGTGCTATGTGCCGTGACCGGTTGTGACCACCGCGCGTGTCATGATGGCCCCTTCCGGGTGGTCCTCGCCGCCGTTCACATAAGTCTCGGTGATTGTATTGTAGCTGCGTATGTGTCCTCACCGGAGGGGTGTGAGTGGAGCAAGCAGTGCTCTGGTCTTCAACTTGAGGCTGAGTGGAGCGGTCCGTGCTCTGGCATCGATCTCCTGACTCAAAATGTGTTCATTGATCTAATGCCTCATGTTCTCGTCCAAGGCGCACTCCACTTCATGCTTCGGTACGATGATGATCGTATGGAAATTCTAAAGTACGACTTGGGCTCTAACTGTGCATCATTGCTTGATGGGTCGCTTGCGGGGGTTGAAGTTAACACCGCCGCAATCCTCATGGCGATGCATGATGGCAGCTTGGGGTTTGCACACCAAGCCGGGTTAACCCTCAACCTATGGTCAAGGCCGATTGCTTCTGATGGAGTCGCGACATGGACTCAACGTAGAGTGATCGATCTCAAAGAACTTCCCCTCATTCAAAATCCCAAAGAAACACATACACTGATTGGATATGTGCACGATAGTGATATAATTTTCATGACCACGGATCTTGGCATATATGAGATTAATCTCAACTCACTACAATGGAAGAAGATATGGAAGATAGAAAGATTATCTACTTTGTTTCCGTACATGAGTTTTTATAATCCACGAGGTATATTCATATCTCATCTTTTTGTTTTTTGAACAACTCATAAGTAATAGTGTATCAGTTAGTCGAACAACCAGAATACTATTCGACCTTTTCCACGTACAATAATACTTTGTTGTTGCGTCTACATAAGTGGAAATTTTATATAATTTCATCCCATTTCCTTCTAATAGTCACACTGAAAAATCTATATATGTTTGCAGGAAGGCTGAGTGGCTATGATGTGCCATACTGAGAAATTATGGTTTACTAGCTAAATGCCCGTGCCTTGCAACGGGAGAGAAAAATCTATGTTGCGAAAGCACCCGAAGTAAGTTCTCATTGTCATAGTCGCAATGTATTGTAGAAACCATTCTCTAAAATCCATTCCACTTCCCATCACTATTCTACGGAGATGGTGGAATTCATAAGTAGGAAGCAAAAGCTACCTCTCAAAAGTCATCTTCACCGACATTGTAGTGGTCGCACATGTTGGTCTTCTTGTGCGGTAGCACTAACACATACCGCCCATAAGCCGACGCGACCGTACGACTAAATTGGTGAGTGCCCGCACACCCTGGATCAAGAACCGTATGGACCTTGTAACGCCCCGGATAAAACAAAACGAACATAGGTCAAGAACTGTGGGCACGACTCCACGATATGATTAAACAATTGGACAAAAAGGGAAGTTTAGTCACCTCCGATGGAGTCCCGTGGATTGCGATGGAGTTCGTGAATGGCATGTGGAGTCAGGGTCTAATATATCAAGAAAAAAATCAACATCTATAATACCAAATCAATACCATTTATTAGATGCATCACCAAATATAGTTCCAATAGTGTATATATTGGGTTTTAGAGATACCAAAAAAATATTTTTATAAACTCGATCAAACTCGAGAAATTTGATGTAGGACTAATATATTGGAAACCAAGTTGAACTTTTTTTTAGAGTAAAAGGGATCTCCATCCCCGGTTCCATTTATATGAATAAACGAAAACTTGTTGTGGTCATTTCAAATTTCCTATTCATGTTTGATTATTCTACGTGGTCTTGCTTGGCTGTGGTGTCCCTTCAAGTTCCCAAAGGGGTTAATTTATAAACCATGCAGCATACTCCTGGCACCATGCATGTTATCCAACCTCTTTAAGAACAGCAATCATGCACCTCACAATCGATTTAATTTTGATTAGCTGGAGAAAGAAGAAGCATCAGGAGAACTCAGAGACCTGTCTGCCGCCTCTGAGATGACAACAGGTCGAGAGAAAATTTAGACACCTTGTAGCAACTAAGAGTGGCGTACACAGTAGGGACATCTCGGCTCTCGAGCTCTTCTCCTCCTCTCGGCTACCCTCCGGCAAAGTCGCCTGGCCGCCGCCACCGCAGCCAGGACACTCCGCAGCCCCTCCGCGGCCGCCATGATGGCCGGCTGCGCCTCTTTCCACGCTGCACCGCCGCGTGTCGCTGCAAGGCGCCACCGTGCAGACGTTCCTGGTGGTCCGCCGCCAGCGCTGCCACGCCCGGGAGATGGACCGCCTCTCCGGCTCTCAGCCAAGAAGTCCCTCCTCCTCGTCGTGAGCCCTCTCCCTCCCGGCTTCCCGTCTCATGTTTCTCTTCCTCCCAGGCTGACGACGCGCACGTACTGGTCCATGGGAATCATATCAAATACCCAGAGAAGCAGACTTGAGGCTAGTTGGTGTGAGCATTGGCGGACCCAGGAAAATTCTGAAGCCTGGGCAAACTCTTAAATCTAAGATTGATGATGCTAATTATTTGTCAAATGATCATCAAATTACATTACATCGGCCGGCCGGAAGCCCGGGCAGCTGCCCGGGTAAGAGGGGCGCTGGATCCGCCTATGGGTGTGAGGGAGCTCGTGCGTTGATCATTGCACACCTGCTCTCGGAAGGAGGCGGAGCTGGCTAGCTGGGAGAGCGCGCGCGCGCGGAGTGGGAGGCCAACGGATTCGGCGTTAGTGTCCCCGTCTACGACCTCTCTGTACCAGAGCAGCAGGAGCGCCTGATAGGCCGCTTCGCCGGCTAGTCGTGAGTCAGCTAATCCCCTCATCCAATCGGTTTCGCCCCGGGATCTCGTGCCGGAGGTGGGGCACGACGATGATATCGGGACAGAACCGACCGACCGTGCGGATGCGGGCCGCAGAGGATTTAGGTTGCATTGCAACCAGGGGGCAGTGCGCCGGCGACTTCGTCTATAGAGATAGAGGCGATTGTTGAGATAAATATGGGTGTGAGGGGATTGTTGAGTTAAATATGGGTGCGAGGGATAAACACACTAGTTTTTAGGATACTGTTAGTTATCCTGTTGTAGATTTACGTGACGTAAAGTGTGACACCAGGCATTCACGTCCTCTCCTTTAATAGTAAAGATGTTTAAGGGCAGGGGCCAATCTCAGCGGTAGGAAAGATGAGCACTTGGAGGTTCCATGGCTTTTAAGATGAATTATGTCACTACATAGTAGCCATTGTATTGGCTTTTTGCCAACAGTAGGCTTGACAATTTCCCTATGTTCCTGGAGTGCGTAAGAGGATGAATGAATTTTCTTTTAATGAACCTTTATTAATCATCTTGGGGCATCTGCTATGTGCGTGTGTTTAATTTGATTGAATTGTCTGTTCACATAGTATCTTGGTCTTCCTGTCTTAGTATTCTTAAGTTTGCTCTCCTAGATTTGACCCAATTTCTATATCCATCTCGGAAGAGAAGTACCATTGATTCGTAGATAATGAGGGCATAACTGGAGTTAGTGTTTTCTATCGCTCGAGAGACGATATGACTTGGTATAGTTTCTACATGCTGACGTAATCTGGTGAATCTATATTTCTTATAAAATAAAAACCCACTAACTGCAACTATTGTTAGGGTAGCTCAAACATGCAAGCTATCCACATCAGTTACTCTTTTAGCCAACCTGTTTTCCAAATAATCTCACTAATATTTATTACTTAATGTCTATTAATACATACAAAGTATCCACTTCATTATTTCCTTTATCCATCAATCTATCCATGTCGTCCTTTTTTTTTGCCGTTCGAATGATAAGTTCACACAATTCCGTTATGCAATTATACAATCAAATCATGTTAAAGTGGAACACCAAAATTAGTTTCGCCAATATTTTTTTACCAATTATTTCTAGTGATGAAAATCATGCAACTAGATTTTACGCTCTGCTATGTGTTTCCGCTATAAAAGTTTCTAAACATTATGTCGCAATATGCAAGGCATATTCATGTACACCATTTGATTTCTTCAACCCGTTGATTTCAGCTTATCTACATCAATCAGGTACACCCCTCAACAGTAACGGCCTTTAAATTATAAAAAATACACATACATTTCATATCGATTAAATTTAGCCTCTCGGCTACTGTGATCATCAAAATCATGCATATTTCTATAATCAACTTTAGGTTCCATGCATTTTAATGGATTTCTTCATAGATACCCGCTCCAAAGCATGGGATTCATTCTAGTATATATTAGATATACTGATCAAGTGTTGATGTCACTGGAGTTCCTTTTAGCAAGCAATGTTGCAATAGTATGACATTTAAATGTAATCTCGAGCTATAAATTAGGTTCTGCGTGGGGTGCATGAAGATGTAATGCTGTTTTTGTTTCGTTCGGAAGTTCCACGGGACTGTCAGCTCTCGTTCATTATTTTTTGCATGTTTTTCGCCTACAGTGTACAGAATAGTATATTGAAATGTGCATCATGTCATAGAGATACTAACGCGTTATCTTATGTTTCATATCATGCACACCGACAACGGTTTAGTGTGGTGAAGAGCAGGATGCTCGAGGTGCATTTGTTGAACCCAAATTTTCTGAAAATAAAAATCGGATACTACTCTAGCTTGTAGTAAGTTTTATGCTTCCATTGAAGCAAACTGGCTGCCGAGTGTCGAACAATTTTCCGTGAGCATTCCGCCGGGCACATGACAAAGGTTTAATTTTCCGAAAATGGCCTCCATATCTCATGGCAAAGGGACAGCTCACGCCAATATAAGAAAAAACTCATGGCAAAGAAAAGGTCACAGAAAAAATAGAAGGAAAACTCATGGCAAAGATTAGCCTTCGACAAATAAATGGAAATCCTCATGGTAAACAAACACCTTCGGCAAAATAGATGGACATGTCTCGACATCGACTATCCTTGAAGATGAGGAGATAAGTGGGACAATCTTTGCAGAAAATACAAGTTACAGTTCTCGACAAAGAGTATTTTAATTTTAATTTGTAGAGACTTAGTTACCTCTCTCGGGAAAAAGAATTAATTTACTTCTGGCCGCTGCTTAATTTTCCTACTGGTTAAAAAATTTATCGAGGGCCCTAGGTACCACTCTCGGCAAAGAGTTTCACATTTTAATTTTAGCTACCGCCTGACTTTCCTGCTACCAGTTCGAAAACTGCACTGAGAGACGTAGGTACTACTCTCGACAAAGAGGTTTTTCATTTTAATGTTAGCTTCCACCTGATTACCCTCTATGGGTTTGAAAACTTTTTGCCGAGAGCCCTAGGTAATGCTAATTTTCTATTGTTTTCTTGTTCAATTTGTGTTTTCATTTCGCTGTGTTTTCTATGTCATTTAATTCTCTTATTTTTGTTTCTTCTTAATTTTCATCATTTTCCTCTGGTACTTTCTTTCCCGCCACTCTTTGCCCGTGCCCTTCTCTCTTTTTTGCACTTTTTTCTATGCATTTCTTCCCGCCCCTTCTTTCCCGTCAGTCTTGTCCCTCCTTCTCTTCATGCCATCATAACCCTATTCATAACGTGAGTACTCTTTGGTAGATGTCATTTTTTCATACACCTTTCGAAGCAAATCTAGCAGTAGGTTACGCGGGACACATAGATTGGGTCCACAGATTGGGGTTTCACCCAAAACCGCATGGGGAAGGGTGGTAAAACCCTCTCCCACATGCATGATGTCCTTATATACTGCTTAACAAACATACTATCCCGCAGGAAGGTTCTGCAATTACCGTGTGAAACCCTTACACGGGGCCACCGGCCTAACTATTGCGTTAACTTGGGATCAAATTGGGTTGGTGATGTTTCTATGACCTATCCTGACACAAACAAAGCGAAAAGTCAAATATGATAACCCATTTCAAAGTATATATTGGGGTTAGAAGACATTGGGTCCATGGATTAGGGTTTCACCCAAAACCATGTGAGGAAAGGTGGTAAAGCATCCTTCATATGCATGGGGTCCTAATATTGATATATAATAGTGTTGTAAATACCAAAACCCTAATAGTCAACTCCCAAGGGGGACCTGCTTCACGAACAAGATTATCTCGTAGGAAGGTTCTTAGTTATAGTGTGAAACCCCCACGCTAGGCCATCGGCCTGACTTGTGCGAGGACATGGGATCTTATTGGGTTGGTGATGTTTGTATGACCTAACATAACACAACCAAATAAAAAAGCCACATGTTATATAGTAACCCCTTTCAAATCAGATCTGAGGGGTAGACGATGTGGGGGCCATGTCCTCTTGTGTCATCACCACTAAGAGCAACCCCAGCCGTTGGTGCCCCCCAGGGCGATTTGTCGCCGTGCTTGGGGGGGCGCCGGCGGAGATTTTTGCTCCGGGGTTGGGATGATTCCCAGCCGCACCCCACGTTGGTGGAGGAAAAAGGAGATTAGGAGTTCCGTGCCAGGCTGCGGTTGGTGGAGGAAAAAGGAGATGAGGAGGAGAGAGAGAGTGGGGCCGGTGGGTGGGGAGAGGAAAAAGGAGGAGAGAGAGGGGGATAGGAGGCTGACAGTGGGGTATTTTTGCATGCAAAGAATCGCCGGCGTCCCCAGCTGCTCCCTGAGGGGCTGGGTTTGGCCTGGGTACGTCGGGGGAATCTTTTGTCTAATCCGGCGAAAAACGAGGTCCTGGGGGGCACGACTGGGAGGATTTTTTTGCATCCGGCGTCCAAAAAGGTGAAAAAGGTGTCCTGGGGGGCCGTCCTGGGGGGACGGCTGGAGTTGCTCTAATACTCCAAATAGGGGGTGATCCAAATAATTCTGAACGTTAAATCGATAGATCCAATGATCCATGATGACTCCATGTTTAGCGGTAAAACATGGTCTGTCCAAATCACCTCGCCGCCGATTCCTCCGCGTGCTGCCATGCGCTACCGTGCCGGCGCACCCCGCATGCTTCGTCGCTCCCGCCAACCCACCCAGCCGTCGGTGGCTGGTCCGTCCCCTTCGTCCAAGGCGGCGCACACGCCTGCTCGCCCGCCTACACCCCCAGACCACAGTGCACACCCTCCCGCACACCAGCGACCACGCGCTCTATCGCCGGTGGCCGTCTGGGTCAGTCCATGCCCTTCATCGTCCAGCTGCTCAAGCGCCATGGCTGACGGGGCCTGCGTCCTGGTGCACTGCGCCCTACTACTCTGGTGCTGCCCACCTGATATGCGCTGCTCCCCATCTCCATCTTTCTCGCGGGAGGTATGAACCGGGGCAGTTGTCTAGGTACAAGTCGGCCGCACATCACGTGTTCGACAGAATGTGCGCAAGACATTTGAGCATTGCCTTTGTGGGTATATCTTCTGATTTTTGTTGTATGGATGTATTCATACTTAGAGAAAGTCCCCCCCCCCCCAACAATTTTCCTTGAGTGTCTTGTTAGTGGAGATGAAAGGAGTCATATTATTGCTAAATTGTTATTGCAGAAAATTAACACAGGTTATCTAAAAAACTGATGTGTTAGTGCCATGTGAGCCGAACTGGTGTTGTTCTTCCAAACAGTTGCTACATCACTCTCCATATTAGTTAGATGAATCCGTTGTCTCTTTTATATTAGTGTACATGGAGAAAATATAATGCAGCCGTTAGTTCTTTTCCAAGCCTGTTCTATCTTCCTGATGTTCATTTGTTCCTTATGCCCTAACAGTTGGGCTGCACTCATCTCCACTCGAAGATTTAAAAATAATTAATTATCTTGTTACCTTACTATTTCTACTAGAAGACAATATTATTTGAGTTATTTACCACTCTTTCTGAATGTATTGGTTGGCATGTAGTTTTAGTGTTGTGTGTGAACCGAACTGACGTAGTTCTTGCAGAGAGGAAATATGGAAGATTAAAGCCCCATGGAAAATTGTTGGGCAATACTGCTTTTTTGTTGATATATTGGCATATCGGTTTACATATACACATATTTTGCTATGCTTTGCTTTTACTCTTTATGAATTTTCTGTCTGGGTACTGAACTGACTGTCTATTCTGATAGTACCTCATAACTAATTGTATACTTTCTTACTGTTAACAACCATTCGTGAAGATGATGCATAACAAGTTCGAGAGGGTGTTATTAATCAATTGGATTTGTGCTGCACAGTCCATCATCTCGAGATGCTTTTCTGTAGCAATGTGGGGGTATTGTGCAATACATCATGGTACCACATTTCATGATTCAATTTTCATTGCAGAGAACACTGGATCAAGAACACTATTCTCTGTAACCAGATTTGATATAGAGGATTTGTTGATTCGATTTTCAAAAATATTGATTGTGCATGAGAACTGGGGGTTTGGTTTGATCATTGGATATTTGATGTGGCAAGTAATAGACCTATATAAAAAAAGTTTGTGTAATTGGTGTTCAACGTGCATTGCACGTGCAATATTACTAGTATGGCCAAGATGACAACTTACGGAAAACATCCCAGATAATTTACCAGAGTTTTTTCAGGATCACGTCAAATTAGTGCTGTGTTGGACCCATGCTAATCCTTCACCGACAGTTGCAGGTGCGCTCATAGAAAACAAGCCATGCAATTTGCCGAAGGTGATTTTAAACTCACGGCAAATTACTGACGTGGTAGACCCACATGTAAGAGCCGTCGTCACCGTCTCCCATCTGTCTCCACGTTTGTCTTGTCAATATCTCAAGTGTGGCCTTCGGCAAACCTATTTACGAGAAGATAATTTACCGACAGGGTTTGTCGTAAGTGAAATCAAACCCTTTGTCGAGAGGAATGTTGCCTCAGACGTTTGCCTTAGACACATGGCAAACGGCCAGTTTCCTATAGAGATTTACGTAAGGCACAAGAATGAATGTTACTGCACCAAGTGGCAGATACATATTGTGATACTTGTATGTGCATGATTTTTTTTCATGAATTTTGACCAGTGAGTAAATTGGTAATTTTCTTCTCTCATTCGTAGGGGTGATTAATTGTTGATGATGGCAGTGGCTTAATTAAGGGTGATTAATTGTTGATGATGGCAGTGGCTTAATTGATCGTTTTGTATGCTGATTTTGTTCATAAAACTAGTTCTGCACCTTCCTTCACGTGTGCCCATGGGCTTTTATGTTGGGCCTAGCTGGCTCACACTAGACATTTAGGCCTATACCTAGTTTTAGTTTTTCTTAAATTAATTGATTTTCTTTGTAACGCGGAAAAAGGTACTCAGCAACAAAATATGATCTATACACAAAAAAATTCTTAGTTGCAATAAGACTTGCAACTAGAAAGTTCTCAGTTACAACCTGACTTGCAACCGGAAGAAAAGCTCCCTTACAACCCGATCTACGGCCACGAAAATAATCCCAGTTGTAACGGGAAAAAATACCAGTTGCATCCCGACTTGCAATTAGAAAATTTCTTAGTTCCTACTTGACTTGAAACTGAAAAAAAAACTCTCTTGCACTCATCTTCCAGCTGACTTTTTTTTATGTGCAACCCGATTTCCAACTAAAAAATCTCAATTGCAACTCAAATTACAATTGAGAAAAAACTCAATTGCAAACCGACTTGCAACAAAAATAAAAAAATTAATTGCAAGCCTACTTACAACTGAAATAAAAAAAGTCAATCGCAGGCTGTTGTTACGGCCGCAAATTGTTTACTTTTTTTAGCAAACCAATGTTGCCGTAGTTCGCACAGGTGTAGGAGAAAACATACTCAACCTTGTAGACTGCACTACAAACCTTGTACCACAAGTAAAGATCTGATTTGCATGGATCCTATGGGCTGAAATGAAATTGCACGGGTACCTGATTTGATTTCATCTGCAGCGTCTCTGGCCACCATGAAGCGCCGCATGATCCATCACACCATGCTGCTATGGTTGCTGCTGCTAACAGAAATAAATATCGGTTTTGATAATCATCAAGCACCTGATTTTCTCTTATGTCTCAGTCGACGCTGTGAGTCGTTCAATTTATCCTGGAGATTCGTGCTGTGCTGCTGTTAAGGGGAGGAAAGAAAAGGAAAATAACGGGACACTCTATGACTTGAACGAACCTGCGACCAAAGGGCTGAGGGAATTGTTTGTATATAACTGCCTAGTTAAATTATTTGGTCTTTTCATCATAGTATTTTTCTGCTAAGATGTTTCCTCTCACGTTTTTATTTTTTATTGCATGTTTTCATTATTTTATTTTCTTTATTTTTCTATTCATTTTTACCCTTTTTTATTTTATTTCATGTCACACTCATCTCATGTTTGTTTATTGTGTTTCATTCAGATGCCTTCCTTAGTATTCGTCATCATTTATTGTAATTTCTGCCATGAGTTTCAATTGGCCTTCTCATATTATTTTAGTATGACTATAATTTTTTATGAAATACGATTTCGTTGGTGGTAGTTCTATCTGTAGGAGTTATGCCCTATAGACAAATAATAAAGGTGTTTTATTAGCATAACTCATATAATTTCATAATAAGTTTTATATCAAACCTCCCAGAACTTGTCCTCGATCGGTAGCGTAAGTCCAACAAATAATCATGTAATTGTCCATCTAATAAAGATCTCATACTCCTCATGCATCACCAAACAGATTTAATTTTCCTTGCTGCACGTTTCCTTGTTTGATAGCCTGAAACTTCATAGGACTTGTCATAGGCAGCCATGTTTCAGCTCAATATATCACAGAATCCGCCGAGGACTTGTGCTAGCAGGCTGATAGACCATGCAAAACTTCACATATTTAACTTGAGTAAATAACTTGTATGCTTGATCTATCGCCGTCGTGTTTGTACTGGGTTCTCGCAAGCCTGCATTTTGAACTAAACAACAAGTCCAAATATATAGGTCATGGAGTAATCATTTTAATTAATTTGTCCCATTATGCAAACTCACTAGCCAAATTACGTCATCAACAGGAGCGATAGTTATCTTAACCTTAATCGTAATGTTCTGATTACTTAGATGCATTAGAAAAATTGTATTGAATCGGATGTATACAGCGGAAACAAATACATGGTTAAAAGCTTCCCAAAAAAAGTATTTCCGTGTGTGATCGTGTCTTAAATCATATGATTGTTTGAATATCTTTTGTCGCCTCTTCATCCTTGTTCGTTCTCCTTTTTCTTTTCCAATTTTGGTTCCATGGCCTGCAGGGTCCCGTTTCTTCTGTTTGGTCCTCGTCTTCGAGAGAACTGGCTTGGGCCGGCTGGGCCTGGCCAGGATTCGTCGAGCCCGACACAGCATCGTCGCTCCCCACTCCCCAGCGCTCTCCAGCAAAGCAAAGCGAAACAGGCCGCCGTCTCCCCGCCTCCGTCCTCCGCCGCCGCCGCTGCGTCCTCCCCTTCCCTCCTCCACGACAGCTCAAACTTTCCATCCCGAAACCCTAGCCTCCACCGACCATGCTGCCGCCGCCGGCGGCGCTGCCGGATGAGCTTCTCGAGGAGATCTTCCTCCGCCTCCCGCCCGACGAGCCCGCGAGCCTCGTGCGCGCCTCCCTCGCCAGCAAGCTCTGGCTCGGCATCCTCACCGGCGCTCGCTTCCGCGGCCTCTACCGCGACTTCCACGGACCACATCCCCCAATGCTGGGCTTCATTTATTCCTCCGCCCCAGACCACATCCGGGAAGAGGAGCAAGATGACCTCCCGCGCTTCGTCGCCACCACCAAATTCGTCGTGCGCATCCCCGCCGTCGAGGACTGGAGGGGCTGGCACAAGGACTACGCCGCATGGGACTGCCGCCATGGCCGCGTGCTCTTTTCTAACTAGATGATTCCCCGCACGTTGTTGCGGAAATTTGTAGTAAATATATAATGAGAATAAAGTTTACATGTCTTAAAGCATAGAAGAACAAAACAATAAAACATTGTAATTTGGACATGGTTCCGCAGTAAGAAGCACTTCACTGATGAAATTTGGTCATTCAATAAAAATCTTTTGGTTTCATGGATATCCAAAACACAATTTGACTGCACCATAAGTTTGTAATCATTCAGCTCATTTTACCTTCTTAGAATCTGACTATATACATAAACCTTTTTTACCTGTCAGACGCTCCCGTTGAGCTTCAATCCAAAGATACAGCATGAAAAACAAAACAGAAAACATGTGATTATACCAGGCGGGTGCAAGAGGAGTCGAGTGTTTCGTTGAATACCTTCACAGAATAACTTCCCAACCTATATAGCTTAATAGTTCGGCAAAGCCCCTTATCCAATAAATATGGACATTGTCCCTTGGAAGTTGTAGTGCTGCTAGAAACAAACCGGATGCATTCAAATAATGGAGTACATGAATGAGGAAGCTTCATCGCCATGCTGCAGAAATCAGATGAGGCACTCAGACACACATATGACATATCAAATGAATCTGAGGACTGCAGAACACCATCAGAACCATGTAGCCAAATCAATATACTGATTCAGACAAATAGCCAAGACTGCTCGAAAAAAATAAATAGCCAAGGATCCATGCTGCACCCTGATCCTCTGTACCTGACTTAATTTGCTCTTACGCCTCACAAGTCACAGCCATGATCATGAATGTTGGTCTCATGGTTGCGCTCTTCAGGCGTCAGGTGTAAAAAAAGATCGCAGATTCGCGGGAGAAGTCGCGGCTGACCAAAGGATCAAGAAGAAAGTAAAGCGTGCCTTCATTGTTGTGGCGGTTTATGAAGAGCAAAGGGGCCAATTATGCCATCGGTTACAGAGGCTAGAAGTTGGAGGAAAGCGTGTGTCTGTTGGACTACTTTTTACGTGTGAGATGTTCCATGTGGTAATGTGCTAAAAAATTAAAAATTAAATGATAACGTGGCAGGGTAATGTTAAAACTTGAGTACACATTATTTGGCTTACATGAATTGCTGATGTGGAATGGCTAGATGAAGTGGACCAATTAAAAGTTTGCTTACTTGTATAGCTTGCATGTTGAGAGAAATCATTTAGTGGGTTGCTCCCATTTAGATTTAATCCGCTGAGTACCAATCTAGATGATAACTCCTGAGAACTGCAGATGACATAGCGAGAGAGAGAGATCACTTCGTTGTTACGTGGAACTGTTTGTGGAGGAGGCGAAAAGGAAAGGACATTGAAGGAGATAAAGATATGTAAATATGGATGATGTGTTGGATGACATGGAGGATTGCATGATGTGGCATGATAGGATTGCTTAGAAATGTTTGATGAGGTGGATAGCTTGCATGTCTAGAGAAATCACATAGTGGGTTACTCTCATTTAAATATTATAGATAGATAACGATGTCATACCCATGCCACTCGTCGTTTGGGACCCCATGACCGGAAGCCGGCGGTTGATGTACGCCCCCGAAGACTACGACAGCTCTGGGGCCGCGGTGTTGTGCAACGTCACCGGCTGCGACCACCTCGCGTGCCATGGAGGCCCCTTCCAGGTGGTATTCGTTGGCCTGTACAACGGCGATGGTGGTTCTGTTGCGTATGCCAATGTGTCCTTGCCGGAGGTCGGTAAGTGGAGCGAGTCGTGCCCTGCTCTAGATCTTGGGATAGAGGATGCGTTCATTTTCGACAGGCCCCCTGTCTTCATCCAAGATGCACTTTATTTCATGCTTACATATGAATATGATGATGATAACGGCGGCGATGACAACATTGCTATTCTCAAATATGACTTGGGCTCTAGTTCTCTATCACTGCTTCATGCCCCGCCAGTGAACACTGGCCTCGCCGGTGACGTTGTCATCATGGCGATGGAGGATGCCAGTTTGGGGTTTGCACATGTGGACAAGTTAACCCTCAAACTGTGGTCAAGTCAGATTGGTTCCAACGGAGTCGTGACATGGACTCATCGCAGGGTCGTCAATCTTGAGGAACTTCTTCTCATTCAAAATCCCAAGCAAACACTTAGACTGATTGGATCTGTGGAGGGCGGTGATATCGTTTTCGTCACCACGGACCTCGGTAACTTTGAGATTAATCTCAAGTCGCTACAATGGAAGGAGCTATGGCAGAGAGTAAAATACCGTGCTTTGTTTCCATATATGAGTTTCTTCAATCCACCAGGTATATCTATATGGATTTCTTTTGTGATTTGATAGCAACTCGTAATTTTTTTGGTGGAACAAACAAAATTACTGAATGTTTAATTAGATCAAAAGTTACATTTGATGATTCACTTTGTGATAATATATTTGCCCGAGGATACATTGAGTGCTATGTACACTCATATGTTATAACTAAATATGTACATGGGCACTTTTATATATCATGTCATCTCCTAGGAATGGCACTAACAAATCTATGTGTGCAGAAAGGGTGAGCCTCTCTGATGCGGCGTGTTGAAAATGCATGGTTGAATTTGCTTAAGGGTAGGAGGACACTTTCATCAACAAGAAAGAGGACCAGCTTGGCGGTGACAAGAATCTCATAGTAAATTACGTCGCTCTATTTAGTAGCTGGTTTTGTGAAATGGTGCTTGTTCTCTTGTACTAGACCAACTAGTGGTTTCTGTCACCCAAGATATGATATGATATGATGATGGTTTCTGCACGCTGGCATTCTGATGTGTATTTATTAATCTTCTAGATTTATTTAGTGCTACATGTCAAGTGCTGATATTGGTGCAGTCCTTTTTACCTTTTTTAGCAAGCCGTGTTAATGAAGTGTATATGCAAACTGAAATCCTGAGCTATAAATTCCGGGAACTGACAGTCTCACAACATATGGACCTCATGACTGCAAAAAGATCTCGACGATCTTTTATTTCTCCGGCAGCTCCATAAAATGGTATATATGCCGTTATATGTTGCACATTTTTACCTACAGTTGGACATAATGTTATACTCATTGCATTCCTTGTAGTGAGATGGAGTTGTTCATATCTTTGATCAGAGAGTGTAAGGCTATAGTGATTGCTGCAATTGTTTTTGTTTATCATAACATCTAGATTGGTTTCACAGATTTTCCTTGTAAATATGATATTTTGCTTAAAATCATCAGCACACATTCTATATGCATGCTCTACCTAATATATGGAAGAGGTAAGGCCCTCTTTCAAATGTATGCTAGCTAATTAACCTTGTTCATCCTTCATGGGCAAAACAAATTTCTTTTCGAGTTGGCTGATTGATTTGACTTACATGACCTACTGGTTTCTCTTATATTTTGTTCATATGTTGGTGTTAGTGATGTTGGTAAATATTTTTCTTTACAAGTAAATGTATATTTGGATCTTATTATTGCACATTTCTGGAGAAATGCTTGTTATGCTGGTTCGAGTATAACAAGGTAGGGAAAAAGAAAAGGGTTTGTTCCATGAACCAGAACTGTCGCAAACATTCAAGCTAGCATGATTGCTTGCTGATATGTCCTAGGTTATCTCTTGCATTTAATTAGTGCAGCACTAATTCTCCTCATGATTCTGATACTTTAGAAGCTATTAAGAAGCTTTATTTAATTTTACTTGGAACATGATGTGGAACATGTTATCTTTTGATGCCCAGTTCGGAAAGATATTGCAACAGTTGCAAATTCTTGTTGAACACAAGTGATATCTTTAATCCTGCTCTAGTAACAATAAAATAAAATAAATTATGTTTCCGTGGTGTTTTCTCTTTAATATTTATGCTTATATTTTACTCTTCCTGGCTATCCTGATTATAGTTCTGATGGTGCATATTAGGTTCGTGTGTCGTCACCAGTTCAGCATTTGTTTCTAGTTATGTTGTTGTTTTAACTTTCTGTGTGTCAGCATTTACAACTTAGAAGAGTGCATTTCATTGGTAGTGGACACTACTATTAAGACTGGAGTAATGTGTCCAGTAGATGCATTGAAAGCTGAATTTTATCAGATCAAGATTTATGATTTTCTGGCTAGTGCTGTTCCTTAGATATTGCATTTTCTTATAAGATTTTTTTTTAAATGCAGTTATTTGACATATCATCCCTCCAAATATTTTGTCCTCAAGAGCTTGACTAGCTTATTTGTGGTCTTCAGGAACTTTGGGAGGTACTGCTCTCTTTAACTTTCTTTCTTCCAATCATTAAACAAAATCTGGTGAAAAGATCGCGTTATCAACTGGGGATCGCGTTACCTTAATGTGTCCACCAATTGTCAATGTGAGCACATCCCTTCCTCACAGCTTCAGTGCTGAATTTTGCCGGAAGCTTAATTCAATGTTTCTGCTGTTGGCTTGTACCTACTTGGGATCATGGCAACATTTACTCCAGAGCAACAACATGATTTCTGCCAGTTTGTGACTGGTGTTCCTCGGCTTCCACCTGGTGGCCTTTCCACCTTATATCCTAAGCCGACTGTCGTTAGAAAGGTGTGCCTGTTGCAGTGATGCAGAATCACGTTATTTTTTTTTCGATTGAAGGAGCGTAGCTCTCGATTTCATTTTATTGAATGAAACACACAAAACATCAAGTCTGTTGTTTTGAGTTCACTTCTCAACCACACCCCAGAGGTCGCCCACATCTCGGCGCACCCCCTCATACACACATCCCAGCACAACTAGATAATTCTACTCTTACAGGTTTTTTTTTCCCCATAGCTCTTAACATTACAGCTTCGAGTCCAAGCACAAACTTTTGCCACACCCTACCAAGACAACCCTGGGACTTCAATATGCAATTCTCAGAGTCAGCGGCGCCCATCCTCTCCATTTGCTGAAGATCTCAGCTGCCACCCGCAACAACGTTATGCCCGTGCTTTGCATTTTGTTTTGCCCGCACTCTTCGACTGCGGTGAATACTTTGAATGCAGCTGGAGCAATGGAGTCTGCGGATGATGCTTTACCCAGTGCCATTACTTGTGCTAATTATATTAAACTACCGCCATACTTGACCAAGGTTTTGTTCTTTTGCTTGGAGTATCTTTCTATCTTCTGTTTGTCTCGTTTGCGTTGTGATTTTTTCAATGCCCGAAACATTATTGCGGGAAGTTATGCACAAGAATTTGCTTTATGTTATCATAAGTTTAAAACTAACATATAGATGGCACCAAGTTTTTGTCCCAGTTAGTTTGTTCATTGCCACGTATAACATGGGGGCTTACACTGTTTGCTCTCTCAGCATTGATTCATCTCTAAAATCCTGTCCAAGATGAGGTTCAGTTTCAAAAAAAAAAGAAAAAAAGACAGCAGATGATGGCTCGCTGACAAACCTTATTAACCTTGTTAATTGAACTAGTACTACATCTCAAGGTGTTGTTGTACTATTTGTTTTTCTTGGTATCAGAAAGTAATGTTAATTCAATCGGAAGGGTGATCTTGTAATGAAGTGCAATTTCTTGGAGCATCAGCTATGTGCTTTTCTCTTCAGTTTGCTCCAGAATGCATCTTTTTTGACAGAAGGCTTCAGAATGCATGTGCGTACGCAGTGGCTTAGTTAATCCTTCCCACTTTGTAAACAACTGTAGGGTTTGCCATCGCAAAGTTTGATCCAATCTTCTGAATTCTCCCGATATATCTCTGTCTCCCAAGGAGAGGATGATGGCAAATGTTGTGAGTGAAACTTGTGGACTGAACTAGTACCACATGTCTAATGCTGTTGTTACTGCAGTACTTTGTTTCCTTGGTGTGAGCGACGAATACTGCAGTACACATTGGTTGAATCAGAAAACTTAATTAACCTTTGTAAAGTGAACCAGTAAATGGAAGGAAATTGTGACATCACAAGCTACAGAAGCAAATCTATTAGCCCCCATGAGCCACTGTATTTGGGTCTGCAGTAACAGGAGCAAATATATGACCGGTTCAGTTGACCTGGTACTACTGAAACTGTCGATGCTTAGGCAGGTCACTGCAAGTTGTAGAGCAGGTGCACGAATTGCAGAAACAAAACAAAAAATGATGCTCATGTTCCTACATACTCACGGCAATACACTCAGCACAAGAGATTTACGCAAAGCACAAGAATGAATGTTGTTGCACCGAGTGGCAGATACATGTTGTGATACTTGTATGTGCATGATTTTTGTCATGAATTCTGACTTGCGAGTAAGTTTTCTTGTTTCGTCCATAGGGTGATTAATTGTTTATTATGCATCTACTTGTAGTAGCTAAATAAAATCTTGCCTTTTTCAAAACATTACAGTTTGCTCTCCTAACTTTGATGCGATCTCTAAACTCTCTCAGAGCAGGTTCAGATGATTTCAGAGCTTGTCACCCAAGAATAGATGATTTCTTTCGGGTTGCTTGCTGATAAATTTTATGAAACCTTGTGAACTACAGTACTACAAGTTAGGGGCAAATTGTCTACTTTTTAGCAAACCAATGTTGCTGCAGTTCGCACTGGTGTAGGAGAAAACGTACTCAACCATGTAGACTGGACCACTAACCTTGAACCACAAGTAAAGATTTGATTTGCACAGATCCTATGGGCTGAATTCCACACGAGCGATATATAACTGATTTGATTTGAAGTGATCGATGGTCAAGCATTTGCATTTGCAGTGTTCAAGCAATGAGACTCGACAGCCGGCCAGGACACCATGCGTCGGTCGCTGCTGCAAACAGAATAAATATGGGCTACCATTGTATACGTACGGCGTACGTTGTGTATAAGGACACCTGAGGTTGCACGACCGCTCAAGCCTTTTCCCCACGTACGTGAAACCCTACCGACCATGCCGACGCCGCCGCCGCCAACGCTGCCGGACGAGCTTCTCGAGGAGATCTTCCTCCGCCTCCCGCCGGACGAGCCAGCCTGCCTCGTACGCGCCTCCATCGCCAGCAAGCGCTGGCTCTCCCTCCTCTCCAGCCCTAGCTTTCACGGCAGGTACTGCGAGTTCCATGGAACTCCCCCGATGCTAGGCTTCGTTTATTCCTATCCTCATGGATCGGTACCAACCTTCGTCTCAACCACGAAATTCGGCGCGCACATTCCCCCGGACTACCAGAACTACGACCTCTTGGACTGCCGCCATGGCCGCCTTCTCCTTGGGAAGAACGATGTGGCGGCGCCCGAGACACTCCTCGTTTGGGATCCAATGACGGGCTGCAGGAGGGAGCTACACGCGCCCAAGCAGTGGCGGACCCAAAAACTTTCGGAAGCCTGGGCAAACGAGTTTAAAAAGCCAATTTTTCCGACAAAATCATTATAGAAAGTAGTAAATCACAAGGAATGTATCGTCGGCAAGCCCGGGCGGCCGCCCAGGCTGGAGGGACGGTAGATCCGCCCATGCGCCCAAGGACTACCACCGCTACGTCCATAATATGGCCGCCGCTGTGCTATGTGGTGTCACCGGATGTGACCACCGCACGTGTCATGGGGGGGCCCTTCCGGGTGGTCCTCGTCGTCCTTGAAGACAACCATGGTGATTGTCTTGCCAAAGCGTACATATCCTTGCCAGAGGTTGGTGAGTGGGACAAGCAGTGCTCTAATCTTCATCTTGTGGCTGAGTGGATCGATCCATGCTCTCACCTCCATCTTGGGAGTCACTATGCATTCACTCGGGCACCTGTTTTCATCAAAGGGGCCCTCTACTTCATGGTTTCGAGTCGTGATGGCTGTCACATAGAAATTCTCGAGTATGACATGGGCTCAAATTGCTTATCACTACTCGATGTGAGTCCAATGAAGGTTGACATAGGCCACGCCCCTATCCTCGTAGCGATGGAGGATGCCAGTTTGGGGCTTGCATACCAGGGCAGGTCAAACCTTAACCTTTGGTCAAGGTTGATTAGTTCTGACGGAGTCGTCACATGGATTCGACGTAGAATTATCAAACTCAAGAAAGTTCTCCCATTTCAAAATCCCAAGAAAATAGCTATACTGATTGGGTCTGTGGAGGGCAGTGATATCATATTCGTGACCACCGATCTTGGCATCTACGAGATTAACCTCAGGTCACTCCGGTGGAAGAAGATATGGAAGACAGAAATAATATGTACTAATTTGATTCCATACATGAGTTTCTACGATCCACACGGTACATTTATATCTGATTTCTTTTGTGATTTGAGCACAACTCATCAGTAATAATGTACCGGTTAGTGCAACAAACAAAATATTGAATGTCTGGATAAATAAGATTTATATTCATTCTTACACTGGTAATATTTTGGGGTTTATGCCTACCTAAATTGGAAATTTATATAGTATTATCCCTTATCATTCTGTTAATCACACCGAAAAATCTATGTTTGCAGGAAGGGTGAGCCCTACTGATGTGCCATACTGACAAAATATGGTGAGGATATGTTTAACGTCAGAAAACACTCTCATCATTAAGACAGAAGACCACTTGCAGGCCAGGCTTCTTGTGATGAATTATGTCACTATATAGTGTTGTTGGTTTTTAGCCCGTAAGCTTGATAATTTCCATCTGTTGCTCCAGTGTGTAAGAGGATGAATGAATTATATTGTAATGAGTCGCTGATATGTTGGAGCATATCCTATCATCTATGTGTTTAATTTTCTTGAAAATATGTGTTCATAAAGTATCTTAGTCTTCCTATCTTATTGTTGGAAGAATTCTCTCCTAGATTTGAGAGGTGTCATTGATGAGCATACAATGGGGACATGTCTAGATTTAGTGGTTTCTATACGCTTGAGAGATGATATGATGATAGTTTCTGCATGTTAATGTCACTCTGAATTCATCCCGTGGATATAATTAGATATACTTGTCAAGTGTTGATGTCATTGTAGTTCATTTTACCAGCAATGTTGCAAGAGTATAACATGTTAACGAAATCTTTACATAATAGTAGACTACAATGTGCATGTAGTGATATGGAGATCTTAGTAGGTAAAAGAGAGAACCATCATCCTCGCGGCGCTGGTCGGCAGAGAGCCGAACGCGCGGACCACCTTCCAAGGCCACAGCTGCCCAGACGAGCACTCCCACCAACAGGTCAACGCATCCTATAGAGGGTACAATGATGGTGGTGCCAGAACTAGGGTCCATCTGTTCTAGATTCGACACACACGGGTAGCAAAGGGGAGCATGGTAGCAGAGGGAGGCCACACGAAAGACGTGACGCCTCCACGTCGCCTTTAAGCCTTTCGGATAACGGATTCCGGAAATGGCCACTAGACTGCTACCAAGATATAGATAAGTCAGCTCAGATCTGGGCCCGCCACACCACCATCGACCTCTGCCGCAAGTTTGATCTAGTCTCTGAATTCTCCCGATATATCTTGGGTCGCCCAAGGAGACGATGATTTCAAATGTTGTGAGTGAACCTTGTGAACTGAACATGATGAGCATGTATAATATTGTTGTTATATATAGCAGTATTTTGTTTGCTTGGTGTAATGTAAGCAAGGAATACTGCAGTACACATTGGTGAATCAGAAAACTCAATTAACCTTGCAAAGTGGACCAGTAAATGGAAGGTAATTGTGACACCACAAGTTACAGAAGCAAATGTATTAGCCCCCGTGAAGCCACTGTATTTGGTCAGCAGTAACAGAAGAAAATATATTGGACCCGATTCAGTTAACCTGGTACTACTGAAACTGTCGATGCTTTGGCAGATCATCGCAAGTTGCAGAGCAGATGGACGAATTGTGAAAACAGAACCAAAAATGATGCTCATGTCCCTACATACTGCGGAACATTGACAAATCGCTGCTGCATAGATCGTACATGGCTGTCGGTTAACACCCTCATGGCGGTGGTCGCGCAAATAGCTGACCGATTAACAGTGCGGCAAAGACGCTATCTGTGCAAGTAGCTGACGACGTCCCAGACACGGCGTCGACCAGATGACGCACGCTTTCCTGGCCGTCGACCAGATGACGCACGCTTTCCTGGCCGCCATGAACGCCTCCAGGATAAGGCGGCAAGTGTGCTGGCTGCTGTCGGCGGCGTCGCCGAGGTATGTGTGGGCGCCGCCGGCGAGGACGACCACGCCCTCGTCCTTGGTGCCGGCGGTGTCGCGGAGGCGGCGTACACGCACGGGGGCTCTGGACTGTGAGGAGGGAGTCGCCGGACGTGATCCAGACGATGTATCCTAGCACGATCGCCACCACGGCAGTATCCACCGTATGTTGGGTGTAAACTTCTACAAACATCCCTGCAAAAAACTTGTACAAATATGATGGCAGTGTGTGTTTTTGTATTGAGCTTTGTTCAACCTGTCCTGATGCAAATTGGTGTAAGCACTGGACATGGTTGAGTACTTGAGTGTGCGTGCATGATACAGTACTGCAAACTGCTTACTGCTTAGGCTCCGTTTGGATTATTAGGCGTAAATTTTGTATGCTCCTCAGGGATTTGGTTTTAAAAAAAATCGCACCTACCATCCAGTAACTGGAATCGCCCCCCCCCCCCCCCCCGCGTAAATGAGTTTACCGGACGGAAAATACCTCACTGTCTTAATTTGGACCGAATTCTTCTCACAATATTTTTCAGATTTATTAACATTTCAAGTTTGAATTTCAAATTCTGTCAGAAAATCTCGTCCGGTAACCCATCCCGGTGCCCCCGAGATATTTTTTAATTCGGGTAACACAATCGTTGATGCTCCCTGGTATTAGTTTCTATTTGTGAACTAAATACCGATGAACACACAAAATTACATTCATTCCAAACATACCCTTTGCAGTAGGGCGGTAGAAAAAGGGAAACGTAACATTGGTCAATAAAGTCTTAGTCGATTAGCACTTTGGTCACCGAACTTCTCAAACGTGTCAAACTCGTCACTGAACTCTCATTTACGAGTATACTGGTTCAAAAATCGACAACGCTGCAAAGTGGCACATACATGGCACATTGACTGCCACGTTGACTAGCCATAGAGACCCGAAATCTTGGGGAAAAATCTGGAGAATAATAGTTGAGCACTTTAGTACTACCAAATAGTGGTTTTTTGTTCGTCCATCTACACTGTTGCGGCACCGAGATCCATGGTAGGACGCGCCAAATTATTTTTAGTTTATGTTGGATTTAGTTGCTAGTGTAGACTACGAAAAATTCAGGGATGGATTTGTAGTGAATTGACATGTGTATAATTGTTTGGTGGCACATGTTAATTAGTACAATTTAGACGAGTGTGGCATTTAAAAAATGAAAATCCAAGTTTTTTACATTTCTAAAATTCCGAAAAAAATCATAGGTGTAGATAATGTCTAGATCTACTACTCTGCAAAATAATAATAACAAGTTTGTTCTGTTTTTTTCAGGATAGAAAGACAACTGTGTAGATCTGGATCAGTGAACAGTGCACAGTTTTAAAAAGTTGAAGTTTTGCTGGATTTTTCATTTTTATGTACTCTAAAATAATCCGAATTTGGGATAGAAAATGTACAGAGTGGTAGATATCGACATTATCTGCACCTAAATTTGTTTTTCTGAATTATGTGAAACATAAAAATGTAGATTTCAAAATTTTGGAAATATTGAGGTCATGGAGCTCGGCCTCCAAATGCTCTTTCCGGTTTTAGACCGATTAATTTGAGGTGACATGGGATAGGTTTCTGTGACTTTTTTTTTTTTTTTGCAATGTAGGACGATTTGATCATCGGTAGAGCATAGTTGTTCACTGTGGAGGTTTCATCTGTGGATTTGGGGAGAACATGATATATTTGGATGAGGCAGTTAACACTTTTGATGAGATTAGGTGGGGGGATTTATGTTGGGTGTTAATATATAAAATGCTAATTGATCTTGGGTATACCACTTTAGATCCATGGATTGAAGTGTACAGTTGCGAGCCAGGTCATACAGTTGGAGATAGTATGGTGGCAATTAATTTTGAGAAGTATGGAAATATGATTAAGAAACGGCAAAAGTAGAGAAGACATTGTATATTTGTATTAATCTTGTCATTTTCTGTAAAAACTGAGGTGGTATGGTGTTATTCAGTAACAACAGTTGCAACGGTTGTAAGCCCTTCTAATGCATCTTACAACCAGGAAAATTAATAAATTGGGCAGCCAGAATAGTTGTAGTATGTTGAGCAAGATGAAGTTGATGCTGCTAGAGAAGTAGGAGATAATGTGCTGCGAGAAGATTCAGATGTGGATTGAGTTAAGTCATGTTGTTGTGTGGAAACAGATGGTGGGAGAGATCGTTATTTTTTGGACTCATACTATGAGATGGATGATTATGATGAGCACCGGAGAATTATGTAGATGAAGATGCGGATAATGATCTAGTTGACAAGGTAATAAATATTTAGAAGCATAGAAACATAAATGTTGGGGGAGAAACACAATTAAAAGTATATGAAGGCAATAAATATGAGGTGACATACAAATGGAAGCCATTTAACAAGGTGACAGACCTAGGCAATCCATCATTTAAAGTTGGCAAGTTGTAGAGTTCATCAATCCATCATTTAAATGTTTAATGTATGTGACATACCTAGGCAATCCAACATTTAGGACCATGTGCAACAGTAAGCTCTTCGGTGTAGGTAAGCTTGGTGCCGGAGGCGTCACCAGGTCCTCGGAGTTGGAGTCGAAACACGTCATTGCATCGTGCTCCAGCACCTCCAAGGTGAATACCTTGGGGATCTCACAGTGCTCTTTCAACCATAGGGTGATAGAGAGGAATCAGATATCCTCCGACTTCATTATCTCCACCAGGTTCCTGTTGAGCCTATTGACAAACTGGCTGACAACATCGGGCTACCATGCGTCACGTCGGAAGCGCTCGAATGTGAGTTTCTAGGATAAGGGAGATCACACTTCTCACCTCCAGGACAATGACGCCAGCAGATGGAGGTCAACTTTACCCCACCTACGACTACATGATAGGATGCATGGAGGATCCGCGTTGACTCCTCCTCCAACTATAATCGAACAAAAAGTCTGTTGGTGTCGAGCATACATAAACCTTACTCCTTGAACAGTTTGGAATTTTGGAAAATTCAGAAAAACATTTCCATGTGTTATCATGTCTAAATATATTTAACCGATTCTGGTTTTCTAATATAAAGGATTCAACTACAGCGTATGGAAACTTTATTAGGAGTAGTTTTTTTCCACAGAGTTTTCGAAAGGTCAGATGCTTGCTTGAACAGTTTGAAAGGGTGATTTTTCTCCTCATTCTTTCCAGGGAATAACGTGCTTTCTTGTTTTCCATTTATTTTTCGAATTTGGTTCGAATCTTCATTTGTCTTATACTCCCTCCGTTCCATAAACCATAATATAAGATGTTTTAGATATTTCACATGTTGTCTAGATTCAGACTAAAAGAATGGAAAATTGATGAACATATACACTAAAACATGTCTAGATACATGTGGTATAAATGTGAATGTGGAAAAGACCTAAAACATCTTATATTATGGAATGGAGGGAGTATTCACTAAAGAGAGGTGGCTCTTAGAAAAAAAGAAAAACAAATAAAGAGAGCTGGATTGGCCTGGCTTGGGCCGGCTGGGCCTGGACGCGTGTTGTCAAACCGATCACGAAACAGCATCATCAACACACCTTCGTTCCCCAGCGCTCTCCAGCAAGCAAAGCCAAACCGGCCGCCGTCTCCTCGCCTCCGCCGCCGCTGCCTCCTCTCCGGATCACGAGTTCACGACCATAGTGAGCCCGTCCTCCCCTTCCCGAAACCCTAGCCTCCACCGACCATGCGGTCGCCACCGGCGCTGCCAGACGATCTTCTCAAAGAGATCTTCCTCCGCCTCCCGCCAGACGAGCCGGCGTGCCTCGTGCGCGCCTCCCTCGCCAGCAAGCTCTGGCTCGGCATCCTCACGGGCACTCGCTTCCGCGGCCTCTATCGCGACTTCCATGTAGCTCCCCCAATGCTGGGCTTCATTTATTCCTGCCCTAAGGCCTACCCCCGGGAGGAGGAGCAGGAGGAAGGCAACCTCCCGCTCTTCATCTCCACCGCTACATTCGGCCTGCGCATTCCCGCCGTCGAGGACTGGAGGTGCTGGCACAAGGACTACGCCGCGTGGGACTGCCGCCATGGCCGCGTGCTCTTTTGTAATAGCAATGTTATACCCATGCCGCTCGTCGTCTGGGACCCCATGACTGGACGCCGGACGTTGATGTACGCTCCCGGAGAATACCACAGTTCTGGGGCCGCGGTGCACTGCAATGTGACCGGCTGCGACCACCGTGCGTGTCATGAGGGCTCCTTCCAGGTGGTATTTGTTGGCCTGCACAATGCTGATGGTGGCTGAGTTGCATATGCACACGTGTCTTTACCAGATGTTGGGAAGTGGAGCAAGTCGTGCCCTGCTCTAGATCTTGCGATGAAGGATGCATTTGTCGTTGACAGCCCCCATGTCCTCATCCGAGACACACTTTACCTCATGCTTACATATAAGTATGATGATGATCAAGAAGGTAACTACATAGCTATTCTCAAGTATGACTTGGAATCTAATTGCCTATCACTCATTGATGCGCCGTCGGTGGAGACCGGTCACGCACTACTCATGGTGATGGAAGACGCCAGTTTGGGATTTGCACATGTGGACAGGTTAACCCTTAAATTGTGGTCAAGCCAAATGGGTTCTAACGGAGTCATGACATGGACTCAGCGTAGGGTCGTAAAATTGCCTTGTGATAGTATATGTGCTCGAGCATACGTTGAGTGCTATGTACACTCATATGTTATAACTAATTATGCTTAGGCCTACCTAATTGGCAATTTTATACAGTATCATGTCATCTCCTAGGAATCACACTAACAATTTTATGTTTGCAGAAAGGGTGAGCCTCTCTTATCCGGCGAGTTGAAAATGCATGGTTGAATTTGCTTAAGGGTAGTGTCGTGGGTATGGGACACGGGTACCCGCAAGGAATACTAACGAGGCCCATCAGGAGGAAGCCCAGCAGGCCGACTCCAATCAGAGTAGGAAAAGGACTCAACTTTCCCACTTGTAGTAGATTAGCCGAGTCCTAAGAGGACTCTACCTGTAAGCCGGCCTCCTCCGCCTTTATAAGGAGGGGCAAGGCACGACCCAACAGAATCAGACAGACCCAACACAACCAAGACAGACGGGACAGAGCCCGATCTACACAATAGAGGAGCCGCCTCATCGGCGACTTCCACCATGAGAGGAATACAACCTAGCCACAAACAGCACGTAGGGATATTACCGGATGATGTTTCCCGGGTCCCGAAGCTGTATAAATCTTGTCTCCCGTGTCGTTTTTCCATTAACCCACATCGACGATGCCCGCGCGTACGTAGTCCCGTATCTTCACCGTTGATCTAAACCATCGACATTGGCGCCCACCGTGGGGCGCCAACTGTCGTGGGGTTGTCACGGCAAGTTCTTCCTCCGGGAAGATGAGTTCTGGGGCCATTGGTGATAGAAGTACGTGGGAACGGTTAATCTCGCCGGGGAATAAGGATTTACCCAGGTTCGGCCCCTCTGATTAGAGGTAAAGACCTACTTCCTGCTTCTATGTTATTGCTCTTGATTAGATCTCGATTACACGGACCCGGCTCCTACAACTCAGGAGCCGGCGACTTCTCTCTGGTGGCTAGGGTTTCTCTCTACTGGTTGAAGCTTAGCTTACTACGATCCAGGACCCCCCTTATAAAGGTGGCGGGTCCCTGGACTTACAATCTGTGTCAAGTTCTACTCATATACGGAGTCCTACTCTAGGCTTTGTCCTTCCAAACTAGAACTCCGGGTTGTACTTGGACTCCATCTTTGGGCGCGTCCTTTCTTCATCATGGGCCTTAGTCGGCTTGTCTCCAGCCCAGCCCATGTGACTTGACACGTGACTCGGCGTTGGCCTTCTCGGTCTTGGCGGGTCTACTTTCCGGGTCCATGGGCCTACCTATAAAGTATCCCCCCGTCAGGTAGTAGGCCACTCTCATCAACAAGAGGACCAACTTGGAGGCGACAAGAATCTTATAGTAAATTATGTCACTATTTAGTAGCTGGTTTTGTGAAATGTTGCATGTTCTCTTGTATTTGACCAAATAGTTGTTTTTGTCACCCAGTATATGATATGATGATGGTTTCTGCACGCTGGCCTGCTAATGTGTATTTATTTATCTCTTTGAATTTATTTAGTGCTACATGTCAATTGCTGATGTTAGTGCAGGCGTTTTTACCTTATAGCAAGCAATGTTAATGAAGAGTATATGTAAACTGAAATCATGAGCTATAATTTCTGGGAACTGACAGTCTCACAACATATGGGCCTCGTGACTGCAAGAAGATCTCGTCCAGCTTTTATTTCTTCAGTAGCTCCATAAAACGGTAAGGTATATCTATATTGATTTCTTTCGTGATTTGGTAGCTGCTCTTATATTTTTGGTGTACCATACAAAATATTGAATGTTTAATTAGATCAAAATTACATTTGATGTTTCACTTTGTGATAATATGTGCTCAATGTTGAGTGCTGCGTACACTCATATGTTTTAACTAATTATATACACGGGCATCTCTGATGCGGCGTGTTGAAAGTGCATGGTTTAATTTGCTTAAGGGTAGGGGGACTCATCAACAAGAAAGAGGACCAACTTGGAGGTGGCAAGAATTTTATACTCCCTCCGTCCGGGAAAGATTGTCGTGAGTAGTGCTACAAAATTGTACCTGATTAGGTCATTTCCGGCGACAATTAAATGTTTTTTTAGATCAACGCGACAATTAAATGTGATCGGAGGTAGTAGTAAATTATGTCACTATTTAGTAGCTGGTTTTGTGAAATGGTGTATGTTCTCTTGTATTGGACCAACTAGGGGTTGTTTGTCACCCAAGATATGATATCATTATGGCTTCTGCACGCTGGCATGCTGATGTGTATTTATTAATCTTGTGAATTTATTTAGTGCTACATGTCAAGTGCTGAAATTAGTGCAGTTCTTTTTATCTTTTTAGCAAGTAGTGTTAATGAGGAGTATATGTAAACTGAAATCCTGAGCTTTAAATTCCGGGGACTGATAGTCTCACAACATATGGGCCTAATGACTACAAGAAGATCTCATAGAGATTTTATTTCTTCAGTAGCTCCATAAAATGGTGAAGCATATTGAAAGGACACGGATGTCGCCTAGAGGGGGGGGGGGGCTGAATAGGCGATTTAAAATTATTACGGTTAAGGCTTGAATAAAAGCGGAATAAAACTAATGTTTAATTTATCAAGCCAAAACCTAAACTAGCTAGGTTTAGCTATGTGCACCAACAACTTATGCTAAGCAATATAATCGACTAGGTGATAGCAAGATATATAACTTCAAGCTCGATGGCTATCACAAAGTAAGTAGCATAAGTAAGAAATCGGGTACACTAGTAGAAAATTGGTCTTTAGTCCCGGTTTGGAAGGGCTTTTAGTCCCGGTTTTCCATTCGGGACTAAAGGGTCGGGACTAAAGCCCCCCCCTTTTAGTCCCGGTTTGTTACGAACCGGGACTAAAGGACCCTCCACGTGGGCGCGATTGGGAGCTGGGTTGGAGGACCTTTTAGTCCCGGTTGGTGTTACCAACCGGGACTAAAAGTCATATTTTTTCGATTTTTTTATTATTTTTTTTGATTTTTTGAATCTTTGAATTATTTGTCAGTTCATTTCGAATCACCACCCGAATTTCACACTGCTCCACACTTCTCCACCCATTCTTACACTTCTAGGCAAACTTCCCGATCGGTCACCCATCCTCACACTGCTCTACCCTCAGCACGCTTAACTTTTGAGTTCCTCCCAACTAGCTTCCATAATTGCATTGAGTACATCTTGATAATATTACGCTATCAATATTATTATCCCTTACACTTTGACGAGACATGATATTATTTTTTGAATTCCAAATCTATATTAACATAAACAACAATAATGAAGTAATACTAATCTTCATACAGAAATCAATTATTAATTCCAAAGAAATAAAATAATTTGAATTTCCGACAAAAACTTAAATCTTCCTACACGATGGCACATGCTATTATTTTTTGAATTCCAAACCTATATTAACATAAACAACAAATATTAATTAATACTAATCTATATGCAGAAATAAATTATTAATTCAAAAATTTAAAAAATTAAAATAATTTGAATTTCCGGCAAGAAACTTAAATTTGAATTTCCGGAAAAATAAACCTTTAGTCCCGGTTGGCCGGGACTAAAAATATCTTTAGTCCCGGTTTGTGATATGTCCAAAACATATTTGAATTTCTGACAAAAAACTTAAATTTGGATTTGAATTTCCGGCAAAAATAAAAAAAACCCTTTAGTCCCGGTTGATATCTCCAACCGGGACTAAAAATATCTTTACTCCCGGTTTGTGATACACACCGGGACTAAAGACGTCACCGCTTCGTCGACATCAGCATGGAATTTGAAAGTTTTCCAAATAAAATAAAAAAACTTTAGTCCCGGATTGTATCTCTAACCGGGACTAAAGGTTATCGCGCTGTCCCGACTTCCTTACGAACCGGGACTAAATCCTGTCGGCGTTCTGACAGTTCGAACCGGGACTAATGCTCGCATTAGCATTAGTCCCGGTCTGTAAGGAGACCGGGACTAAAGCCCTGGATGAAAGCCCTGTTTTCTACTAGTGGTATAGAAATACCGAGGCACTTGGAGACGATGATTTATCCCGAAGTTCACTTCCCAATGGAAGCTAGTCTCCGTTGGAGCGGCGCGATGTTCACCAATGTGAAACACCGAGTAGCCTTGATATGGCACACCGTATCTCCGTTGTGTCTTACCACCGATGTGGCGAGGCACTTGTCACTATGTTGTCGTTGAGGTTGACAACTAGAACCTTTACAAGGATGAAGCACACTCCACAAGTTGGAGGGTCTTCACCAAATGCACCGAGCCGCCAAGACTCGATGCCCAAGGCCGGGGCACACACCACAACTCAATTGGTGGCTCCCGACAAATCCCGTGAGCCACCAAGACTCCGAGAAATCAACAACCGTCTAGGGTACCAACGTGCCCTAGAGGAACAAGCTTAGAGAAACAAGCTCTAGGGCACCCAAGCACCCAAGAGTAACAAGCTTCTCAACTTCAACTTCCACGAATCACCGTGGAGAACTCAAACCGATGCAACCGATGCAATGGCAAGAACACACTAAGTGGTCAAGTTCTTCCAACCCGAATCCAACCAAAGCAACTAATGCTTGGGAGGGATTTGAGAGGAAGAACAAGGAGAAACACCAAGAAACTCCAAAGATCTAGATCCAAAGTTTTCTCCTCACTTAGAGGAGAAATCAATTGGTTGAAACCTGGATCTAAACCTCCTCTCTCTTTTCCCTCAAAGACTAGCAAGAACTATTGGAGGGATTGAGAGATGCCAAGCTTAAGAGGGTCAACAATGGAGGGGAGAAATAGCTCAAGAAGTTGGCAAAAGGTTAGGGTTTATTTGGGGAAGAAACCCCTTAAATAGGGGCTCCAAAAATAGAGCTGTTGGAAAAAGGAAAGGGCTAACAGCACAGCCGGGCCGGCCGGGGAACTGGCAGCCCATCCGGCCGCGCCGGCCAGTGACCCGGCCTGGGCAGGCCAGGGAGCCGGAGGCCCACCCGACCGCCTCGGCCTGGGAGCCGGCCTGGGCTGGCTAGGGAGCCGGAGGCCCACCCGACCGCGCCGGCCAGGGAGCCGGCCTGGGCCAGTCTATGGGCCGGTCTGGCCATTCCCTTTTTTTCTTTTCTCTTTAGAAATCGACTGAGGGTAAAGTTGCAATAACTTTCGCATACGAACTCCGTTTTCGATAATCTTGGACTCATTGGAAATCGTCACAACAAGCACTATAAGAATATGCAGAGAAACATCATTGTTCAACAAGATATGGTAAAACCAAATGATGAAAGGTAAAACCTTTCTATTGAAAACCGGAAAACCATATCTTTTGCAGATGAAGTCCGAATGACATGAAACCACTTTTGTTGGAAAGAGGACGACAAATGCTACCCAATACCAAGTGAAAATATTGAAACCAAGCAAGAGAGATTTTGCTAATAAATGGAATAGTGAAACCTTCCGCATAGATGGACCGGCAAAAATCTCCAACACCGAAAACTCAATAGGGGACACATATGAAAACCGTTTTCGGTGATCTTGGCCTTGTCATGAAAAACACGACAAGCACCAATACCACACTACGATAAGATCCAAATAGAAACCAAGAAAGATGATGCCAAGGATGTAAAGGTTTGATCTCTCTACGACCGATACGCTAAAGCTCACTTGAGAGCCCCTCTTGATAGTACGGTTACCTATCCTAAAACCCGGTCTCCCAACTACACCGCGAGACCGGTAAAATAGAAACCCTATCAAGATCATACCTTTTCCTTGCGCATTCCACTTGAGCTAGATGATGACGATCTTGATCTACTCTCAAGTGGATCACCTTTCTTGATTGTGCTCCGCTCGGTGAAGACTCGCATATTGCTCCCCCATACACTAATATAGGAGAGACACTCTTTCGCATATCTTCACATGCCCTTATCTTGTATGTTGATCAACTTGCACTTAGCCTTGATCAACATATAATCTTCTTCTTTTAGCCTTGAATCCAACATATGGAGTTCAAGCATTCCTTATGGACCAACACTGCAAATATAACTCAAAGCACACATTAGTCCATAGAGATTGTCACTAATTACCAAAACAACACATGGGGGCAACCATGCTCTTTCAATCTCCCCCATTTTGGTAATTGATGACAATCCCTTTTAAGGGAGTTTATATAATGAATTAAGCAACCTTGCAAGACAAGGATACGTGAGCATGAGAGGCAAATGCTTAAGAACCAAACGAAAGCATAAAACCAAATTCCCTTAAACGGCCTCTAAAACTTCTCCCCCATTGGCATCGATTGCCGAAATGGGAAAAAAATTAGAAGGCGAATATAATATGTGTTCCTCCACAAGGTGTGCACTTCTCAAGATATGAATGAAATCAAATGCACATATCCATTGACGAATAATAGAGGAAATCGAACTATATTGAGGATCCAAAGATTGCAAAAGTTTGAAATCATTCTAAACATCTCCACAAAGAAGAAAAGCAATCGAGAAGATCCTAACCGAGAGTTCTAAATAAAAATAGAGAAGCTCCCCAATGTTCATGCACTATTGAGGAGTGCACAAATATGGAATCCTCACTCCCCCAAAATCATCTAGAACACTCACCAAGTGCAAGGATGTAAAAATAAAAGCAAAACAAAGCACTTGCACCAAAGATGTGGTTGAGCCATAAGGAGATACCAATTAAAAGAAACTATCAAGAAGGGCCCAACCAAGAGTATGTGTGTGTGACAAGACAATTAATTTGGTAAGACACATAGTCTTAACCATATGGAGATAAGTTATATATCAAGTATTGACACACACAACTTACAAAGAAGATTTTTTCAAAAAGAATATGTTCACAAGCTCAAGGATACCAATTGGAAACTAAACCAATTGAAAAAGCCAAGAGCTAGTGAGAACATTTAGCCAACAACATCAACATGCATATCGTGATAAGCATGAAGAGAAGGATCTTCAATAAAATGTGAGTGCGCAAAGATGCGAATAGAAATAAGACAAGCACTCACGAGACAAACTTGGAGCCACCAAAGAATTACAGATAAAAGACAAGGTGGCTTGAAAGAAAAATAGAATACCAAATAAAAGGTGACCTCTCTCATATGTATAGGTTTCTAAGTAGACAAATCGTTAATGATATACATCGACAAAGAAACTTACACATATGAAATTGTCGAAGAAAGGGAGACCACGGTAACCAAAAGGAAGTCATGAATATAAAAAAAGAGATTATTGCTTAAAAGCATAGCACATAGCTCAAATTTATCTCATTGTATATAAATGAACTTCAAACACATCAAATGCATCACACATATCACTAAGGGAACAAGAGATAGTGGAAATGCATTGAGATAGGCAACAAGTATCACAAAGAAACAATACCAATTGAAGGAGATGTTTTTGCAATTTCGTCACAAATATCACAAAGATATACCAAGTGAAGGAAATAAGCCAAAACCACAACAATTGCACATTAAAGCTTTCATGCCAAGAAGCAACCTACACAGGGTTGAGACTAGAAAAGTATGCATGAGGTAGATACTTGTTACCGAGATACATTGACGATGAAGTAGATGAGAGTTTGTATATCATCAAAACTTGACTCCAATAATCACATGGTGAGAACACCTTCATTATGAATGAGGCAAGCATCCAATGCATCTCCATTGTACCTAAAACAAAATTCAAGTACAAAATGGTTCCCAAACTTATTGGGTTCCATAGTAGTTAGATACACTACAATACATAGGAAACACTCCACATAAATATGTGCATATATATATGAAATTGAATTTCATGCACATCTTAGCCGATTTAGGATTCGGTGGAGTATTCCCTATATATTGGATCAAGAAAGACAAGCATGCCATATAATATATATGTTAAAGGATATACATACAAAGTCTTTTAAAAACCAAACGAGATACAATTTGGACAAAAACACCAAGTAAACCAAGAAGAGAGCACACCAAAGTGTGACACAAAAAGGTTGTCCAAATTATATCAAAATCCAAATCAACACATGATTGAGGAAAAATCAAATCAACATATGATTGATTCCAAAACACATCAACACATGAAGTGTGATATCAAAAGGAATCGAATCAAAGTAACACATGATCGATAAGACACCAATTAAAAATAAGATACCAACTAGGAAAAAAGATACCAAGAAGAGGATAATACTTGACCGGAGTCAAGTAAAGTAAGATAAAGTAATAAGGTATCAAATTTCCCACAATGAATATCAATTGAAACAAATATCTATGGAGGAGATATTAAATTCCAATTAATACCAATTGAAAGTACCTCGGCAAGGCCAATGAGCATATAAGATAAAAGAAAGAGACATGCCCAAAGGATTTTCTCATTCTATAGGATAAACATAAAACAAGAAATGAGAAAGCAAGACTCCCAAGAGAGAGCAAGGTTACACCAAATAAACCAAACACCCTCTACACTTTTCATGATGGCACAAAGCATCAAGAGAAAAAGATTTGTCTTCCATAAACACATACGATAGAAATTGAATGCCAATTGAAAGGATCAAATATTGATAGATAGGATAGTGTTCTGAATAAAAATGAATGCTCCCCCAAGATTCATGCATTATTTTTGATATTTGTATTTGAATACAAAATGCATGCACAAGGGATCATTACTCTTCATATTTTATTTACAACACTAAACACTACCAATTGAAGATTAGGATCCATGCAAGAGGCAAGGAAGGCAACGGGAGTCAAAATAAATATTTTGGCAAGAGATGGGGCGAATAAAAGCTAATGCCAATGTAAGGATAATCCAAAATATTCTACCACAGACATAAATATGGACTGTCCAAGGATAATGACCATTTGGAATTATTTTCCCGGTGATAGAGGTATCCAAGAATATCCTCACAAGATAAAACATATGACAAGAGATAAGAAATAAAACACCATATTTTAATAAAGTTTGTTGGTAGTTCCAACTATTCAAACCAACCGGCAAGGCCATGGTTAGAATAACATGGAACAAATGGTTTCTCAAATAATATATAGGAATGCATATTATAGAGAAAACATACCAAGAAAACTCACACAAACAAGAGCCAAAGGGTAACCAAAAAGAGAATTGGAACTTGTTTGAGCAAACATGCCACATAGGAATAAGATAATTTACAATATCAAATCTAAGTGGCAAACCTCAAATGTTCACATTTTGTGGGATTGTAATATGCACATAGCTTATTACTCCCCCATAATGTGATAATTCATTTTATCTAAGCAAGAGGCAAATAAAACCAATTAGAGAAATTAACGGACATTGTAGAATTTGAACTTCTCATGAATATGACATACCACATAGTAACTAGATAATATTGAGATATCAATACTAGGTGGTGTGCCTCATGTACACACATTTTTAGGTTTGTGAAGTGCAAAAAGCATATCACTCCCCCAAAATCTCTCAAAAGAGCCAATTGAAATCAACACAAGATCCAATAATGACTCAACACAAAGTTTACACATACATGGTGCGCAAATTAACATACACAATCTTGATTGCTCAAGGTAAGTAATAAGCACAACATATACAAACACATGCTAGGAACAAAACTAACACATGCAAGGGAGCAAGCAACTTTCAATGTATATATAATTTAAATATAAGTTACCGCAAGGAGGAACATAGGATATGAGATAGATAGGTGAAAATCAAATTGACTTGGCTTTGATGAAATACAATCATGAAGATCCCTCAATTCTTCAAAGATAGCCAAGTCTCCAATGTCCTCCATCAACACCTATTGATCAAGTTGGAGCTTGTTGGTCCCCAACCAAGTTGGGTCCTAAGAGGTTAGTCACAATAGGTTTGGCAACCCAAATGGTTCTTTTCTTGACACCACTTTGAGTTCCCACATATTTGGCAAACACATTGCCAACTCTGTCCTTTCTAAGTGAATAAGCATCATCAATTAAGATGGGGTTGGATAGGTTACCGATAGTGCAAGAAGAAGCAAAGTGACCCTTGCCACGACAAAGGTAGCAACATCGACTCTTTTCTTTCTTCTTAATAGGCTCCTCAACTTGAGGAGCATTTGCTTGAGTCTTCTTAGGAGGTGACCTTTGTTCAACTCGTGGTTGAGCATGAGATTGAGTAAGAGGCCGCTTCCCTAGTTGCTTCTCACTAAGAGGCTTCTTCTTCATTGTGCAATCCCTAACATGGTGCCCTTCAACTTTGCACTTGAAGCAAACAATCTTGGCCGAATGATTGGCTTGTTCTTGGCCCTTCTTATTGCTACTCTTGGACTTGTTCTTGATATTGGAGTTGAATCCAAGTCCACTCTTGTCATTGGGGGATTTTTGCAGACTCAACATGTTGTCAAGTGTGGCCTTCCCTTTATGACGCTTCTCCACATCTTTCTTCAAAGAAGTGGCTTGTGCCTTGTGCTCTTTAGTCTTCCCTACAAGGTTAGTAGCTACACAAGTACTAGTGGAAGTTGAGGCTTCATTGTTAGAGCAACTAGGCATGAAATGTAATTCAACATATGATTTACCACTAGTGTGTGATGAAGAATTACAAGGACTAGCACATGACATTATAGCATTTTTAGTAGAAGTTGTGCCATTGTCCACATGAGGCTCACTAGATATTACCTTGGTAGTGATAGCCTCATGAGCTAACTTTAGCTTATCATGAGATACTAGAAGATCCTCATGAAAGCTCGAGAGCTTCTCATGGCTTTCTTCCAATATCTCATAATTGCTAGTTAGAAACTCAAGTTGAGCCCTTAGCTCAACTTTCTCCTTTAAAATGGATGCTTCACACGAAATAGAGTTAGTAGCACAAGCATCAACATTAATAGCAATGGGAGAACAAGTAGGAAGCTCTTTTAGCAATTGAGCTTGGAGTTTATCATGGGACTTAGTGAGATGTGCAAGAGAATCTTCCAAGGACTTGACATCCTTTTCAAATTTCTCATTAGCCTCAAGGAGTCTAACAATTTCAACAACAAGCTCATCATTTTTTATTTTAAAATCATTAGCCACCTTGAGAGCTCTATCATGGGTTTCATTTACTTTAGATAACTCTAGAGTAAATGTCTCCTCAAGAGTTTTCTTGGTGGTTTGTTCTTCTTCAAGAGCTTCCTCAAGATTCGCAATCTTTTTTGCATAATAACGTTCATTGCTAAGAGATTCATCAAGACGAGTTTCCAAATCATCTATTTCTTGCTTGTACCCAACAAAGGTAGTTATGAATTCTATGAAACTATCATGAGCATTTTTATTCTTATGAAGAGCACGTTCAACCATTCTACTCTTATTCATAAGGAAGTCAAAACTTTTATCCTCATCTTCACTATCTTCATCATCATTATTATTTTCATTATTATCATTGCAAAATTTATCTCTACTCACCATTGCATTATTTTGTGGCTTGCCACATGTTGGTGAAGTAGAAGAAGTTGAGACCTCATCATGCCCGGAGGTGGAGGGAGAACAATCATTCCCACAATCAATGGACATACCATATTTGTCTTGAAGCTTGGTCCATAGCTCATGAGCATTCCGATAAGGAGAGATCGACAAAGCAACTGCATTTCTCAAAGACTTGAAAATCACTTTAGAAGCTTCATCATCTAGATAAGAATTTTCCTCATCCTCTAAAGATAATATTTTCGAATCCTTTGGAGGAGAAAAACCCATATCTAAAATTTGCTCTATATATGGATTAATGTCCCTAAAATAATTTAGCATGCGATTTCTCCAATCATCATAATTAGTGCCATCGAATATCAACAAAGAGGCATTGTGCACTAAACCACTAGACGACATCTTTACTCTCTAGGCCGTGAAGCCCTATAAAGAGAGAACCTGCTCTGATACCAATTGAAAGGACACGGATG
Source organism: Puccinellia tenuiflora (assembly GCA_012064385.1). NCBI lineage: Eukaryota > Viridiplantae > Streptophyta > Magnoliopsida > Poales > Poaceae > Puccinellia > Puccinellia tenuiflora. The sequence continues at coordinate 1,512,872 of QRDG01000231.1, read as the reverse complement.
TCGCCTAGAGGGGGGGGTGAATAGGCGATTTAAAATTATTACGGTTAAGGTTTGAATAAATGCGGAATAAAAACTAATGTTTAATTTATCAAGCCAAAACCTAAACTAGCTAGGTTTACCTATGTGCACCAACAACTTATGCTAAGCAATATAATCGACTAGGTGATAGCAAGATATATAACTTCAAACTCGATGGCTATCACAAAGTAAGTAGCATAAGTAAGAAGCTCGGGTATAGAAATACCGAGGCACTTGGAGACGATGATTTATCCCGAAGTTCACTTCCCAATGGAAGCTAGTCTCCGTTGGAGCGGCGCGATGTTCACCAATACGAAACACCGAGTAGCCTTGATATGGCACACTGTATCTCCGTTCTGTCTTACCACCGATGTGGCGAGGCACTTGTCACTATGTTGTCATTGAGGTTGATAACTAGAACCTTTACAAGGATGAAGCACACTCCACAAGTTGGAGGGTCTTCACCAAATGCACCGAGCCGCCAAGACTCGATGCCCAAGGCCGGGGCACACACCACAACTCAATTGGTGGCTCCCGACAAATCCCGTGAGCCACCAAGACTCCGAGAAATCAACAACCGTCTAGGGTACCAACGTGCCCTAGAGGAACAAGCTCTAGGGCACCCAAGCACCCAAGAGTAACAAGCTTCTCAACTTCAACTTCCATGAATCACCGTGGAGAACTCAAACCGATGCAACCGATGCAATGGCAAGAACACACTAAGTGGTCAAGTTCTTCCAACCCGAATCCAACCAAAGCAACTAATGCTTGGGAGGGATTTGAGAGGAAGAACAAGGAGAAATACCAAGAAACTCCAAAGATCTAGATCCAAAGTTTTCTCCTCACTTAGAGGAGAAATCAATTGGTTGAAACCTGGATCTAAACCTCCTCTCTCTTTTCCCTCAAAGACTAGCAAGAACTATTGGAGGGATTGAGAGATGCCAAGCTTAAGAGGGTCAACAATGGAGGGGAGAAATAGCTCAAGAAGTTGGCAAAAGGTTAGGGTTTATTTGGGGAAGAAACCCCTTAAATAGAGGCTCCAAAAATAGAGCTGTTGGAAAAAGGAACGGGCTAACAACACAGCCGGGCCGGCTTGCAACCCGGCCTGGGCCAGCCGGGGACCCGCCAGCCCATCCGGCCGCGCCGGCCAGTGACCCGGCCAGGTAGCCGGAGGCCCACCCGACCGCCCCGACCTGGGAGCCGGCCTGGGCTGGCCAGGGAGCCGGAGGCCCACCCGACCGCGCCGGCCAGGGTCCCGGCCTGGGCCGGTCTGGAGGCCGGTGCCCCACCCGACCACGCCGGCCAGGGAGCCGGCCTGGGCCGGTCTGGGGGCCGGTCTAGCCACTCCCTTTTTTTCTTTTCTCTTTAGAAATCGACCGAGGGTAAAGTCGCAATAATTTTCGCATACGAACTCCGTTTTCGATAATCTTGGACTCGTTGGAATCGTCACAACAAGCACTACAAGAATATGCAGAGAAACATCATTGTTCAACAAGATATGGTAAAACCAAATGATGAAAGGTAAAACCTTTCTATTGAAAACCGGAAAACCATATCTTTTGCAGATGAAGTCCGAATGACATGAAACCACTTTTGTTGGAAAGAGGACGACAAATGCTACCCAATAACAAGTGAAAATATTGAAACCAAGCAAGGGAGATTTTGCTAATAAATGGAAGAGTGAAACCTTCCGCATAGATGGACCGGCAAAAATCTCCAACACCGAAAACTCAATAGGGGACACATATGAAAACCGTTTTCGGTGATCTTGGCCTTGTCATGAAAAACACGACAAGCACCAATACCACACTACGATAAGATCCAAATAGAAACCAAGAAAGATGATGCCAAGGATGCAAAGGTTTGAGCTCTCTACGACCGATACGCTAAAGCTCACTTGAGAGCCCCTCTTGATAGTACGGTTACCTATCCTAAAACCCGGTCTCCCAACTACACCCTGAGACCGGTAAAATAGAAACCCTATCAAGATCATACCTTTTCCTTGCACATTCCACTTGAGCTAGATGATGACGATCTTGATCTACTCTCAAGTGGATCATCGTTCTTGATTGTGCTCTGCTCGGTGAAGACTCGCATATTGCTCCCCCATACACTAATATGGGAGAGACACTCTTTCGCATATCTTCACATGCCCTTATCTTGTATGTTGATCAACTTGCACTTAGCCTTGATCAACATATAATCTTCTTCTTTTAGCCTTGACTCCAACATAAGGAGTTCAAGCATTCCTTATGGACCAACACTGCAAATATAACTCAAAACACACATTAGTCCATAGAGATTGTCATTAATTACCAAAACAACACATGGGGGCAACCATGCTCTTTCACATATTTTATTATATGTTGCACATTTTTGCCTACTATGGACGTAATGGTCTACTCATTGCACTGTCCATGTACTGAGATGGAGTTGTTCATATGTTTGATCAGAGAGTGTAAGGCTATAGTGATATTGGGAATTGTTTTTGTTTATCATAACATCCAGATTGGTTTCACAGATTTTCCTTACTTGTAGATAAGATCTTTTGCTTCAAATCATCAGCACACTTTTTTATATGCATCATCTGTACCCAACTCATGCAAGAGGTAAGGCTCTGCTCCGAATGTATGGTAGCTAATTAACCTCGTTCATACTTCATGTGCAAAATAAATTGCATTTTGAGTTGGCTGCTTAATTTGACTTACATGGCCTACTGGTTTCTTTTATATTTTCTTCATATGTGGGTTTTAGCGATGTTGGTAAATATTTTGCATTAAAATTAGGATGTATATTTTTGATCTTATCATTGCACATTTATAGAAAATGCTTGTTATGCTGGTTGAGTATAACAAGGTAGGAAAAAAGAGAAAGGGTTCGTTCCATGAACTAGAACTGTCGCGAGCATTCAAGCATGATTGCTTGCTGATACGTCTTAGTTTATCTTCTGGATTTAATTAGTGCTGCAATAATTCTCAACGTGATTCTGATACTTTAGAAGCTAAAACCTTTATTCTCTTTTACATGATTATTCCAAAAACTTAATACAAGCATTTCTTGGCTTGTTTCCTCTGCCTTGGCCACCTAGAACTGCTTATTCAGAGGGTAGTAAATTCTTTAAATTCATAGAGTATTTCTGCTTAGTTGGTTCAGTCATGGCAAAAGCTTTGCAAGGTGGAAGTCCTCTCGATTTGTTTTTGTCAACAACATTTTATAATCTTCGACCTGGACAAATAAGCATGAAAACCTGCTTGCACTAGATCCATTCTGGTTTCCTCTTGGACCTTTTGTCCAACCTTAGTACTCATATGTTTTCTCTACCCTTTGATATGTTGAAAGCAAAAGATTTTTTCGTACTCGACCGAGGTTTTGTTCTTTTGCTTGGAGTATCTTTCTTCTATCTTATGTGTTCTGTTTTTGTATTGTGATTTTTGCTATGCCGGGACATTATTGCAGGAAGTTATGCACAAAGAGTGTTCTTTCCTGTTGAAATTTTACACGAGTGTTTAATACTTGTATATGTTTGTGCCCAATTTTTTCAGATTTTTTCGACGTGTTTTCATATTTTTAAAATTTCGAAAAACAAACCGGGTGCATATGCACCCGGGAGCCAAAGTGGATTTTCCAGACTTACGCTGTTTGCTCTCTCGGCCTTGAGATTCAATTTTGAAAAAAATGACAGCAGATGGAGGCAAATCTTGTTAACCTCGTAAACTGAACTTGTACTACATGTCACGGTATTGTTAGTCCGGCGGTACCATTTTTTTTGTTTGGAATCAGAAAGCAATGTTAATGCAACAGTAAGAGTGGTCTTTTAATGAAGTGCAATTTCTTGGAGCATCAGCTATGTGCTCTGCTCTTGAGTTTGCTTCAGAATGCATCTACGTACTCAGAGGCTTAGTTAACCCTTCCCACTTTGTAAACAACTGTTTTGCCATCGCAAGTTTGATCCAAGCTCTGAATTCTCCCGATATATCTTCTGTCGCCCAAGGAGATGATGATGTAAAATGTTGTGAGTGAACCTTGTGAACTGAACATGATGAACATGTCTAATATTATTGTTGTTATTTAACCTTTGTAAAGTGAACCGGTAAATGGAAGGTAACTGTAACATAACAAGTTAGAGCATCTCCAACAGCAGCGCTAAAAACGCCGCGCGCCCAAGAAACCGCCGATATGGCGCGCGCGCACCCGAAACGGTGTCTCCAGCAGCCGCGCTAAAACTCCGCGCGCGGTAAAAAGGGGCCAGCGCGCTGGCCCAAGCGGTACTCGCTGCGCTGAATTTGGGGCGGCCGCTCCAGCGCGCGCGGTCGAAAAGATATTCGCGCGAATTGACCAACCGCCGCCGGATCTGAATCCTCCACCCGCGCGCGGTGGAATTTTTAGCGCGTCCGCTGGAGCTAAAAATTGTGCAGCCGCGCCGCGCTAACTATAGCGCTTCTGCTAAAGCAAAACAGGCGCTGCGCGCGCAAAATCGCAATTCTGGCGCCGCAAAAAAAATAACGTGCCGGCACGTAGCGCTGCTGTTGGAGATGCTCTTAGAGAAGCAAATGTATAGTCCCATGAGCCACTGTATTTGCGTCTGCAGTAACAGAAGCAAATATATTAGAACCCTTCAGTTGACCTGTTACTACTGAAACTGTCGATGCTTTGGCAGATCATTCCTAGAACGTCCATGGCTGACGCCTCACGGTCAACATCCTCATGGTGGTGGTTGCGCAAGTAGTTCGCCAGCGTTGACACCATCATGGCGGTGGCCACGCAAATAGTTCGCCAGCGTCACAACCAGCTCGTCGCAGATCAGCTCTACAATGAATAGATTGTGGCACCTCTGCACCGTCTCGTCCGAGATCTTGCCCTGCTCTAGCAGCACCAGGGGCGGATCCAGGGGGTGCTAGCAGGGGTCAGACCCCCCCCCCCCCCCCCCCCAACCTTCGGCCCCCCTCAACAAAATTCGTATGTAGTACTGATACTTAGTATAGTATATACAGCAGTGAGTGCGGACGAACAGTGCCCGGGCACACCTACACCCTTTTTTTCTCGCGAAATTAAAAAAATAGTAAAACTTTTCGAAAAAATCTGGAAAAAATTGGGTGCATATGTATACAAGTTCTTCACACTCGTGTAAATTCTCATAATCAAATGATATTTCATATGGTCTGTGCAAAAAAGACAATGTCTTTTTTGCACAGAGCGCATAGAATGTCATTTTATTCTAAAAAGTTGCACGGATGTGAAGAACTTGTATACATATGCACCCCATTTTTTTCAGATTTTTTCGAAAAGTTTTACTATTTTTTGAATTTTGCGAAATCCGAGGGTGCAGGTGAGCTCGGGCTCACCTGCGAGTTTTCCATACAGCAGTTAATTACTATTATTGCTCGGCCGTTAGGCAAAGAAATAGAAACGCAGTCCCTGTGCTAGGTGAGACCAAGCCCAACAGGGCAACAACAGCCCACATCCATTAGTATCTGATAAAACTACTGCCCTCCATGTTCTCAAAAAAAAACTACTGCCCTCCTGATGGACCTAGTAGTACCAATGGACTCATTGCCTCTTGTTAGGCTTAGCTGATTGCCGCTGTCCGCGCGCGTTAGGGCATAGCCAGCAGCTGCCACACGGTAGTAGTTAGTAGTTTGTGGATCAATACAAAATTACATACTACGACCCATTATAAATTATAGTTGTATCGTATAAAGCAAATGATTAATTGAAATTTGTTTTCGATTTTCTTGATGGGAAGGCGAGAGTACGTATTTGGTACTACAGAATAGTTTATAACGAGATTAAATTGCCGCAAAAGCATATATTGTATTATATTGAGAATAAACTCTTTTCATAGCGATAGGTTTCCTTGATGTACATCATTTCCATATTAACAGAATGTAGCTTTCTTTCAAACGCAAAGCATATATCATTGTGATCAATTTTATATTGGAAGTTGCTATATACTTCTTGTTTCGAAAACAGAAGTTGATATATACTGGTTACATGTGTAAAAAAATCTTCGCCCCCTCCATACTCAAATCCTGGCTCCGCCCCTGAGCAGCACCCGAGCCTCCACATCAGTTGATCAGGGTCACGGCCACCGTTAGAAATAACCGCTTTCAATCCTCCTAACGGTCCGACAGCCAGACAGCAAGCACGACGAACACCATGCAGATGAACCCTGGTCGTTGGCCATCATTAGGTCTCGCTAGTCGATCAGATCGATCAATCGATCTCGCTACCAGTGTCCCAGACACTAGTGGAAAAACAGCCAAAGGATGTTACCCTTAGTACCGGTTTGGTTACAAACCGGTACTAAAGCTAGCACTAGTACCGGCTCCAGAGCGCAGTGCGCCGGGAATCTGTAGTACCGGTTTGTGCTAGAGCTTTAGTACCGGTTCGTGCTACGAACCGGTACTAAAGGGTTTCGCGCCAAAAATGCTGCGGCTGCGGGGCCGGCGCTGCACCTTTAGTACCGGTTTGCATATCAAACCGGTACTAGAGGGTGTGCAGCCTATTTCATCAACCCGACCCGCTCATTTTTTCATCTCCAACACATTTCCAACATAAATCTCTCCTCTCACACTCCAAACAAATCTCCATTTTTCTCCACCATTTTGTTAAGATTGGCGGCAACCATCTATCCAAGGGTTAGCAACATGATCCTTTCTTCCGGCGTTCCTAATTTAGCTCATTTCGTATAGTTTAACTCTTTTCACTTTTTTAGTGCTAGCAAGGTGTTTGATGAAATGTCTAAGTTAGTGATTTCATTCGTTTTATATGCAATTTGATCTCAAATTAAAGTATGCTTTGTTGGTTTTAGTATCTTCCCCGTCCTCACCGCCGTCGATCGCCAGCGCCGTCCCTAGCCGGCACCACCTCGGTGAGCCTACTTGTTTTTATGTTTTATACAAAAACTTAGTTTTATGTGATAGATGCATAGTTTTACTTTATAATTTTCTTACTTGTATGATTGTTTTTTTATGTATAGTGCCATGGTTTTGATATCCGTCCCCGTCGGCCCTCGTCCGGTCTATGATTCGGATGTGGTATACTTTTATAACTATTTGTTTCATTTTGTCATGTGACAATTATGCCGACCAACTTGACATAGATATTTTATCTAGGAGGTAGTTGAACCAGAAATTACAACCGACCCTCTTGTCGAGATGCTCAATTTATTTGAGAAAGAAAATAATGATTTGAAAGAAAAATTGAAAAGAAGTGAAGATCTTCGTCTGCAATGCCTAGAAGAGAAGATGAAATTGGACTTGAAGTTTGCCGACGTCGTCGATGATCACCAGATCAAGATGGATGCAATGCGCTTGAAGATTAAAAAGATTAGAAAATATGCCATTAATCAAGAGGCTTGGTATCATTATGCTGTTGGTTCAGTAGTTACCTTAGTTGCGATTTTCATCGCATTTTTTGTTGGTTTTAATTTTTTAGATAGTTGTATGTTAGTTTGAGTGTATGTTTTATGAGAACTATGTATTACATTTGGTCAGTACTCTAATTTGCTTTTAATGTGATGAACTTGAATATTAATTAATTTTGTCACTCATCTATTTATGAAGTAGTGTAATTAACGGTTATTGATATACTTATATAATGCAGATGAACCGACAATGGATGTACGGTGACCGACGTTGTCCCGAGTTTATTAATGGCATGCATAATTTTCTCCACGTGGCTGAGGCAAGCAAGCGGTCGAATGGTTTCATGTGTTGTCCATGTAGTTCCTGTAAGAATATGAAGGATTACTCTACCTCAAGAACCATTCACGCCCACCTGTTACAGAACGGTTTCATGCCCGGCTATAATTGTTGGACAAAGCACGGAGAAATAGGGGTTATAATGGAAGACAACGAAGAAGAAGAGGATAACGACAACTATCCTATGTTCACTGAACACGATGATATGACAATGGGGGGAGACGAAGACGCAGAAGAGCTCATTTTTGATGACCCCGATGACGATTTAGGTCGGGCCATTCATGATGCGAAGATTAACTGCGGAAGTGAAAACGAGAAGTTGAAGTTGGAGAGAATGTTAGAGGATCACAACAAATTGTTGTACCCAAATTGCGAAGATGGTCAGAAAAAGCTGGGTACCACATTAGAATTGCTGCAATGGAAGGCAGAGAATGGTATTTCTGACAAGGGTTTTGAAAAGTTGCTGAAAATAATAAAGAAGATGCTTCCAGGGGAGAATGTATTGCCCTCTAGTACGTACGAAGCAAAGAAGGTTGTCTGCCCTCTAGGATTAGAGGTGCAGAAAATACATGCATGCATCAATGACTGCATCCTCTACCGCGGTGAGAAGTACGAGAATTTGAATGCATGCCCGGTATGCGGTGCATTGCGGTATAAGATCAGGCGAGATGACCCTGGTGATGTTGAGGGCGAGCCGCGCCCCAGGAAGAAGGTTCCTGTCAAGGTGATGTGGTATGCTCCTATAATACCACGGTTGAAACGTTTGTTTCAAAACAAAGAGCATGCCAAGTTGTTGCGATGGCACAAAGAAGACCGTAAGAAAGACGTGATGCTGAGACACCCCGCTGACGGGTGGCAGTGGAGAAAAATCGACAAAGAGTTCAAGACATTTGCAGATGACGCGAGGAACTTAAGATTTGGTCTAAGTACAGATGGCTTTAATCCTTTTGGAGAGCAGAGCTCCAGTCATAGCACCTGGCCAGTGACTCTATGTATCTATAACCTTCCTCCTTGGTTGTGCATGAAGCGGAAGTTCATTATGATGCCAGTGCTCATCCAAGGCCCGAGGCAACCCGGCAACGACATTGATGTGTACCTGAGGCCATTAGTTGAAGAACTTTTACAGTTGTGGGATGAAGAAGGTGTACCTGTGTGGGATGAGCATGAAGAAAAGGAATTTAACCTACGAGGGTTGTTGTTCGTAACCATCAATGATTGGCCTGCTCTTAGTAACATTTCAGGACAATCAAACAAGGGATACAATGCATGCACACACTGTTTAGGTGAGACTGACAGTATATATTTGGGAAACAAGAATGTGTACTTGGGGCATCGTCGATTTCTTCCAAAACAACATGTCGTAAGAATGGGAGGAGGCAAGCATTTCAGAGGTGAGGCAGATAGCCGGACGAAGCCTACCCGCCCTACTGGCGATGTTATATATGATATGGTGAAGGATTTAAAAGTGATCTTTGGAAAGGGTCCTGGCGGACAATCTGTTCCGAATAACAGTGCCGGACACGTACCCATGTGGAAGAAGATGTCTATATTTTGGGAGCTACCCTATTGGAAAATCCTAGAGGTTCACTCTTCAATCGACATGATGCACGTGACGAAAAATCTTTGCGTGAACCTGCTAAACTGCTTGGGCGTGTACGGAAAGACAAAAGATACACCGGATGCACGGCAGGACCAGCAACGTATGCACGAACGAGACAACCTAAATCCAGAGAAGTATCAAGGTATTGCCAGCTACGCTCTTACAAAAGAAGAGAAGGAGATCTTCTTTGAAGTCCTGAGCAGCATCAAGGTCCCGTCTGGCTTCTCGTCGAATATAAAGGGAATAATAAACATGACAGAGAAAAAGTTTCAAAACCTAAAGTCTCATGACTGCCACGTCATTATGACACAATTACTTCCGATTGCATTGAGGGGGCTTCTGCCAGAAAATGTTCGAGTACCCATTGTGAAGCTATGTGCATTCCTCAATGCAATTTCTCAGAAGGTGATCAATCCACTAACTCTATCAAATTTACAGAAGGATGTGGTGCAATGTCTTGTCAGCTTCGAGTTGGTGTTTCCACCATCCTTCTTCAATATTATGACGCACCTCATAGTTCACCTAGTCGAAGAGATTCACGTTCTCGGTCCTGTATTTCTACACAACATGTTCCCCTTTGAGAGATTCATGGGAGTCTTAAAGAAATACGTTCATAACCGTGCTAGGCCAGAAGGAAGCATCTCCAAGGGCTATGGAACAGAGGAGGTCATTGAGTTTTGTGTTGACTTTATTCCTGACCTTAAGCCGATCGGTGTTCCTGAATCACGCTATGAGGGGAGACTGCGTGGAAAAGGCACGCTAGGAAAGAGAGCAAAAATAAATATGGACGGACATTCTTTCACTAAAGCACACTACACAGTCCTACATAATTCCATCATGGTGGCTCCGTATATATTGGAACACAAGGATATTTTACGCTCAAAATATCCGGAGCAAGGTGAAGATTGGATTGATGGAGAACACCAGACGACTTTCGGCGGTTGGTTGCAAACACATCTCATTAATGACACCACTATTGAAGAACAACTATACTTGTTGGCCAAGCAACCATCTTTTTGTATATCGACTTTTCAAGGGTACGAGATAAATGGGAATACATTTTACACGATCGCCCAAGATCAAAAGAGCACCAACCAAAATAGTGGTGTCCGCTTTGATGCAGCAGACGACAATGGGAAGAAGGTCACATATTATGGGTACATAGAGGAGATATGGGAACTTGACTATGGACCTACTTTCAAGATCCCTTTGTTCCGGTGCAAATGGTTCAACCTGAAAGACGGGGTGCAGGTAGACCCACAGTACAGAATGACTACAGTGGATCTCAAGAATGTAGCATATGAGACCGAACCATTCGTGCTTGCCAGTGAAGTGGCCCAGGTTTTCTATGTGAAGGACATGTCTACCAAACCGAAAAAAAAGGAAAAGAAAGGCAAGAGGACACATCATACGATGAGCCAAAGCGCCACATTGTTCTTTCAGGGAAAAGAAACAGGGAGTGGTGGACAAGACATACATGTCAGAAGATTATAATAAGTTTGATGAAATTCCACCCTTCACGGTGAAAACTGACCCAAGCATCGTGTTAAATAATGAAGATTGTCCATGGTTGCGTCGCAATCAGAAGAAAGGGAAACACACGAAGAAAACTCAGAAGACTAGATAGGGATGTGTTGGTGATGTGTAATAATAAACTTGGCATAGTTTGTTTGAATGGGTCCATATTCCACACAAACAGGCATCTTGGAAGCACGGACAATGTATTAAACCTTTTATCAAATGCACACGGTTTCCCCGTCATACAGCCCAACGGTGGCTCGTGAGTGCCTGCATATCAAATGCACCGTTGGGCTGTATGACGGGAATCCGAATGATTTGCATATAGTGTAACGCCCCAAGATCGGTACTATGCATACTTAGCGATTTCCAGCCAAATCCGCATAATAACGATCCTAAAGGACGCCCACCAGGCATAACGTGCAGGTCGCAACTCACACGTTATGCGGGTGGAATTGTGATAACATTACAACAGTTCTCGACGGAGCCCACAAAAGAACATATATATACAAGAACGACTCACCGAGTCAAGAACAACAAGATACAATACAAAAATCCAAAAGAACAGCGGAAACGAGATAGCGTCCAGCTACGGACAAGATACAAATTGGACTAAGAGTCCTGAAGATAAGCAAAGGCACCATATCCCTGCCCAGGCCAAGCCGGAGGGATTCCCAAGCTAACGTCGTCACACTTCAAACCTGTTGGCTGCATTGGAATAGCAGCCCCGAAGGGGTCAGTACTATAAAACAGTACTGGCAAGTAATACTCACAAGATATCAAAGCTGGAATTCCGGGGAAAAGGGGTTAGCGATTGAGGCGGCAGCAAGCAGCACTAACAACCTATAGAGACACACTACAACAATCGTCTAATAGAGAGGAGGTAAGAGAGCGCATAGGTAACCAACTATACTAACACCAAACATACCCAGCCAATTCCTTACCAGCCCGTTTATCCTACGAGCAGCAAGCCCAAAGGCACTCACACAGTTGGCAATTTTATATTTTATTATTGAAGTAGTTCTATCTTACTAATCAAATTATTAACATCAGGTGTAAGTTGTCTATGATCTTGTTAGCCAGCATCATCACCAAGTCGTCCATAACCGCGGACACGGCTTTTCGAAAAGATTTAACCCTGCAGGGGTGCACAAATGTAACCACACGCACTTCCACCCTTGTTGCCATGCAATTAGCACACTTCCGGGGTATGCTGGCAGGGTATCCGACGCTACACTTTCCTTCACTACCACACTTGTCCAGGGAACCACCTAGCTAAGTCTGACCCACCTTGAAAGTCCGGCCGAAGCTCCGAGGTGGACCTAGCCGATGCGAGAACGGCTTCGGGAGGGAACACTCATACGATTGCCCCTCCTTCCACACTCGATAAACGAACGCTCCGCAGCCCTACCGTAAGTAACCATCATCGTATCGGAGGCGTCCCATCCGTACCTGCATCAAAATAAAGCGTCGCGCAAATGGAAACACCCGAACTACTTGTGACGCCCTGGACGAGGCTGCAGATCCGGTACTAGGTCGAGGGGAGTCCCATTTCCTCCCACATGTGGGTAGTGCGCTCATTCTTGGATCAGAGGACAAGAACTCGGGTCCTAGGCGACACTAGCAGAACAAATCACCACGATTGGCCTTCCGCCGGTGCCTTATCTTTATTAATTATTCCCATCGCCAAACATTATAGATTATCATGTGAATTAACCCAACTATCAAATTAAAGCAAGACTAACTAAAGATAGCAAGACTCGAGCAAGACAAAGCTAAGCATGCGCTACGACTCGCAGGCCAACAAGGTAAACAAGCAACAGGGTAAATAGGATGTGGGGGTGGGGCATATCATGGCTGCAAGGTAAACATGCAAATAGGATCGGGACACAAGCATCGCAATATAAGGCTAGCAAGGAACAAAAGATAGGACGAGTGAGAGACAGAAAACAAGCGAAGATAGCAAGGGAGTATCACTTGCCTGCAATCCGGTAGAGGTAGCAGAACCTGTCGTTGCTCACATCAACTCAACGTCCTATTCCCGAAGAAGCAACAAACACTGGAAATATAAAAGATGCATTTTACTACTACGGCAAAAGATCCGGCATGTTGATGCAATGCATGCATGACATGGCAAAAGAGAGATGCAACTTAACAAAATTAAACGGAACCAAGATTCCGACATATAATTATATGGTTCAAGTTATTTTTCTAACCATCAAAATTAAATGTTGTTTAACAAGTCTAAACAATGCATTGGTGAGCTACACAAAATTAAATGGAACCGGGTCAACAATTAAATTAGACCCCACATATTCCATATTTAATTATTTAAGTGATAAAGAAAACACAACTAAAATGCAAGCTACATGATGTAGACATGAGCATGGATGGCATATTTAAATTCTACACATTTTTCTGAACAAATTTCATATATAACATTTTTAATTTGGATTTATAGATTAAAAGATATGAATATAGTTAGGTTTGCAAAAGAAATAAACAAAATAAAAGGAGTTGGCTTATATTGCCGTAGGTGGGATTCGAACTTGGGCCTTCTGGGAAGGAAAGCAGGAGCACTGCCACTGGGATGGCTTGGTGTTGGTGAAGGGATGCGGGTTGGACTGAACAAGAGGTAGCCGGGGCGGGGTTAACTGAATCTTGCACAGGAAAAGGTTCAGGCTTTTCTGAAGCATAGCACCGGCGACGAACTTGCAGCGTCGCTGCTGGTTTTCCTCGCGCGGCCTGTAGACCGAGGGTGCAGCTGGGGAGCGGAGGCGTGCTGGTGTGCGTGCGGCAAGGGAGGATCTGGAGATGGCCAGAGCGTGGAGGTGGAAGGGAGAGAGCAGAGAAGCAGCAGGATACGGACGGGACGAATTCGTCCATGACAGGAGCAGGTCGGCGGACACGAACCTCATCAATCAGAGGATCCGGCGATGGATTAGAAGGGGAAAAGGGTGCACGAGGTGCGGCTCACCTCATAGAGGCCGCTGGAGAAGAGGACGGGCTCGGGGACGCCAGGGACGTGATGCATACGACGAAGACGAACAGCGACCTTGCGTGCTCCGGGCGGACGACGTCGGGGAAGACGAGCTCGATGGCGACGCTTCGCTGGATCCCAGCATGCTCCAGTGGACGAGGAAGTGGAGGAGGAAGAGGCGCAGCTCATAGACATGGATTTTTGGCTCGAGGATGCTTGTACTGGCGTGGACGTCGACGGCAGCAGACCAAGGCGCTCCAGAGAACGCCTGGGACGGGCATGTTTCCAAGATACAGAGAACTAAAGAGGAGGCTCTGAGGTGGGGAATCGAAGGAGTGATATCCAGGGCGACCTCTGGACAAGGTGGCGAGGTTCGGGGTGGAGTAGGACGACGGGGGCGTCGGTGGTGGCCGCGGTAGTGCTCTCGGGAGCACGTCTCTTAGCATGGGGAGGGCGAGGTGAAGAGGAAGGGGCCGGCGGCGGAGCTGTTGGGGAAAAGGGGGAGGGTGGCTAGGGTAAGCCCCAGGACATGGTCTTATAGGTGGGGAGGCGTTGTATGACGCGAATCGAGCGGCTCCATGGCGATCAGATGGTGTGGAGGTGGTTCGTACAGGAGTGACGTCAAAAGGTAGGAGAAGAAGGGTGGGCTGGGCCAAAAGAGAAAGAGGGCCAAAAGAAAAGAATGCAGAATGGTGTCCTCAGGCCTGATACGAATTTTGGAATTTTCTCCAATTTTCCAAAATAGGAAAAAAAGAGAAAGAAAAGAGGGAAAAGAGTAGAGAAGATTTGAAAAAAAAATAAGTTTTGTTAAAATAATATTTGAGTTTATCTAAATATGCAAGGTGATATGATGCATGATGTCATGACGATGCAAAAAAGAAAACAAACAAAAACTAATTTGGGGAAAACCCCGGGACATTACAACCGACACCACTAACAAGGGATCTCGCCCCGAGATCCACGCTACCGTCGGGGAGAAGAAGAGCATGGTATAATATCGAGTCTTGCTGCGTCATGTTGATCTTCTCGACACCACTAACAAGAGGTTCTTGCTCACGTCGATGGCGATGACCGTCCGTAGAGATTGCTTCCAAGATCGAACCTATTAGGAAAGGCAAGGGATCGTCCACCCACGAAGATGCTATGACTCAGATGAAAGATAAGAGTGAAGATTTAAATCATTTAAGATAAGAGGGAAAGAATATAGAGGTAAGGAGTAAACAAGAATTCCTATTGAGATCATTCCAAATAACTTTTAGTAAAATAGTTTTGACACTCTACAAACAACGACCGTTAGCTAGGTTATCCTACAGGCAGAGCGGACCCGCGGGGTATCGAAGAACCAGAGCTCTGATACCACTTTGTAACGCCCCAAGATCGGTACTATGCATACTTAGCGATTTCCAGCCAAATCCGCATAATAACGATCCTAAAGGACGCCCACCAGGCATAACGTGCAGGTCGCAACTCACACGTTATGCGGGTGGAATTGTGATAACATTACAACAGTTCTCGACGGAGCCCACAAAGAACATATATATACAAGAACGACTCACCGAGTCAAGAACAACAAGATACAATACAAAAATCCAAAAGAACAGCGGAAACGAGATAGCGTCCAGCTACGGACAAGATACAAATTGGACTAAGAGTCCTGAAGATAAGCAAAGGCACCATATCCCTGCCCAGGCCAAGCCGGAGGGATTCCCAAGCTAACGTCGTCACACTTCAAACCTGTTGGCTGCATTGGAATAGCAGCCCCGAAGGGGTCAGTACTATAAAACAGTACTGGCAAGTAATACTCACAAGATATCAAAGCTGGAATTCCGGGGAAAAGGGGTTAGCGATTGAGGCGGCAGCAAGCAGCACTAACAACCTATAGAGACACACTACAACAATCGTCTAATAGAGAGGAGGTAAGAGAGCGCATAGGTAACCAACTATACTAACACCAAACATACCCAGCCAATTCCTTACCAGCCCGTTTATCCTACGAGCAGCAAGCCCAAAGGCACTCACACAGTTGGCAATTTTATATTTTATTATTGAAGTAGTTCTATCTTACTAATCAAATTATTAACATCAGGTGTAAGTTGTCTATGATCTTGTTAGCCAGCATCATCACCAAGTCGTCCATAACCGCGGACACGGCTTTTCGAAAAGATTTAACCCTGCAGGGGTGCACAAATGTAACCACACGCACTTCCACCCTTGTTGCCATGCAATTAGCACACTTCCGGGGTATGCTGGCAGGGTATCCGACGCTACACTTTCCTTCACTACCACACTTGTCCAGGGAACCACCTAGCTAAGTCTGACCCACCTTGAAAGTCCGGCCGAAGCTCCGAGGTGGACCTAGCCGATGCGAGAACGGCTTCGGGAGGGAACACTCATACGATTGCCCCTCCTTCCACACTCGATAAACGAACGCTCCGCAGCCCTACCGTAAGTAACCATCATCGTATCGGAGGCGTCCCATCCGTACCTGCATCAAAATAAAGCGTCGCGCAAATGGAAACACCCGAACTACTTGTGGCGCCCTGGACGAGGCTGCAGATCCGGTACTAGGTCGAGGGGAGTCCCATTTCCTCCCACATGTGGGTAGTGCGCTCATTCTTGGATCAGAGGACAAGAACTCGGGTCCTAGGCGACACTAGCAGAACAAATCACCACGATTGGCCTTCCGCCGGTGCCTTATCTTTATTAATTATTCCCATCGCCAAACATTATAGATTATCATGTGAATTAACCCAACTATCAAATTAAAGCAAGACTAACTAAAGATAGCAAGACTCGAGCAAGACAAAGCTAAGCATGCGCTACGACTCGCAGGCCAACAAGGTAAACAAGCAACAGGGTAAATAGGATGTGGGGGTGGGGCATATCATGGCTGCAAGGTAAACATGCAAATAGGATCGGGACACAAGCATCGCAATATAAGGCTAGCAAGGAACAAAAGATAGGACGAGTGAGAGACAGAAAACAAGCGAAGATAGCAAGGGAGTATCACTTGCCTGCAATCCGGTAGAGGTAGCAGAACCTGTCGTTGCTCACATCAACTCAACGTCCTATTCCCGAAGAAGCAACAAACACTGGAAACATAAAAGATGCATTTTACTACTACGGCAAAAGATCCGGCATGTTGATGCAATGCATGCATGCCATGGCAAAACATGAGAGATGCAACTTAACAAAATTAAACGGAACCAAGATTCCGACATATAATTATATGGTTCAAGTTATTTTTCTAACCATCAAAATTAAATGTTGATTAACAAGTCTAAACAATGCATTGGTGAGCTACACAAAATTAAATGGAACCGGGTCAACAATTAAATTAGACCCCACATATTCCATATTTAATTATTTAAGTGATAAAGAAAACACAACTAAAATGCAAGCTACATGATGCAGACATGAGCATGGATGGCATATTTAAATTCCTTACATTTTTCTGATCAAAATCATATATAACATTTTTAATTTGGATTTATAGATTAAAAGATATGAATATAGTTAGGTTTGCAAAAGAAATAGACAAATAAAAGGAGTTGGCTTATATTGCCGTAGGTGGGATTCGAACTTGGGCCTTCTGGGAAGGAAAGCAGGAGCACTGCCACTGGGATGGCTTGGTGTTGGTGAAGGGATGCGGGTTGGACTGAACAAGAGGTAGCCGGGGCGGGGTTAACTGAATCTTGCACAGGAAAAGGTTCAGGCTTTTCTGAAGCATAGCACCGGCGACGAACTTGCAGCGTCGCTGCTGGTTTTCCTCGCGCGGCCTGTAGACCGAGGGTGCAGCTGGGGAGCGGAGGCGTGCTGGAGTGCGTGCGGCAAGGGAGGATCTGGAGATGGCCAGAGCGTGGAGGTGGAAGGGAGAGAGCAGAGAAGCAGCAGGATACGGACGGGACGAATTCGTCCATGACAGGAGCAGGTCGGCGGACACGAACCTCATCAATCAGAGGATCCGGCGATGGATTAGAAGGGGAAAAGGGTGCACGAGGTGCGGCTCACCTCATAGAGGCCGCTGGAGAAGAGGACGGGCTCNGTTTCCGGTGTCGGGGAAGATCTTGTCGTATCCGTCTTTGGTCGTTGTGGAAGAAGAACTCGTCGTATCCACATGGTCGTCGTACTCGGTCTTCGGGCTTCACGGTGGGGAAACAGTGACCTTGGCGGGTTTTCCCGGTGGTCGGAAATGTAGAACTTGGCGGTTCCGGTCTTCGGCTTCATGACAGGAACGGGGACGGGAAACGGAGAACTTGCATCGGTTCACGGCGGGGAAACATCCGGGAACCTTATCGGGAACGTAAACGGCTGCATGAAAAAGGGCACCGGGGACGGGATCGGGAAACGCGGAGGAACACTGGAAGCAGCACGGAGACGCGTCGGGGACGACCGTCGGGAAATACACCGGGAACAGAGGAAAGGAGCAGGCACGCACGGGCAGGAGACACGCCCGGGCGAGATCAGCGTGCAGGGGCCGTGGCCCTGGAGGTAGACCGACGACTGGAGCGGGGACGGCCAGCAGGGAGCTCGGGAGGAGGAGCTCGGTCACAGGGAGAAGGAGAGCACCAGGGAGAGGAGGGAGAGCAAGAGGAGGGGGAGAGGTGATGGCGGTAGGGCCGGCCGGTGCAGCGGGAGGGAGGAGGGTGAGGTGGCCAGGCAAGGAGGGGCGCAGGGACAAACCGGAGGAGTGGGAGAGCAGGGGCGGCCACGGGGTCGAGGGAGGTGATGGGGACGCGCGCGGGGCGCAGAGAGTCAGTCGGGGCACGGACGCGGAGAGGAGGACGCGGGGCGGCAGGGAGAGGGCGAGGTCGGGGTGTGCGGGCGCCGGGCGCGGGAGGCGAGGAGCTGGAGCTGCTGGAAAGAGGACGCCGGCCTGGCAGAGAAGCTCAGGGAGGAGGGAATCGAGCCGGGAGAGGGTTCTGCCGGCGACGGGGATAGGGAAGGAGAGGAGGGAGAGCGCGGTCGGCTGGGGGAGGCAGCGGCCGGGCCAGAGCTGGCCGGCGGGAGGCGAGGTGGAGCTGGAGGCGTCGGGTGCGGGATGGGGGAAAAGAGAAGGTGCGGGTGAGGAAGAAAAGAGAGAAGAGAGAGAGAGAGAAAAGAGAGGATAAGGGAAAAAGAAAAAGAAGAAAAAGGGAGAAAAGGGAAAAAAAGAAAAAGGGGAGGGGTGGAAGGGCATTTTCGCGATTCGACAAAAACAGAGGAGGGTGGCTGCAAGGTGCAGGGGGTGGGAATGGAAAAAAGCCAGGGCAGGAATCTAGGGTTTGGAGGCTAAGTGGGCTTGGGCCGGTTTTTGGGCTACTCTCTCGCGTTCTCAAAACCATTTTTATTTTGCAAAACGATTTTGGCAATAATTTTAGAAAACGGAGACGACTGTCTCGATAAAATATTTTCTGACAATTTTTAGAAAATAAAATAGGGTTTAATAAAAATAATTTTCGTTGCCAAAAATATGCGATGCGATGATGCTGATGTCATGATGATGCAAAAATAAAATAACAGGCAATTCTAATTTGGGGAAAAACCCCGGGGCATTACAACCGACACCACTAACAAGGGATCTCGCCCCAAGATCCACGCTACCGTCAGGGGGGAAGAAGAGATAGGTAAACGGTGCTTGGAAATAAGGCCTAGGGATCATACTTTCACTAGTGGACACTCTCAACAATAATAATATAATTGAATACATAAATATTTCCTCCTCATTATGCTACTCTGAATTAATTTCTGGTTGGATAAAGAACACCAATCCAATGTGTAGGGCTACAAAAAGCACACCTTAAAGTTCGTATTCCACATCTATGGACACTTCATGCGGTCACTATATGCATCCAAAGATAGTACTAACAAACACCACAATATCATAGAGACATCCAACACAAATAATAACTCATGATAAGTATTCATGTAATCTTTAGCCTAAGAGCCACACACGGTGCACACACTGTCAACTTCACACCATGGGACAAAGGTGACTCCAGAAATCACATCAATAAAACCACTTGAGTAGCATAATTCATAAGATGATGAAGAGTAACATCTATGGATTCAACTAGATTACAAAGCTCATGATCACATAAAGATCACAACATGGGAGAGAGAGATAAACCACATAGCTACCGGCGTGAGCCCTCAGCCCCGATGAAGGACTACTCCCTCCTCATCATGGAGATGGTGGAGATGAGATGATCTTGCTGTAGAAGTTGATGATGAACACGCCGGAGGGAGGTGGATTCCGGCGGCGTTTCCCCCCTCTGATCTTCTCCGGCGGCAGCCCTCTGCCTCTCAGTTTCTGGTTTTGCGTTTCTCCGCCGCCTCTCTCTGGAAAACGTCGGGGGACCTTTTATATAGGCGTTTTTAGGTCACAAGGATGCTTCTGGGTGAAGGATCGATGCAAACAGGGCCACGAGGGCCAAATTGGATGGGCCCACGCGGCCTGGTACTGTAGCCGCGTGGGACCCCCCTTTTGGTCCTCCGGCCTCCGTTCGTTGACTTCTTTCGCTCCTAAATCTTCTCCTTCCAAAATAATGACCCCCCTAAATTTATAGCTCATTATGACGTCGTTAAGGTCCTGAAACAAATAAAGAAAGAAATAGGGGTTTTCTGCCTGCGCAGGATTAATTCCATATAAAGGGGAAATCATTATAAATTACCAAAAATCATTAAATAACAGTAATATACCCCTTATATGATGCAAATATGAATGGAATATAACTATTATAGTGCAAAGTTCATGTATGCATTTTAGATGCATCAACATCCCCAAGCTTAACTCATGCTCGTCCTCGAGTATGAAAGTGATAAAACTAACATGAACTTTGCAATATAATCACAACATGGATATACAAGATGATTGCTACTGCTACATAAAGTCAGATGATTCATTATTTCAAAGAAGTAGCAATATGCAAACAGTTTATAAAGTGATATCAAGTATTCAATGAAAAGATGATCAATGATAGTTCACAAAGTGCAACATAAAAGATAGTACTATGGACATTCTTACTTTTGCATACTTGTGGTCCATAGAGTGTAGAAAATCTGAATGTAAAAGGTGGACACTTTGGAAAAGATGTATAAATAAGTAGAGGTAAAGCATGCATAAGTTTCATCTATCCTCCAAACTATTCTACTTAAGTTATTGAATGCAATGGTAATACTTGGTGTTAAGCTCTCATTCCCCTATCATAGCATCTTGAATGATTAAAGTTGAATGTGAAAGCAAATATGAGTAGTGGCCTTGATAAAGTAAAGGTTAGATGTCTCATGCCCCTTGAATACAAGTACCTACACCATGATTACTCAACTTGGGAAACAGAGCAAGTTTAAGTTATCTATCATTGTAAGTAATAATGGTATCATCAAGAGTCTCAACTGGGGTACCTCTTGTCCCATGATATGGATCAAGCCCATATCAAAACAACAAGACAAACAAACATAATGAACAATCTCAACACCCTCTTTATTTACCACTTGATATAGCTTTTTATTGTAGGGTGTATCACAGAGACTTCAAAATAGCATGTAAGTAAATTTCCACCATGAATGATGCATGGCTTAGATTAGCGGCCCAGGATTCTCTCTAACCATTTATACAAACTCATTTAAATTTAACTCTATTTCCACATTATTTCGTCATGATAGGCATCCATAGACAAAAGTACATGATATCAACTAAATAGATAATGGAACATGTTGAAAGCTTTGCATGTGATAGCACATATGGGCTAACTCCCAACCTTAAACATTTATCAAGCCACTATCATCATAATATTAATCACAATGGTTCATCTTTATTGAATGCAATAAAAGTAAAGTGTGCATCAAGTTCGCGAGAGCTTTTTAACCAACTTTTCCCATTATAATAAATAACATCATCATTTTCATTTAGAGGCATAGATAACACAAATAACATGATAAACATACTTGGAATAGCATAAAGCTAATAGGTAGATATGGTGGACTCACTGGAAAAACTTGGGTTGAAGGTGTTGGAAACAAGTTTTTACTTGTTGGAATTTTTGGGCTAGCAAAAGGGAGAAAGATGACCATCTAGATGCATGCATGAGTGTCCATAGAACTAACTAATTCATGTCAAACAAGGTGAAATAACATACAGCATCAAAACATGAATAAAAGATAGCTCATGATAAAGCATTTGCAAATTATTACTCATAAAGAAGCTCATGAATCATGCAACTATATGTGTCATTAAAAATCAACTTAGATATCCCTTTTTCCCAATCATATAAAAGCATGCAACTTAATTCAACCTAAACTTCCAGTAGCTCTCTCATATATAAATGATAGTGGTGGTCTCAGAATAAAAACTAAATTAACAAACAAAAGACGCTCCAAGTTTATGCGATAAAGTGCATTGATAGAAAAACAGAAGTTAGACGTGTGCAAACCGAGAGTGTGTTGGTCCAGTGGGGTTTTCTTCACATCCCCAAGCTTATGGCTTTCACCATTCTTAGATAGCTCTTGGTGCATCTCCTCTAATCCCTGTGAAAAAACTTCAAAACACTGTTTCTCCCATTTCTTTTCTGTGGGGTGACATTAGTAGTGATAGACAAATGCACTACTTGCTGCTTATAATACTAAGACAAAAATTCATATTAATGTCCAGAAAGTGTATAATGTTGTATGCCTATTAATAAACTCAATTGAATCAACAAGATTCAAGTTAAAAGTTCAAAACATGCATCAAACAATATTGGACAGAATCTGTCCAGAAAAACAGCAGCAGCAAAACGTATTTTTCTGTCCTACTTAAACTCGTCGAAAAATTCTGACAAAATTCAGGCATACAGAGGATGAAAAGTTTAAGTTACAGTAAAAATATCAGCTCATTTGGAGTTACAGAATAGGAATGAAAAATCAAACCGTGCACGGACTTGCGCTAGAATGAAATCTCCGCATGCAAAATAGCAACTTTTTTCAAACCAAAATGGGTAAACTTGGCTCTTTATTAAAAAAATCGAGGAACTAAAATAAAAACTAAATCTCTTGTTACAGCAAGAGGACATAAAAAAAATAAAAACAACCGGGTTGCCTCCCTTAAAGCGCTTTCTTTATAGCCATATAGCTAGGCTTACTTACTTGGTATCAAGATGTGGTTGGAGTGAGGTGGCTTGGCATCCCCAAGCTTAAATTCTTGTATGTAGGGTGAGCCTAGGGGTAACATACCCAAGCTTGAGTGTTTGTCCCTCTTGATCTTTGTTTATGTCTCTCAACTCTTCCACTTGAAAGTTCTCTTCACACATAACTCATCATAAAACTTGATTAGAGGGGTTAGTGTCTCCATAAATTAAATCTCCATAGGTACAGTAAAGACATATCATGAGTTGATTCTAAACATTAGATAATATTACTATGGTTGTGCATTGCTCTTCTATCAGTAGAACCACACAAAACACAAGTAATGAGAGTAATGCGGAAAAAAATACAGAATCTGTCAAAAACTGGACAGCCCAAAAAGAGTGAATTTTCAGAGGCACTTACGTTCCTCAAATCAGAAAACTTTGAACTAATGAAATGTGTATTAATAACTGAATATTGCTGTCGTAAAATTTCAGATCAAAATTCCTTTCCTGTGATTTTTAACATTTTTCTCAGTGAAGCTTAGGAATCTGTTTTCTGGACAGCCATGATAGTTTTAATGATGCTCACATAGGAATAAGAATTGAAACGCAAAGGTGAGCATCAAGGAAAAATATGAAACATATTTAAGTCTCACCCAATTCCTATGCATTGGGATCTTGTAAGAAAATAAATCAATGAAGCATATAGTAATTAGCATAGGAAGGTAAAGCAAGTGCGACATTAAAACCTTCAACATAAAGAGAGGAAACATAGTATTATTGAGATATTTAGAGACATGTTTCCCTCTTTCAAAATAATTATTAAGATCAATATAAGGTTTAATATCATGGTTGCAACAAATATTTGGAACTAAAGATAATTGCAAACCACATAAGTATTTCTCAACATAAGCAAATTTCTCCTCCAAGGTGTGAATAGGGGAGTTCAGAAATAAAGTTGGACTCTCAAGAGTGAGAGTATCATCACAAGCAACAAGTATATCATTTTTATCCGCACATAAAGTAGTACCAACTAAACATGGAGGATTATCAATAAGCATAGGACCATCATCTAAAGCATTATCATATAGCATGTCTAGATCATATTCTTCATCATTTTTAAAATCATTATCAATAATGTTCTCATTAGGCATAGGTTCATATTCTTCCTCATCATCAGGATCATAAAAGCAAAGTTTATCATTAGCAAAATCTTGAGTGTTACCCTCATCCATATGTGGTGAAGGTGCAAGTTCCTTCTCTTCATTCTCTAGTTGTTCATCAATTTCTTCATCCTTTTGCTCTTCATTGTCTTCTTCTTGGGGCTGCATGGACATCCCCAAGCTTAGGCTTTTATCCTCTTCTTCACATACTTCCTCTTCCAAGCTTATGTTTTCATCATCTTCTTCCTGCAAAACATTAGATCTTCCTTGGGCAAATCTCTTCCTTGTGTCAATAACATAGATATTTTCATCAAATTCATCTATGCAGATATTAAGGATAAAGGCAATCATATTTTTATATTGAGAAGCTGTAGGGCAGGTTTCATGTTCATCAATGAAGGTGTTTAATTCATAGGCTGCCACAAAAATAACAAATTGCTCTACTTCTGCCATCCCTAAGTGGGCATAAATCCCTATATGATAAGTTGCAATAACAGGTTCAACTTTATTGGAAGGGCATTGGAATTCAAAGTGTCTAAAGTATTCAGAGCAACAAGTTTCTTCCTTATGAAAATTAAGCAGCTCATTAGCAATTTTATTTAGATACCTCATGATGGTTTTTAATATTTTCCCTTCGAAAGATTCTCTAAATTCAGCAGCTATCATGGCATTTTTATAATAGTTTTCCATTTTTTAATTTTTTTTTGGATTTTTGATATAATGCAAAACTGAAAGTAAAACTAAACTAAATGCAAAACTGAAAGTAAACTAGAGTATATGCAAAACTGAAAATAAATATCTAGTGCAAACAAGAATAGAAACTTAAGCGCTACGCTCCCCGGCAATGGCGCCAGAAATGTACTTGATAACCCCCAAGAGCAGGGGATCACTGTAGCACCTCTCAATGTGGAAGTAAGGTATCGATCCGCAGGAGCAAGAAGGAAAAGTTATCTATTCCCTACAACTAAAGTGTCACAAGTTTTAGTTGATTATGCACTAAAAAAGTTTATAGAACAAGGTGGTTCAGTTAATGGATGGAAGTTTGATGTAACAAAACAGGAGCGTGAAAGTGTCCCAATCCTCTTCAATGCAAGAGGACAAGACAAAGGTGTAAAGGGTGCTTGGAAATAAGGCCTAGGGATCATACTTTCACTAGTGGACACTCTCAACAATAATAATATAATTGAATACATAAATATTTCCTACTCATTATGCTACTCTGAATTAATTTCTAGTTGGATAAAGAACACCAATCCAATGTGTAGGGCTACAAAAAGCACACCTTAAAGTTCGTATTCCACATCTATGGACACTTCATGCGGTCACTATATGCATCCAAAGATAGTACTAACAAACACCACAATATCATAGAGACATCCAACACAAATAATAACTCATGATAAGTATTCATGTAATCTTTAGCCTAAGAGCCACACACGGTGCACACACCGTCAACTTCACACCATGGGACAAAGGTGACTCCAGAAATCACATCAATAAAACCACTTGAGTAGCATAATTCATAAGATGATGAAGAGTAACATCTATGGATTCAACTAGATTACAAATCTCATGATCACATAAAGATCACACCATGGGAGAGAGAGATAAACCACATAGCTACCGGCATGAGCCCTCAGCCCCGATGAAGTACTACTCCCTCCTCATCATGGAGATGGTGGAGATGAGATGATCTTGCTGTAGAAGTTGATGACGAACACGCCGGAGGGGGTGGAGCCCTCCGGAGGTGGATTCCGGCGGCGTTTCCCCCCTCCGATCTTCTCCGGCGGCAGCCCTCTGCCTCTCTGTTTCTGGTTTTGCGTTTCTCCGCCGCCTCTCTCTGGAAAACGTCGGGGGACCTTTTATATAGGCATTTTTAGGTCACGAGGATGCTTCTGGGCGAAGGATCGATGCAAACGGGGCCACGAGGGCCAAATTGGATGGGCCCACGCGGCCTGGTACTGTAGCCGCATGGGACCCCCCTTTTGGTCCTCCGGCCTCTGTTCGTTGACTTCTTTTGCTCCTAAATCTTCTCCTTCCAAAATAATGACCCCCCTAAATTTATAGCTCATTATGACGTCGTTAAGGTCCTGAAACAAATAAATAAAGAAATAGGGGTTTTCTGCCTGCGCAGGATTAATTCCATATAAAGGGGAAATCATTATAAATTACCAAAAATCATTAAATAATAGTAATATACCCCTTATATGATGCAAATATGAATGGAATATAACTATTATAGTGCAAAGTTCATGTATGCATTTTAGATGCATCACACTCTACAACAACAACCATTAGCTAGGGTATCCTACAGGTAGACTGGACCAGCGGGGTATCGAAGAACCAGAGCTCTGATACCACTTTGTAACGCCCCAAGATCGGTACTATGCAGATTTTACCGTTCCAGCCAAATCCGCATAATAACGATCCTAAAGGACGCCCACAGGCATAACGTGCACGTCGCAACACACACATTATGCGGGTGGAATTGTGATAACATTACAACAGTTCTCGATGGAACCCACAAAAGAACATATATACAACGACTCACAGAGTCAAGAACAAAGATACAATACAAAGATCCAAATAACAACGGAAGCGGGTAACGTCCGACTACAGACAAGATACAAATTGGACTAAGAGTCCTGAAGATAAGCAAAGGCACCATATCCCTGCCCAGGCCAAGCCAGAGGGATTCCCAAGCTAACATCGTCAGACTTCAAACCTGTTGGCTGCATTGGAATAGCAGCCCCGAAGGGGTCAGTACTAGTAGAAGTACTGGCAAGTAATACCCACAAGATATCAAAGCTGGAATTCCGAGGAAAGAGGGTTAGCGATTGAGGCGGCGGCAAGCAGCACTAACAACTTATAGAGACACACTACAACTTTCATCTAATAGAGACAAGATAAGAGAG
The DNA here is from genome assembly GCA_012064385.1 of Puccinellia tenuiflora. Lineage (NCBI taxonomy): Eukaryota > Viridiplantae > Streptophyta > Magnoliopsida > Poales > Poaceae > Puccinellia > Puccinellia tenuiflora. The sequence continues at coordinate 1,485,892 of QRDG01000231.1, read as the reverse complement.
CGCATAAGGAACCAACTATACTAACACCAAACATGCCCAGCCAATTCCTTACCAGCCCGTTTATCCCACGAGCAGCAAGCCCAAAGGCACTCACACAGTTGGCAAATTTTATAATTTATTATTGAAGTAGCTCTATCTTACTAATCAATTTATTAACATCAGGTGTAAGTTGTCTATGATCTTGTTAGCCAGCATCATCACCAAGTCATCCATAACCGCGGACATGGCTTTTCGAAAAGATTTAACCCTGCAGGGGTGCACAAATGTATCCACACGCACTTCAACCCTTGTTGCCAGCTATTAGCACACTTCCTAAGGTGTGCCGGCAGGGTATCCGACGCTACACTTTCCTTCACTACCACACTTGTCTAGGGAACCACCTAGCTAAGTCTGACCCACCTTGAAAGTCCGGCCGAAGCTCCGAGGTGGACCTAGCCGATGCGTGAACGGCTTCGGGAGGGAACACTCATACGATTGCCCCTCCTTCCACACTTGATAAACGAACGCTCCGCAGCCCTACCATAAGTAACCATCACGTATAAGTCCCGGAGGCATCCCATCCGTACCTGCATCACAATAAATAAAGCGTCGCGCAAATGGAAACACCCGAACTACTTGTGGCGCCCTGGACAAGGCTGCAGATCCGGTACTAGGTCGAGGGGAGTCCCATTTCCTCCCACATGTGGGTAGTGCGCTCATTCTTGGATCAGAGGACAAGAACTCGGGTCCTAGGCGACACTAGCAGAACAAATCACCACGATTGGCCTTCCGCCGTTGCCTTATCTTTATTAATTATATCCCATCGCCAAACATTAAAGATTATCATGTGAATTAACCCAACTATCAAATTATAACAAGACTAGAACATGACTCGAGCAAAACAAACCTAAGCATGCATGTAACGGCCCCACTTTTGGTACCTGAAAATATGAGTAAAATTTTCACTTTTGCATCCCATCTTGCATCATAGCATCCCTAATTCATTTGCTCCACATGAAATACTAAGGAAGCAACAATTAACAAACCAAAGATGGTGATGTGAATGGTGAACAAACTTCCAATTTGAATTCTCATATTTGTCCAGGAAGTTCCAAGAACTACAAATATAATAGTTGCAAAATTTAATGCAATTGCAAATGCAAATAATTAAATGGAGCCTAAAATGCAAGAGAGCAATTATAAAATATTTAACACATAAAATGTTTTCCAAATGGGCTGCAAATTTTACAACAAGTTCCAAATAATATATTATGGCTCTGTGAATTTTTCCAGAATTTTTAAAAATGTTTAAGGGCCTGAAATAATTGCCTAAACCCTACTGGAATTTCTGGAAAAAGGAAAAAAGAATGAAACCCTTACAGGTGGGCCCTACCTGTCATCACCTTTCCCTGTGGCGACAGGGGAAGCACTGGCGCCATGGTCGCCCTGCCGCCGTGGCCTCCCCGCGCTCCTCCGCCCTCCCTGGCCCCCATGGAGGATAAAGAAGCACCCCGTGACCCCCTGCTCTCTCTCCCCCTCCTTTTCCCCCTTGCAGCAAACCCTAGCCGCGCCGCCATGCCCATGACCTAAGCTGGACGCCGCCGTCGCATCGCCATCGACCAGAGCCTCCCCGAGACCAGCTGAGGACGCCATCATCTTTGCCTCGTCGTCTTCGTCCTTCGGTTAGGAGCAATCGGAGCTTGGAGCCCCGGATCGACGCCGTCGTCTTCTTCCTCTCCGGCTCTGCCGCCGCCGTCTTCCATGAGTCGCCGCCGTCCCCTTCCCTCTCCGGCCTCTCCGTCATCACCACCGGACTCAGGGTGAGCAGGCGACTCTCCCGGACCTCCCCGTCCTCTTCTTCTCCCCCTAGATCCTTGTGTCCGTGCTAGTCGCCGTCGGCCGCCGCCTGTCTCCGTCGTGCACGTCGTTCCGGCGACCGTCATGTGGCGGCGTCGCCCGTTCTGGGCTCCCCGTAGAAGGGCGCATCTAGCGCGCCCCGTAGCTAGGCCGTACGCGTCCTCTGGCGACGGATCCGTCATCGCCGTTGCCGCCGGTCACCGCCGCGTGATGCCGGTCGTGGCATCCCCGCGCCCGGGTCAAACCGCCCGTGGGCCGCCCCGCCAGGTGGACGCCAGCGTGGCATGGGCTCGGATAGTCAGCCACCGTGGCTAGCACAGCCCGGGTACAAAACGTTTCGGCAATTTCTGGAATTAAAACAAATAGAGAGAATATGTGTTAAACTTTGAAATTGCATATCTTTTGAACCATAAGTTCAAAAAATGCAAATAATATACCAAAATGCTCAGGAAGAAAATGTCCATCTGTTATTGCCATTGGTAGAATTAATTGACCAAAATAAATTGCCTGTATTTAATAAAAACAGAGATGGCAGATTTAATTCAAATTTTGGAAATTGCATAACTTAAGTTCTACTCATCCAAAAATTATGAATAAGCTCTCAAAATGTTCAGTGAACAATGATCTACAAGTTTATGTCATTTGAGTGAATTTTAGATTTAATATTGGTGTTGTTTATTAAAAATAAATAAAATGGCAGAATTAAATCAATTATTGAAAATATCATAACTTGATGAATATTAATTCAAAAATTGCAAATGGTGTACCAAATTGATCAGCAACTCAAAGTCTATCTATCTATGTTAATTTCACAGTATGGAAATACCTTTTCCTTTGATGTCATTTGGAATTGTTTAAAATGATTTAAATTGCATAACCGTTTAAATCACCATTTATTCATCGTTAATCGGAAAATTGCAAATAAAATATCCAAATGATCAGTGGAACAATACCTATCTAATAATGTGATTTTCATGCATGTACACCCCATATTTCAGTACTGGACATTTTGGATAATAATGCAATGCACTAAGTTAAATATGGAGTTTTGACCCGTTAATTGCAATATTTAATTTAGGGGTTCCATTTAACTTGTGGGACATGCCCAATATGATTTCAGTGCATAATTTGACCATCTCATCATGATTGTGCATTGCACCTTGTATTCGTGTTATTTATTTCGTTTTTCTGTATTGTTTGTGTATCGGTAGATTCAGGAGTCGAGGTTCCACCACAATACCTCGACGATCCACGCGACTAGTACTACCAGCAAGGCAAGAGCTAACCTAACCTTCTGTGCATATCTCATCCTATTAGTACAAGTATTTTCTCCACTATAATATTGCATTCAATTCTAGAAACAAGTTTTGTTCAGTGGATAGAGAATCCTATAACTTGCATGCTCCCTGAACCATTATCTGTTTCCCTTCCTATTAACCATAGGTTGGTGTGTTGGCCTGAGATAATTAATATCAGTTGTATGTTATGCTTAGATATGCTTAGCCATGCGTAGTCGAATGCTTAAGTTGTCCGTTGATTATTTCCATACATGTGAAGTTGATGGAATGTTCGGACAGTGGTGGAAACTTGTGTTAATAAATAATTGCTAAGAAGGCTGGGATGAGTTGCCACCGGGGATGGTGTTTTGTCTCGTTCCTGCCCCTAGGTGCGAGTTCTTTACCTCTTGAACCAAGACTAGCGTGCTACCAACGGTGGGGGTATGGGCCCCTTACTAACTGAATAACTTGTGCGGGCGTATCCAAGGGTCCTCTAGTTTGCGCTTTCCATTTGCGAGTGGGTGGTCGATGATGATGGTGATGATGATGATGATGTGATGACGATGGTGGTGATAGGAGTGGCGATGGGGCAGGGTGTTGAAATAGGCACTGAACTTGTCCTGTCGTCACGATGACCCTTGGATAGTCTCACACGAGGTAAAGGTTTAACCGCGCCCGCCCTGCCGGCTTTCCCCGGAAGAGAGCTAATTGTACAGGCAAGGGGTCGGACGGTACCAATGGATAAAAACAGTACACCCCTGCAGGGTTTAATCTTTTCGAAAAGCCGTGTCCGCGGTTATGGACGACTTGGGAATAGATGATAAGATCATAGAAAACCTGAACTTAATTGATATGGCAGCTAGAGGTTGCATAATCAACGTGTGGTAAAGGTTCATTTCCTCAAGGGTGATTCGAGGGGGTGCCTTGGTGGATACGAGTGGTGAATGCTGGTTACTGCAGGTGCAAGGTGACCCGAAGAAGAAAGTTTTACTATCTTATCCCCTTTGAGAAAAACCTTCTGAGTAGTCGGTGCCATGAGTCCTAGTGTTACCCAAAAGGAAAACTAGCTTTCTGCAAAACCAACCACTTACAGCTTTGAAGCCAACAGCATCGGGCCTATATCGCCCTACTAATTCTTGCGAGTACGTCGTACTCAGCCTTGCTTTGTTGATTATTATTTGTTTCAGAGGAGGACGCCACCGGACTGGAAGGTGGGTTCTTTATCGACATCGACGAGTAGTCTGGGGTTCCCAGGTGGCAGCTTGGGACGTCTCGAAACAGGCTGGCTGGGATATGTTATTGTAGGCCTCTTAGGCCATAATTTGGATCTTGTTGTTAGACAACTATATTTGCTTCCGCTTGATGTAATGATGGGTATGTGACCTCTGATTGTGACATTTGCTATCTTTCTCATATATGAGTTGAACTATGATCTCTTGTGTCGTAGAGTCTGTGATGTGCCAGTTGTTCCGCAGTCTTGGTCTCTTTACTATACGTGAAAGCGATGTCTGAGCTTATGGCATGATCGAGGTGTTGTGTGCCGATGATCCATTCCGAGCACACCTGCCAATGAGTTTTGGCCTGGGATTGGTAAACCCAGTAACCCTCGATTGTGTAGCATGACCGGTTACACAACATTTCACTGTATAGTTCTGGGGTCGAGGCGCTACAATGCACTACGACTCGCAAGGCCAACAAGATAAACAAGCAACAGGGTAATAGGATGTGGGGTGGGGCATATCATGGCTGCAAGGTAAACATGCATATAGGATCGGGACACAAGCATCGATACATATGGCTAGTAAGGAACAAAAGATAGGACGAGTAAGAGACAAAAAACAAGCAAAGATAGCAAGTGAGTATCACTTGCCTGCAATCCGGTCGAGATAGCAGAACCTGTCTTTGCTCACATCAACTCAACGTCCTATTCCCGAAGAAGCAACAAACACTGGAACATAAAAGATGCATTTTACTACTACGGCAAAAGAAGCGGCATGTTGATGACATGATGCATGACAAATTAATTGTGTTCCAATTCTATTCCTAACACATGGCAAAAGCATTTTAAATGGGATCGGTGCTCAATATAAATGCACCGGACAAATCCCATAATTAGTTGGTTTAATTCGACTAAATGGATAAAGGTGTGATGTTAAATTAATGATGCATGATTTTATAAGATACGCATATAGGTAGATAGGGCTAGGGTTGGGGTCACACATCGGATTCTGGGAAACTTCGGATTGGAAGCCGTCGTCTTCGGTCCGAAGGGGAAGTAGTCGAAGTAGTCATCGTAGTCGAAGTAGTCGTTCATCTGGAGTCGAAGTAGTCAAGGTAGTCGTTCATCCGGAGTCGGAGTAGTCGAGGTAGTCGACGTCGTGGAAGTAGTCGTACTCGAGTCGTCGTCGTGGCGGACCTTGGCGTTTCGGGCTTCGGGGTCGACGGGGATCACAGCGTCGGGGATCGGGCACCGGTCTTCTCGGACACGCACGAAGGCGGCCGACACACAACACGAACAACGAAGCGGAGGACTTGGCGGGTTTCCGGTGTCGGGGAAGATCTTGTCGTATCCGTCTTCGGTCGTCGTGGAAGAAGAACTCGTCGTATCCACACGGTCGTCTTACAAGGTCTTCGGGCTTCACGGTGGGGAAACGGTGACCTTGGCGGGTTTTCCCGGTGGTCGGAAATGTAGAACTTGGCGGTTCCGGTCTTCGGCTTCATGATAGGAACGAGGACGGGAAACGGAGAACTTGCGTTGGTTCACGTCGGGGAAACGTCCGGGAACCTTATCGGGAACGTAAACGGCTGCATGAAAAAGGGCACCGGGGACGGGATCGGGAAACGCCGAGGAACACTGGCAGCAGCACGGAGACGCGTCGAGGACGACCGTCGGGAAACACACCGGGAACAGAGGAAAGGAGCAGGCACGCACGGGCAGGAGACACGCCCGGGCAAGATCAGCGTGCAGGGGCCGTGGCCCCGGAGGTAGACCGACGACGTGAGCGGGGACGGCCAGCAGGGAGCTCGGGAGGAGGAGCTCGGTCATAGGGAGAAGGAGAGCACCAGGGAGAGGAGGGAGAGCAAGAGGAGGGGGAGAGGTGATGGCGGTGGGGCCGGCCGGTGCAGCGCGAGGGAGGACGGTGAGGTGGCCAGGCAAGGATGGGCGCGGGGACAGACCGGAGGAGTGCGAGAGCAGGGGGCGGCCACGGGTCGAGGGAGGTGACGGGGACGCGCGCGGGGCGCAGAGAGTCGGCCGGGGCACGGCCGCGGAGAGGAGGACGCGGGGCGGCAGGGAGAGGGTGAGGTCGGGGTGCGCGGGCGCCAGGCGTGGGAGGCGAGGAGCTGGAGCTGCTGGAAAGAGGACGCCGGCCTGGCAGAGGAGCTCGGGGAGGAGGGAATCGAGCCGGGAGAAGGTTCGGCCGGCGACAGGGATAGGGAAGGAGAGGAGGGAGAGCGCGGTCGGCCGGGGGAGGCAGCGGCCGGGCCAGAGCTGGCCGGCGGGAGGCGAGGTGGAGCTGGAGGCGTCGGGTGCGGGATGGGGGAAAAGAGAAGGTGCGGGTGAGGAAGAAAAGAGAGAAGAGAGAGAGAGAGAAAAGAGAGGATAAGGGAAAAAGAAAAAGAAGAAAAAGGGATAAAAGGGAAAAAAGAAAAAGGGGAGGGGTGGAAGGGCATTTTCGCGATTCGACAAAAACAGAGGAGGGTGGCTACAAGGTGCAGGGGGTGGGAAAGGAAAAAAGCCAGGGCGGGAATCTAGGGTTTGGAGGCTAGGTGGGCTTGCGCCGGTTTTTGGGCTACTCTCTCGCGTTCTCAAAACCATTTTTATTTTGCAAAACGATTTTGGCAATAATTTTAGAAAACGGAGACGACTGTCTCGATAAAATATTTTCTGACAATTTTTAGAAAATAAAATAGGGTTTAATAAAAATATTTTTCGTTGCCAAAAATATGCGATGCGATGATGCAGATGTCATGATGATGCAAAAATAAAATAACAGGCAATTCTAATTTGGGGAAAAACCCCGGGGCATTACAAGAACAGGATGAAGTTCGCCAACAGAGTTGGATGTACTCGCGAAGTATGCACCAATCTCAATGTGAGAAAGGGCATTGCGCAGCACCGAAGAGGCTAGCAAAATATGGAAGTGGAAGTGCCAAAAAACCAAAACTCACAATGCATTTCGTATATTGCAAACAACTAGCAGTTTCAATGTTCCACAAATGGTTAGAGACACCCCAAGAGGGATCGTGGCGGCGACACAAGTGCCCCGTTGGCTTCCCCGACCATTGCAGTAACTACCCACTAGGAACTTATTGTCAACTGCGCAAAATTCATGACACATTAGCATTGTTGACTTAGGTTGTTTAGTTCAGAAAAGTACGCCTCCACGCTTTACTAACACGTCTCCACTAATCAGCTCTAACACCATTAACCAACACATTTTAACCATTAGTTATTTTAATGTCTCAAAACAATTGAAAAGTATCAAAATATCAACATAGTGATCTACAAGACTATGCAGGTTTTTTCTACTTCATACCAGTACCACATGCATAGCATTTTACCGATCTAACACATTAACCAAGCAAGCAAAACAACTCTATAACAAATATAAGTGATGAACAAGAGAGTTTAACATCAACCACTAGCAGCCCTAAATAAGATAAAAGCTAAAAGCGAGAGCTTACTAGCAAACAAACAGTAGCTAAGAATACTCAACAAAATATAAGCGAAGCACATGAGTATTCAAATGAAAAAGCGGAGCGTGTCTCTCTCCCACACAAATAAAGCAAGGATCAAACAAGCATATGACCAGCAAAATAACAAACAAAGCTGAAAGTAAAAGACGCTCCAAGCATAGCACATAATATGTAAAGTGATAAAAACTTAGTTCAACGAAGACGACCTCATGATAGTCGATGAAGAAGAGGGGATGCCTTGGGCATCCCCAAGCTTTGACACTTGATAGTTCTTGATATTCAGAGGGGGTGCCATGGGGGCATCCCCAATCTTGAGCTCTGATCCATCTTCAATTTTTTCATTATCCTCTCCTTTGGAACTTAAAAACTCCCTTCAGACAAAACTTCTCATAAACTGATTAGAGGGTTAGTGCTCATAAATTAAAATGCACATGTGTTCAACTCAAGACAAATTGCAAACAACTTTATTAGGCATTATCTATTGTTCACTAAGTCTCAATGTGGCACTCCACATCTAGAGTATCACATTTAACGAGAGTAAACAGACGAATGCAAAATAAAAGCAGAATCTGTCAAAATCTGAACAGTCTGTAAAGATCGAATTTTTCGTGGCACTTCTGTAGCTCAAATCAGAAAACTCAAAACTAACGAAAGATAGATAGATAAAAGTATCAGTCTTGCTGTCTAAAAATTTCAGAAAAATATAAAATTCAGAATGTTTTTGGATTTTCGAACAGTGAAGGACAGAAATCTGTTTCTAGACAGCAAAACAACACCTCGCACTTTCAATGCATTAGAGGCTAAACTTGGCAGAAAAAACCAAAAGAAAAAAGATACAATGAAGTTGCTACAGAGGCAACAACTTCAAGACTCAAGAAAAGTAAAAAGCAAACTGAAAGTAAAAGATGGGTTGCCTCCTAACAAGCGCTTTTCTTTAACGCCTTTTAGCTAGGCACAATGCCAAATATCAAGTTTTTCGGAGGCCTTTGCAACATAAAGAGCATAGCTTGACCTTATGATTGATTCAAAAGGAAGATTTTTTCTCTTTCTAGGGAAATGCTCCATCCCTCTTCTGAGGGGGAACTGAAATCTTATATTTCCCTCTTTCATATCAATAATGGCACCAACGGTTCTCAAAAACGGTCTCCCCAAAATAATAGGACAAGAAGCATTGCACTCAATGTCCATAACAATAAAGTCAACGGGAACATAGTTATCATTAACAACAATAAGGACATCATCAACTCTACCCAAAGTTTTCTTTTTAGAAGAATCAGCAAGATGAACATTTAAATAGCACTCTTCCAAAGGATTTAAATTGAGCATATCATAGAAACTTTTAGGCATAACAGAAACACTAGCACCAAGATCACACAAAGCATTACAATCAAAGTCATTTATTTTCATCTTAATAGTGGGTTCCCATCCATCTTCTAATTTTCTAGGAATAGAAGTTTCTAGCTTAAGCTTTTCTTCCCTAGCCTTGATAAGAGCATCGGTAATATGTTTGGTGAAGTCAATATTTATTTTACTAGCATCCGGTGACTTAGCAAGTTTTTGTAGGAACTTTATGACTTCAGTAATATTGCAATTATAAAAATCAATTTCATCATCTTTAAATAGGCTAGGAGGTTCCCCATTAGTAGTTTGGATAGTATAAACTTTAACAGTTTTCCTATTCATTTCAGCAATTCTATCTTCTTCTTTCTCTCTAGCCCACCTAGCTTTCAAGCGAGCCATCATCCTTTCATTCTCATTAATTAGAATAGAAATACAATTTAAAGATTCAGTAGGCTTGTCTTGAAGAGGCGTGGTTCTAATTTTTAAAATTTCAACATCATGAGCAAGATCTTCCACTTTAGAGACAAGTCTATCCAATTTTTCAAGTTTCTCTTTGACAGTTTTGTTGAAAGCTTTTTGTGAAGTGATAAATTCTTTTAAAACATTTTCATGATCAGATGACACATTCTTATTAGGATTATAAGAATTACCATAGGAATTGCCATAAGAGTTGCCATTATTGGGAGGATAAGTCTTATAGTTGTTACTACCAAAATTATTTCGATAAGCATTATTGTTGAAGTTACTTCTATTAAGAAAATTAACATCAACTTGATCCTTTTCTTGGGAAATTAATGAAGCAAGTGGGACATTATTAGGATCAATATGGGACTGATTGGTAGCAAGCATAGACATAATCATATCAACCTTATCACTCAAAGAGGAAATTTCCTCAACAGAATTTACCTTCTTACCACTTGGAGCTCTTTCGGTATGCCATTGCGAATAATTTGTCATCATCTCATCCAAGAGTTTAGTTGCTGCACCTAACATTGTGGACATGAAGGTACCTCCCACTGCTGAGTCCAAGAGGTTACTTGAAGAAAAATTCAAACCTGCATAAAAGGTTTGGATAACCATCCACATAGTTAATCCATGCGTGGGACAATTTTTAACCATAAATTTCATTCTATCCCAAGCTTGAGCAACATGTTAATTATCAAATTGTCTAAAGTTCATAATGTTACTCCTTAATTGTATGATTTTAGCAGGTGGATAATATTTTCCAATAAAAGCATCTTTGCATTTAATCCAAGAATCAATGCTATTTCTAGGCAAAGACAATAACCATTCTTTTGCTCTCCCTCTCAAAGAGAAAGGGAAAAGGTTCAGTTTTATGATGTCACTTTCTACCTCTTTATACTTTTGCATATCACATAACTCAACAAAGTTATCTAAATGAGAGGCGGCATCATCAGTACTAGCACCAGAAAATTGCTCTTTCATAACAAGATTTAACAAGGCAGGCTTAATTTCATAAGATTCCGCTTTAGTAGCGGGTGGAGCAATTGGAGAGCGTATGAAATCATTGTTATTAGTGCTAGTAAAGTCACACAACTTGGTGTTTTCAGTGGAAGACATAATGATAAAACAAAATAACAAGACAGGAATAAAGACTACACTAATTTTTTGGGGTTTTAAAATTTTGCAACAAGAAAAATAAGCTAACGAGAAATAAAACAGGCAAGACAAAAAAAAGTAAAGTGATTGAGAGTGTGATACTCCCCTTGCTGTAGCTCCAAGATCCCCGGCGACGGCGCCAGAAAAGAGCTTGATTGCTACTGATGAAGAGTTGGGTGGTGCCCCAAGCGAAGGCGGAGATGTGGCAAGCAGCAGTTTTCCCTCGATAACGAACCGAGGTTTATCGAACCAGTAGGACCTTGAAATCAACAACAAAGTGAATGTTGAAGATCTTGGCGCTTAATCTTCAACAGACGTGGACCTGTACACACTCAACCAAAATACTTTGCCCCCAACGGCGGAAAGGTTGTCAACCTTTCCGGTCTCGCAGAAAACAAAGCGGTTAATTGTATAGTGAAATAGATAAATTATGAAAATGGACCAGAGGAGTAATGATGGTGAAAAGTGATGAATAAAGGTTGCGATCAATGTAAAAAGATGGACCGGGGGCCATGGGTTCACTAGTGGAGTCTCTCAAGTAAATAGAACATTCATATGATGGGTAAACAAATTACAGCTGGGCAATTGACAAGATTATAACAAAAACTTAATCTAGCTATGACAAAGAGAACATGATAATATTTAAGTAGGCGTCACGACAATGAACAAAGACCGTTGGGTCCAACTGCATCTTTGTCTAAAAAGTCCACCGTGGGATCGCTCCAGCCTGTCACCCATCGGTATTAAGTTGCAAGCAACAGATATTTGCATTAAGTAAAGCGTATGAAGTAAGCAATATTAAATATCAAAATAGACTTTAACACCGTTGTTTTACCCTTAGTAGCAACAGCACACCCTCTCCCTTAGACGTTTCTGTCACTCGTGCCCAGGAACAAAAGGGGGCATGAACCCACTATCTAGCATAAATACTCTCTCTTGGAGATACACACAATCACTTGGCCAAAGTAACTACGCACATCGGAGAGCATGCAAGAACATAAATCAACATATAAGAATCATGCACAATCTGATCATAACTTTATAATCCATCGGATCCCAGCGAACACATCACATAGCATTACAATAATCGATCTTGATCATTTTAGGCAGCTCACAAGATCATAAGACATGAAGCACAAGAGAGAGAGACTACCATCTAGCTACCGCCATGGACCCAAGGTCCACGGTGGGACTACTAACAAATCATCCCGGAGTAAGGCATGGCGATGAAGAGCCCTCCGGGATCGATCTCCCCTCCGGCAGGGTGCCGGGATTTCCTTCAGAATCACCCTTGAATTAGGGTTTGAGGTAATGGCGCCTCGGGATGACTTTTCTGGAAAATAATGGCCGCCCCGTCGTTTTTAGGTTTTTAGGATTTTATAGGCATCGGAGGGGGCCGAGGCGGTGCCCAGGGGGCAGGGGCGGGCCCCACCCGCGGGTCCAGGGGCTGCGGCAGGCACCCGCCTGTGGCCCCTGTGTGGCCCCCCAGGTCGCCCTTCAGTCTCCGTCTTCGTCTTGGCGTAAAAATAATCTCCGTAAATTTTGGTCCAATTCTGAGAATATTTCCAGAAGTAAATTTCTGAAACACAAAAACAGCAAAAACAGGGAACTGGCACTGGGCATCTTGTCAATAGGTTAGTCCAACAAAATGCATAAAAATGATGTGATATGATAATAGAAACATGTGACAACATCACAAAATTAGCATGGATCACTCAAAAATTATAGATACGTTTGACACGTATCACACTACCACATGCACGACATTTTTGTCATTCCAACAAATCAAGCAAGCAACCATAAACAACTCTCTAAACAAATATAAGTGAAGCATAAGAGAGTCTAATATCAACAACTAACAGCTCTTAAAAGATATAAGCGAAGCACAAGAGCTGATAGGAAAACAAAGCTAAGAATACTCAACAAAATATAAGCGAAGCACAAAAGTATTCTAATGAAAAAGCGGAGCGTGTCTCTCTCCCACACAAGATAGAAATGATCCAACATAGTACATGACCGGCAAACAAACTAAAACAAACTGAAAGCAAAATAAAATGACGCTCCAAGAACAACACATAATATGTGAAGTGATAAAAACATAGTTTCAACAGAGACGACCTGATGTTGTCGATGAAGAAGGGGGGATGCTGATGGCCTTGAACTTAGCTTAGGTTGAGACTCCAAGCGTAGAGTGTGTAGTATAGGCAAGATGGTTTCCCCACGAGGGGTGACTCGAGGGTTCAATATCGAACTCTCGGGGAATCAGTAGTGAAAGATTTATCTTCTTATCCTTCTCTTGAAAACCTGCAAAACAAAGTAAATTGTTTTGTGCCCTCAACCTCACCAAGTGGTTGTCAAGCACAAGGTGTGAGAATGATATGAAAATATAACAAATGCAAAACAAGAAATAAATATGCAATGTTGATAAATAAAATTGCAAGGATGGTGGAAACAATGATGGATGATATTTTTGGGTTTTGTATTGTGAATGCAAGATATAAAAGTGTTTTTGTATTTTCGGATTTTTAAATGGCAGAAAATGGAAAATTCTTATAAGTTGTTGGAAATGTGTTTCTTATGATTAAAAATGGACCGGGGTTCATGGTTTTACAAATGCACTCTCTCTTTAATAAAGTGGTAGATAATGGAACACTAGAATTGACATATGAGATTGCAAGAAAAAAAGGTTTCATGACAAGTTACTAATTATATGGGCATCACGTCCTAACATAGAGATCTTTTGATTATTAATCTCTCTTACACTCCACCAAGATGTGAATTAAATCTTAGCACCTCAGTAATTAAGATAAATCAGAGTATAGCTTTAAGTCTTATGACATGAAGTTAAAATAAGAACATGCTAGATCTAGTCATGGAGAAGTGGCAATGGTCACACCCACACCTCCGGTAGCATGGTATTTTTCTTTATCCCTAGTGAGGCAACAAGTAAGGTAAAAATACCCAAGTGGATCGCGGAACTTCTCCCACTTTCACCGCACTGGCCACCCCCTCATTACTCCAACTAATGCACACGTTCCCCCACACACACTCTCATAAACATGCTTGATCAAAACAGTAGACAAGAACGGGGTACATAATATGCATCTACTTTCATAACTGAAACAAAACAATTGCAATCTCAAACATATATTAACTCATAAAGAGATCCACCACAAAGGAATTACATAGATGACCGTAATCATGTTCGGCAGCTCATACGGTGCTAATTAGTGAAGCTCAAGAGAGAGGAGAGATACATAAGTTACTTCCAAAAACCCATAGTCTAGGGGTGGACTACTCCCTCTTCATCATGGAGACGGTGGAGATATCGTTGGGGGAGATGGAGACCACGCCGACAGCGCTCTGCCGGAGTTTTCCCCCTCCAATCTGCAGCTCCAGATCTCTGTTTTGGTGTTTCTGTGTTTTCGGCCGCCTCCTCTCTGAAGGGCGTCGGGGACTATTTTTATAGTCGGTTTTAGGCCAAGGCGAAGGTTCTGGAGAAAAGATCGACAACAACGGAGCCTCGAGGCCCCAGATGGTGGGTCCCACGCGGCCAAGGAATCTGGCCGCATGGGCCAGCCTCTTCTGTCCCTCGGGCCTCCATTTGTTCGCTTCCTTCGCCCCTACGCTTTGTTCCTTCCAAAAACTGATGCTCGTAAATTTTCAAGTCATTTGGACGTCGTTTGGGTCCCTGAAACATCAAAATATAGAAAATAGGGTTTTCTGCCAGTGCAGGGTTAATTCCAGGAAAATAGGAAAACTGTGAAATCTTCCCAAAATCATTATAAAACAATGATATAACCCTTATATGATGCAAATATGATTGAAATATGAGTATTATAATGCAAAGTTCATGTATGCATTTTACATGCATCAGATGCCTTGGGCATCCCTAAGCTTAGATGCTTGAGTGTTCTTGAATGTTCAGGGGGATGCCATGGGGGCATCCCCAAGCTTGTGATTTTGTACATCCTTCAATTTCTTTCATCATCTTCCCTCGTGGAACCTAAAAACTCACTTCGCACAAAACTTTCCATAAACTGATTAGAGGGTTAGTTCCAATAAAATAAAACTCACTTGGGTTTCACCAAGACAAATTGCACAAACTTGATTTAGCATTAGCTACTGTTTACTAAGCCTCAAGGGTGGCACTCCTTCCAAAGTACCACTAATGACGTTAATAAAAGAGGCAAACACAAATAAAGGCAGAATCTGTCAAAACTGGACAGTCTGTAAAGATCTATTTGTTAGAGGCACTTACGGGGCTCAAACAGAAAACTCAAAACTAATGTAAGATAGATAAAAATATAAGGCTTGCTGTCAAAACTTTCCAGAAAAATATAACGATCTGGGATTTTTCGAGATTTTCTACAACAGGGGCTCAGAATCTGTTTCTGGACAGCAAAACAAAACTTCACACTTTCTAAGCATTAGAGGCTAACTCTTGGCACACAAAAACTAAAAACAAGGATACAATGAAGTTGATACAGAAGGAAAAACTCCATGACTCAAGGAAGTAAAAATGAAAATTGGGTTGCCTCGCAACAAGCGTGTTTTTGTTTAACGCCTTTTAGCTAGTAGGACTTTGAAATCAACAACGAGGTGCCCTTCAACGATCTCTGGCCCTTAATCGTCAATGAACGTGGACCTGCACCCACTCAAACAATTACTTTACCCCCAACGGCAGGAAGGTTGCCAATTTCCCTGGTCTTCTAAAAACTAAGTGGTTAAATGATGGTAATAATATAGTTGGGTGGTGCCCCAAGCGAAGGCGTGGATGTAGCAAGTAGCAGCTTTCCCCTTAGTGAAGAACCAAGGTTTAATCGAACCAGTAGGAATTTGAAATCAACAATAAGGTACCCGTCAATGATCTCTAGCACGGAATCGTCAACGAACGTGGACATGCACACACTCAAACAATTACTTTGCCCCCAACGGTAGGAAGATTGTCAATCTTCCTGGTCTGCTGAAAACAAAGCGGTTAAATGTATAGTGTAGTGAAATGATTTATGAAAACGGACCAATGAGCAAGTGATTATGGAAAGCATGTAAATGAGGTTGTAAACCATGTAAAAATATGGACCGGAGTCCATGGGTTCACTAGTGGTGTCTCTCTAATAAATAAAACACTCATATGAAGGGTAAACAAATTACGGTTGGGCAATTGACAGAATTATGACACAAACTTAATCTAGCTATTTCAAAGTATTCACGGTAATATTCATGTAGGCATCACAACAAGGAACAAAGAACGCCATCCAGCTGCATCTTTGTCTAAAAAGTCCACCTAGGGATCGCTATCCAGCATATCACCCACTGGTATTAAGTCGCAAGTGACAGACAATTGCATTAAGTAAAGCGTATGAAGTAAGCAACATTTATAATCACGTAGACATAAACACCACTATTTTACCCTTAGTCGCAATAGTACACCCTCGTCCTTAGACGTTTCTGTCACTCATGCCCAGGCACAAGAGGGGGCATGAACCAACTATCTAGCTTAAATACTCTCTCTTGGAGACATAGGCAATCACTTCGCCAAAGAAACTACACACATCGGAGAGCATGAAAGAACATAAATTAATAACTAAGAACCATGCACAATCTGATTATAACTTCATAATCCATCGGATCCCAACAAACACATCATATAGCATTACAAATAGTCGATCTTGATCATGTAGGGCAGCTCACAAGATCATAAACATAAAGCACAAGCGAGAGAGACAACCATCTAGCTACTGCCATGGACCCGTAGTCCAAGGTGGAACTACTCACACTTCATCCCGGTGCAAGGCATAGCGATGTAGAACCCTCCGAGATCGATCTCCCCTCTGGCAGTGTGCCGGGAGCAGCTTCAGAATCTCCCCAAATTAGGTTTCGAGGAGGCGGCGGCGTCGGAACGCAGCCAGGGGTCACACCTAGTCCCTGGGTGGCCCCCCAGGCCGCACTTTGGTCTTCGGCTTCCTTTTGTCACATAAAAAATCATCGTAATTTATCGTCCAATTCCGAGAATATTTGCATAAGTAACTTTTCTGCAATAGAAAACAGCAAAAACAGGGAACTGACACCAGGCATCTTGTCAATAGGTTAGTCTGATAATAAGCCTAAAAATGATGTAATAAGATAGTAAAAACATGTAATAATGGCATATAACTAGAATGGAACACTCAAAAATTATAGATACGTTTCACACGTATCATTAAAGGTATAGTGTAGTGAAATGATTTATGAAAACGGACCAGCGAGCAAGTGATTATGGAAAGCAAGTAAACGAGGTTGTAAACAAGGTTTGTGTCATGATCTTAGCAATTGCCTAGCTGTAATTCGTTCACCGGGGGCCATGGGTTCACTAGTGTTGTCTCTCCAATAAATAAAACACACATATGAAGGGTAAACAAATTACAGTTGGGCAATTGACAGAATTATGACACAAACTTAATTTAGCTATATCAAAGAGTTCACAGTAATATTCATGTAGACATCACAACAAGGAACAAAAACCGCCATCCGACTGCATCTTTCTCTAAAATGTCCAACTAGGGATCTTTATCCAGCATGTCATCCATCGGTATTAAGTCGCTGATGGTAGATATTGATAAGTTGGGTGGTGCCCCAAGCGAAGGCGGAATTGTAGCTAGTAGCAGTTTTCCCTCGTTTAACGAACCGAGGTTTATCGAACCAGTAGGACTTTGAAATCAACAACGAGGTGAATGTTGAAGATCTCTGGCACTTGACCTTCAACAGACGTGGACCTGCACACACTCAACCAAAATACTCTGCCCCCAACGGCGGAAAGGTTGTCAATCTTTCCGCTCTCGCAGAAAACAAAGCGGTTAATTGTATGATGAAATAGATAAAATATGAAAAGTGACCAGAGGAGTAATGATGATTAAAAACAAGTAAATGAGGTCGTAAACAATGTAAAAAGATGGACCGGGGGCCATGGGTTCACTAGTGGAGTCTCTCAAGTAAATAAAATATGCATGTGATGGGTGAACGAATTACAGCTAGGCAATTGCTAAGATCATGACACAAACGCAATTTAGCTATGACAAAAAGGACATGATAATATTTATGGAGGCATCACGACAAGGAACAAAGACCGTTGAGTCCAACTGCGTCTTTGTCTAAAAAGTCCACTGTGGGATCGCTATCGAGCCTGTCACCCAACGGTATTAAGTTGCAAGCAACACACAATTGCATTGAGTAAAGTGCATGAAGTAAGCAATACTAATATCAAAAGAGGCATTAACACCGCTGTTTTACCCTTAGTAGCAACAGCACACCCTCGCCCTTAGACGTTTCTGTCACTCGTGCCCAGGAACAAAAGGGGGCATGAACCCACTATCTAACATAAATACCCTCTCTTGGAGATACACACAATCACTTGGCCAAAGTAACTACGCACATCGGAGAGCATGCAAGAGCATAAATTACTCATATAAGAATCATGCACAATCTGAACATAACTTCATAATCCATCGGATCCCAGCAAACACATCACATAGCATTACAATAATCGATCTTGATCCTGTTAGGCAGCTCACAAGATCATAAGACATGAAGCACAAGAGAGAGAGACTACCAACTAGCTACTGTCATGGACCCATAGTCCAAGGTGAGACTACTCACAAATCATCCCGGAGGAAGGCATGACGATGAAGAGCCCTCCGGGGATCTCCCCTCCGGCAGAGTGCCGGGATAAGCTTCAGATTGGACCCCGAACTAGGGTTTTCGGTGACGGCGCGTCGGGGTCGAGTTTTTGGAAAATAATCGCCGCCTCAACGTTTTTAGGTTAAAAGGGATTTTATAGGCGTCGGAGGGGGCCGAGGGGACGCCCCAGGAACATGGGCGGGTCCCACCCGCGGGTCCAGGTGGGGCCGCGGCAGCAGGCCGCCCCTGCCCTGTGGGTGGCCCCCCAAGGTGTCTTCCGTCGCATAAAAAATCTCCGTAAATTTTCAGCGCAATCCGACAATATTTCCTGTGGTGAACTTTCTGAAATACAAAAACAGCAAAAACAGGAAACTGACACTTGGCATCTTGTCAATAGGTTAGTCTGACAAAATGCATAAAAATGATATATTTGATAGTAAAAATATGTGACAATAACACAAAACTAGCATGGATTACTCAAAAATTATAGATACGTTTGAGACGTATCAGCATCCCCAAGCTTAACTCCTACTCGTCCTCGAGTAGGTAAGTGATAACAAATAATTTTTTATGAGACATGCAACCAACACAATCTTGATCAAGATAGTTATGCAAATCAAAGGATGTGAATGAAGAGATACAAAACAATTGTCTATAATTGATAGCAAGAAAGCAATGAATAAACAAGTTGAATCATCCAAGCAAAACCTTTCATAAATAGTATGTCAAAGACATGGAAACAATGTGATCAACATATTTGACTAATTCACAAGGATAATAATTCCATGACAAAAGTGTTTGAGAATCAACACAAAGGAAGATGTAACCATTAGCAAAGAGCTTCAACTTCCAACGGCTTATCTTATAGATAAAGTCAATATAAAGATTCATGTTTAATCTTGATAATGTAATATGCTCAACGATACCCAGGGTCAATGCTAGATGTTTGCTTTTGTGGAGATAGAAGGGAAAAGGGAAAACTGACTCAACATTAAAAGTAAAAGAGAGGCCCTTCGCAGAGGGAAGCAGGGATTAGTCATGTGCTAGAGCTTTTTGGTTTTTAAAATAGAAGTAAAATGATTTTGAGATATGCATGCTTTCGTCAACGACTTCACAACAGAGAAACTATCTAGTCCCTCATGACAAGCATGGTTTTTAGACTTGTGAGAGCAGCTGGTTCTTAGATGAGCGAGTACGCTCTTCTTTCTCCTTGGTTTCACCACTGTCCAATGTTTGGGCTGATTTCTCAGATTTACATTGCGCGGAGGAGAATTGTGAGTTATATTTATATTTTGCTTAAGCTGCTCTCGGGTTGATTCAAGTGAAGACGTAATCCATCAACACCGGGTGAAAGGGGGGAAATGACCTTGCTTGTCACAAGTTATATCTAGCTCTCTACTGCTCCCTCGTGAGATTAAAAACATAGGCACAAAGAAGAAGTATTTTGAATTTTTAAAGGTAGCACATGAAAAATTTACTTGGAATAGTAGGAAATACCATGCATAGGTAGATATGGTGGACTCAGCTGGCAAGAAAGTTTAGCTTTGGGGATTGGATGCACGAGTGAACCATACACTCAGTACGAATTTTTAGGCTTAGCAAAAAAGTGTTTGAAGCAAACATCTAATAATAACCGGTAACAGAACAACATAAGACATTTACCGGTCATAACCATAAAAACTCTACACCGTCTTCCTTGTTGACCAAACAATTCTTTTGATGGAAAGATTAGCATTATGAATTAACAACTGTGAAAAACCACACAATTTCAAGCTTTCAACCATATTTCTTTACTAATCAATTCCACTCAAATAACCAGCAAGTTTAAGCATTCAACTTAACATCTCAAAACAATTGAGAAGCATCAAGTATCCACACCATGATCTACAAAACTATGCAGGCTTTTCATTTTATTCTATCATCACACAAACAACATTTTGTCGCATTGACAATTCAAGCAATTTTTCAACAACAAGTCTCCAACAAGTATAAGTGAAGAACAAGAGAGTTTAACTTAACGACTAGCAGCTCTAAACAAGATAAAAGCTAAAAGTGAGAGCTTACTACAAAACATACAGTAGCTAAGAATACTCAAAAAGATATAAGCGAAGCAAAGGAGTATTCAAACGAAAAAGCGGAGCGTGTCTCTCTCCCACACAAATAAAGCTAGGATCCAACAAAGATATGACTAGCAAACAAACTAACAAAACTGAAAATAAAAAGACGCTCCAAGCATAGCACATAATATGTAAAGTGATAAAAACGAAGTTCAACGAAGAACAACCTTATGATAGTCGATGAAGATGAGGGGATGCCTTGGGCATCCCCAAGCTTTGACTCTTGATAGTTCTTGATATTCAGAGGGGGTGCCATGGGGGCATCCCCAAGCTTGAGCTCTTATCCATCCTCGATTTCTTCATATTCCTCTCCTTTGGAACTTAAAAACTCCCTTCACACAAAACTTCTCATAATTTGATTAGAGGGTTAGTGCTCATAAATTAAAATACACATGTGTTCAACTCATGACAAATTGAAAACCAACTTCATTAGACATTAGCTACTTTTTACTAAGCCTCAATGTGGCACTCTACCCCTAGAGTATCATATATGATGATGGTAAAGAAACAAATGCAAAATAAAAGCAGAATCTGTCAAAATCTGAACAGTCTGTAAAGATCAAAATTTTCGAGATACTTCTGCAGCTCAAATCGAAAAACTTAAAACTAACGAAAGATAGATAAAAGCATCAGGCTTGCTGTAAAAACTTATCAGAAAAAGATAAAATTTTGGCGATTTTAGAATTTTCGTGCAACAGGCACATAGAATCTGTTTTTGGACAACAACACAATACCTCGCACTTTCAATGCATTAGAGGCTAAACTTGGCACAAAAAACCAAAAGAAAAAGATACAATGAAGTTGCTACAGAGGTAATAACTTCATGACTCAAGAAAATCAAAAATCAAACTGAAAATAAAAGATGGGTTGCCTCCCAACAAGCGTTTTTCTTTAACGCCTTTTAGCTAGGCGCAATGCCAAATATCAAGTTTTTTCGGAGGCCTTTGCAACATCAAGAGCATAGCTTGACCTTATGATTGATTCAAAAGGAAAATTCTTTCTATTTATAGGGAAGTGTTCCATACCTTTTTTAAGGTGGAACTGAAACCTTATATTTCCCTCTTTCATATCAATAATAGCACCAACAGTTCTCAAAAACGGTCTTCCCAAAATAATAGGACAAGAAGCATTGCACTCAATATCCATAACAATAAAATCAACGGGAACATAATTATCATTAACAACAATTAGTACATCATCAACTCTACCCAAAGGTTTCTTTTTAGAAGAATCAGCAAGATGAACATTTAAATAGCACTCTTCCAAAGGATTTAAATCAAGCATATTATAGAAACTTTTAGGCATAACAGAAACACTTGCACCAAGATCACATAAAGCATTGCAATCAAAGTCATTTATTTTCATCTTAATAGTGGGTTCCCAACCATCTTCTAACTTCCTAGGGATAGAGGTTTCAAGCTTTAGTTTATCTTCCCTAGCCTTGATAAGAGTATCGGTAATGTGTTTGGTAAAGACAAGATTTATTTTACTAGCATCCGGTGTCTTAGCAAGTTTTTGTAGGAACTTAATGACTTCAGTAATATTGCAATTATCAAAATCAATTTCATCATCTTTAAATAAACTAGGATGATCCTCTTTAGTGGTTTGGATAGTATAAACTTTAACAGTTTTCCTATTTATTTCAGCAATCCTAGCTTCTTCAGCCTCTCTAGCCCACCTAGCTTTCAAGAGAGCCATCATCCTTTCATTTTCATTAATTTGAAAAGAGATAGCATTTAAAGATTCAGTATGTTTGTCTTGATTTGGAGTGGTTCTAATTTTCAAAATTTCAACATCATGAGCAAGAACGTCTACTTTAGAGACTAAACTATCCAGTTTTTTCAGTTTTCTATGATCCTTTGAAAACGAGCTAGGAGTTGTATCAAAAAATTTAGGATCAGTAGGACACTCATATCTATTCAGAGCTTTGTAATCTCCATCAATATTAGTCGAGGCAACAGGAGTATCAGCAGTTTTAAGGACAGCAAAGGCATCAGTTTCAGTAGGAGCAACTAACTCAAGTTTGGTAGCCATTCGGTTAATCAAAGTAGCTTGAATTTGGGATATGTTTGAAATGCAAGCTTCAGTATTAACAAGCCTTGTTTGAAGTTTAGAGATTTCTTTATTTAACTCACCAAGTTGATCATTTATATTTTTTAATATAAAAGAATTCTCATTCATCTGCCTAGAGAAAATTTTATTTTGTTCGTATTGTTCATGCATGAATTTTTTGGTAGACCTCTCTATTTCATCCAATATATTATTACTAATTCCTTGATCATAGGTTTTACAATAAAAGTTGCCATTATTGGGAGGATAAGGCTTATAGTTGTTACTACCAAAATTATTTTGATAAGCATTATTGTTGAAGTTGTTTCTATTAAGAAAATTAACATCAACTTGATTCTTTTCTTGGGCAATTAATGAAGCAAGTGGAACATTATTAGGATCAATATTGTACTGATTGGTAGCAAGCATAGACATAATCATATCAACCTTATCACTCAAAGAGGAGATTTCCTCGACAGAATTTACCTTCTTACCACTTGGAGCTCGTTCGGTGTGCCATTGTGAATAATTTGTCATCATCTCATCCAAGAGTTTGGTTGCTGCACCTAATGTTGTGGACATGAAGGTGCCTCCCGCGGCCGAGTCCAAAAGGTTCCTTGAAGAAAAATTCAAACCTGCATAAAAAGTTTGGATAACCATCCACATAGTTAATCTATGCGTGGGACAATTCTTAACCATAGATTTCATTCTCTCCCAAGCTTGAGCAACATGTTCATTATAAAATTGTCTAAGTTCATAATGTTACTCCTTAGTTGTATGATTTTAGCAGGTGGATAATATTTTCCAATAAAAGCATCTTTGCATTTAATCCAAGAATCAATGTTATTTTTACGCAAAGACAAAAACCATTCTTTTGCTCTCCCTCTCAAAGAGAAAGGGAAACGTTTCAGTTTTATGATGTCACTTTATACCTCTTTATACTTTTGCATATCACATAACTCAACAAAGTTATTTAAATGAGAGGCGGCATCATCAGTACTAGCACCAGAAAATTGCTCTTTCATAACAAGATTTAGCAATGCAGGTTTAATTTCATCAGATTCCGCTTTAGTAGCGGGTGGAGCAATTGGAGAGCATATGAAATCATTGTTATTAGTGCTAGTAAATTCACACAACTTGGTGTTTTCAGTAGAAGACATAACGATAAGATAAAATAACAAGACAAGAATAAAGACTACACTAATTTTTTTGGGTTTTAAAATTTTGAAACAGGAAAATAAACTAAACGAGATATAAAGCAAGCAAGACAAAAACAAAGTAAAGAGATTGAGAGTATGAGACTCCCCTTGCTGTAGCTCCAAAGTCCCCGGCAACGGCGCCAGAAAACTGGTTGATGGTAGATAATAATAAGTTGCGTGGTGCCCCAAGTGAAGGCGGAATTGTAGCTAGTAGCTGTTTTCCCTTGTTTAACGAACCGAGGTTTATCGAACCAGTAGGACTTTGAAATCAACAACGAGGTGAATGTTGAGGATCTCTGGCGCTTGACCTTCAACAGACGTGGACCTGCACACACTCAACCAAAATACTTTGCCCCCAACGGCGAAAAGGTTGTCAATCTTTCCGATCTCGCAGAAAACAAAGCGGTTAATTGTATGATGAAATAGATAAAATATGAAAAGTGACTAGAGGAGTAATGATGATTAAAAACAAGTAAATGAGGTCGTAAAAAATGTAAAAAGATGGACCGGGGGCCATGGGTTCACTAGTGGAGTCTCTCAAGTAAATAAAATATGCATGTGATGGGTGAACGAATTACAGCTAGGCAATTGACAAGATCATAACACAAACCTAATTTAGCTATGAAAAAAAGGACATGATAATATTTATGGAGGCATCACGACAAGGAACAAAGACCGTTGAGTCCAACTGCGTCTTTGTCTGAAAAGTCCACCGTGGGATCGCTATCCAGCCTGTCACCCAACGGTATTAAGTTGCAAGCAACAGACAATTGCATTAAGTAAAGTGCATGAAGTAAGCAATACTAATATCAAAAGAGACATTAACACCGCTGTTATACCCTTAGTAGCAACAGCACACCCTCGCCCTTAGACGTTTCTGTCACTCGTGCCCAGGAACAAAAGGGGGCATGAACCCACTATCTAGCATAAATACCCTCTCTTGGAAATACACACAATTAGTTGGCCAAAGTAACTACGCACATCGGAGAGCATGCAAGAACATAAATTACTCATATAAGAATCATGCACAATCTGAACATAACTTCATAATCCATCGGATCCCAGCAAACACATCACATAGCATTACAATAATCGATCTTGATCATGTTAGGCAGCTCACAAGATCATAATACATGAAGCACAAGAGAGAGAGACTACCAACTAGCTACTGCCATGGACCCGTAGTCCAAGGTGATACTACGCACAAATCATCCCGGAGGAAGGCATGACGATGAAGAGCCCTCCGGGATCGATCTCCCCTCCGGCAGAGTGCCGGGATCAGCTTCAGATTGGACCCTGAACTAGGGTTTTCGGTGACGGCGCGTCGGGGTCGAGTTTCTGGAAAATAATCGCCGCCTCGACGTTTTTAGGTTAAAAGGGATTTTATAGGCGTCGGAGGGGGGCGAGGGGACGCCCCAGGAGCAGGGGCGGGTCCCACCCACGGGTCCAGGTGGGGCCGCGGCAGCAGACTGCCCCTGCCCTGTGGGTGGCCCCCCAGGCTGCCCTTTGGTCCACAGGTGTCTTCCGTCCCATTTAAAAAATCTCCGTAAATTTTCAGCGCAGTCCGACGATATTTCCTGTGGTGGACTTTCTGAAATACAAAAACAGCAAAAACAGGAAACTGGCACTTGGCATCTTGTCAATAGGTTAGTCCGACAAAATGCATAAAAATGATATATTTGATAGTAAAAACATGTGACAATAACACAAAACTAGCATGGATCACTCAAAAATTATAGATACGTTTGAGACATATCAGTCGCAAGCGACAGACAATTGCATTAATAAAACGTATGAAGTAAGCAACATTTATAATCACATAGACATAAACACCGATGTTTTATCCTTAGTCGCAACAGCACACCCTCGTCCTTAGACGTTTCTGTCACTCGTGCCCAGGCACAAGAGGGGGCATGAACCAACTATCTAGCATAAATACTCTGTAACATCCCAAGATTTTCAAATTTTTGAAAATTCAGAGGGATCAAAAACTTTTTGTTGTTTAAGTTTCAAAACTCAAAATCATGCATGGCATTCATCAGCATCATGTGTTTGTTGCATTTAATTTGCTGGAAATAGTAAAAGATTTCAAAATTAAGAATATATTTTATTAATTGACATAAATGGTGCAAAGTAACCCTACTCAATATTTCAAATAGTTTGATTTTATTTGATGGCAAAAATAGTGCCATAATTTTGTATTTTGAATAAGCTTTCCAAAAAAAATATTTTTCTGATTTTTTTCTACGAAGGTTTGGTTTTTCAGTTTTGTAAAAAAAAAAAAAAAAGAGTTTTGGACCGGCCAGCCGGCCAGCAAGCTAGCTAGCCACGGCCAGGCAGCAGCCACGCACGGAAGTGGCCAGCAGCCAGCACGGCCCAGCCCACCAAAATCCCACGCACGGCCCACCCCACCATCTCCTAGCTCGAGTCGTCATCCAGGAAGAACACGCGACTCGTTCCCGTACCGCGAACCAACCCAGAAAATTCTCCGATTCGTTGCGATTTCTACTCCGTTTGACACCAAACTCTGGGTATAAATACCCAGCTACCCCGCACCCCATCTCCCCCCAAAATCCCCAAACATCCGCCGCCAGGCTGCCCTAATTTTGAGCTCGATTGGATCTCATCACCGGCCGCCATTGTTGAGCTTCGGAGGTTAGACTCGTCATCCCGGACCACCCCAGCTCTTCTAACCTTGTCTACTAGCTCTACCATAAAATTCCTCACCCTCCTATCTTTTTCGATCTAAAAATGGTGAACCAGGGAGCTCGTTATTGTCGCCGGAGCGTCGCCGGAGCTGGAGCTCGGGAAGCCGCCGTCGCCGTCGTTCGGGACACCGTGACCCGCCATCAAGCACACCGTCGTCTTCACCACACCGAGGGGAGCACGAAGGACATCGCCGACGAGCCGGAGAAGCAGCGGAACGACCGGAGCCTCGACGTCCGTCGCCGTCGCCGACGTCACCGGTGAGCACCACCGCCGGTCACCGACGGGATCATTCCCGACCGTCCGATCTCATCTGAACGGCCCAGCCGGTGAACTGTTTTCGGCCAATAGCATCTTGCCGCATGGCGATAACGTCATCTGTACCGTCAGCACCACGTCGCCAGTCCAGTCAGCCCGGTCAACCCAGTAAACCCCGAATTACAGAAAATTAATAAAATGGCAGAAAATAGTCCCATCTTGTAAAATTCATATCTTTTCAACCGTTTGGCCAAATTTAACAAACTTTATATTTTTGAAAACCTTATGATCAGTAGATTATTTTAGAACCATTAGTTTTCTGTTTTGCCATTTTGAAATTAATCAAATTTCAAATGTGAGATTTGAGTAATTTTGACATAACTTTAAATCTATAAATTATTTTAAATTAATTTCTTCTGCAAAAGTGTGTCTTTTAGTGTCCTCTGTCCAGTAGATATTTTAGTTTGCACTTTTGCATCATGCATTTATAATGTTTTGTAAAAACTCAATTAGTGGCATTTTGACTATAGTAATTGTTTTTAAATTATTAAAGCCACTTAAAATGTGAATCATGAGCATCATGCATATAGTAAATGACAGAAAATAATAACTTTATTAGTTGGTTAACTTTGACTTGTGTTGTTAGCAATCATCATGCATGCATACTTTTATTGTATTGCCATTTTGCCTGTGTATTGAATTGTTGCAATTTGTTTGTTTAGATTGTGTGGAGTGCCAAGAGTGCTGTGAGTGTTGCAACCTGAACAACTACCAAGGCAAGTACACACACCAATTCATGAAGGACCTACTATTTTGTTATATTATGCACTGCAGATTATTTCAGTAGCTTTGCATGATAGGCTTACCACTACTATTATATATATGCTATGCAAACCTGTTAGGATAGCCACATGACTAGTTGACTAGTAACCTATTTAATTTAGTGGAATTGCTTGCTGCAAAACTGAAGTGTTTTATTGTAGTTGAGTTAAGGAAAATTCTACTAAATTAATGAACTACCTAGGTGGTGTTGGTTTGTATGATGGAGGCGAAGTTGAGTGGCTATTCAGGCCCATTTCTATGGTGTGAACCTGAATATGTGCACTTGTGAAAGGCCACCTAGGGTTTGAGATTAATGTCACACCGTGTTTGTTTGCCCGACCGTGCAACCACTAGTCATATGGGCTCTGTCTTGATGGAGTAAGTTGTGTGGACCTGGGTCAGTGAGATCTGATGATGTAGAGGGGTAGGACGGCAGTGATCTCGCTAGAGTACCATGGGAAAGCATTTCTGAAAAGTCTCGTCTTGGTCTTCTCCTTTCCTTTTCACTAAATGAGGGTTAAGGATAGAATGGGTTGATCGAGTCTAGTGGGGAAAGTGCCACAAACTCTCGAGAGTATTTAAAACTAAGATCTTAGCCGTGTCCCCGGTAATGGACAATCACGAGTGACCAAATAAGGTTGTTGACAGAAGATCTCCTCATTCCAATTTCATAAAATAAAACTTGTTGGGTGAACTCGGGTAAATGAGACATTGGATGCGTTCCATGGGAGTGTCTCATAATGTTAAGTCGAAATTGAAAAAGGTTTTATGAAAAGTAGGATAAAATTTGCTTTCTGCAATAGCCTTGAACACCATCAGCCAAATAAGCATGTAGTGGTAGTCTTTGCCATTATTATACCACCATAGTGCGATACTTGCCAGCCTGTCACAAGGTATTGACCCAAATTCCCTAGGCTGCAACGTTAATGTTGCAGGTTGTTCAGATGAGGAGTAAGGACGTCTGTTTATTTCGAGCTTACAACCAACATGTTCGCCAGTGGCACATGGAGATGATGGAGCTCAGTGCTACTTTAATTATGCTGCTTGAACTCTGAATAATATTTGTGGAACTATATTTTATTTTAAGCTAGCTTCGGCTATGCAAAGTTGTAATAAAGTACTTTGTTTCTGGATCATTCGTAAGAGCGATGTAATAACGTTTAACATTTATGCATGATATTACATCCTGTTGGTGAATGCTAGCCATACTCGATCCAGGGCCTAGCAATTCACGAGGTATTCTTACTTTTCAAAGTGAGGGTGCTACATACTCTCTCTTGGAGAAATAAGCAATCACTTGGCCAAAGCAACTACACACATCGGAGAGCATGCAAGAACATAAATTAATAACTAGGAACCATGCACAATCTGATCATAACTTCACAATCCATCGGATCCCAACAAACACATTATATAGCATTACAAACAGTCGATCTTGATCATGTAGGGCAGCTCACAAGATCATAAACATGAAGCACAAGGGAGAGAGACAACCATCTAGCTACTGCCATGGACCCGTAGTCCAAGGTGGAACTACTCACGCTTCATCCCGGCGGAAGGCTCGATGTAGAGCCTTCCGGGATCAATCTCCCCTCCGGCAGCGTGCCGGGAGCAGCTTCGGAATCTCCTCGAATTAGGTTTCAAGGAGGTGGCAGCGGCGGGTCGTGTTTCTGGAAAATAATCATCGCCCCTAATGTTTTAGGGTTTTAAGGATTTTATAGGCGTCGAGGGGGGTCGAGGCGATGCCCAGGACGCCGGGGCGGGTCCCACCCACGAGTGTAGGTGGGTCCACGGCCAACAGCCGCCTCTGGGTGGCCCCCAGGCTGCCCTTTGGCCTCCGGCTTCCTTTTGTCACATAAAAAATCCTCGTAAATTATCGTCCAAATCTGAGAATATTTCCAGAAGTAACTTTTCTGAAATAGAAAACATCAAAAACAGGGAACTGACACTAGGCATCTTTCTAATATGTTAGTCCAACAAAAAGCCTAAAATGATGTGATAAGATAGTAAAAACAAGTAAAAATGGCATATAACTAGCATGGAACAATAAAAAATTATAAATACGTTTGACGCGTATCAGCATCCCCAAGCTTAACTCCTACTCGTTCTCGAGTAGGTAAGTGATAAACAGAATAATTTTTTATGAGACATGTTACTAGCATAACCTTGATCAAATAGTAATGTAAATCACATGATATGAATAAAGTGATCCAAAACAATTGTCTATATTTGATAATCAAGCAAACAATGAGTAAACAAGTTACATCATCTAAGCAAAACCTTTCATGAATAGTACTTTGGAGACATAAAAGAATAAAGATTAACATAACATGAAAGTCTTCAAGGTAATATTTTCTTGTCAAAAGTATTTGAAGTCAACACAAAGGAAGATGCAAGTTTCAGCATTGCTTCAACTTTCAACATGCTTATCTTATAGATAACGTCAACATGAAGAATCATGATTAAGCATAAAGATGCAATATAATCAACTGCACCCATAGTCAGTGTTGCAAGCTTGCTTTGAGTAGATAGAAAGAATAGGAAAACTGACTCGACATAAAGTAAAAGAAAGGCTCTTCGCAAAGGGAAGTAGGGATTAATCATGTGCTAGAGCTTTTTATTTTTTATGAAACAGAAGTAAAACAATTTTGAGATATGCATGCTTTCGTCACCGAATCCACAGTAAAGAAATCCGTTAGTCCCCCGTACCAAGCAAGTCTTTTAGATAGTAAAAACATGTACCAATGGCATATAACAAGCATGGAACAGTGAAAAATTATAGATACGTTTGACACGTATCACGAGGCTTCCCTCTTCTGGCGGCGGCGTTCCTCGGGTGGCGTCACGCTCGGCTCCGGCCGGGAAGCGGCGTGGCGGCGGGCTCGCGGTGTGGTGGGGCGGCACGGCGCGGCAGCTCGGCGGGCGACAACAGGGTGGCAGCGGAGGTGTCCCAAGGCCTAGATCTGGGCCCTGCGGGCCCCAGCTGGGTTGGGACGGGCGTGCCGGTCCTGCGTGTGGCCCGTTCTGTAGATGACAACAGATGTAGCTCTTGCAGGGTGAAGCGGCGATGGCGGCCGACCTGTTGCAGCGTGGCGGCGGGCTTTACGGGCCCATTCCGGGCCTGGTCGAATCCGGTTGGGATTGGTTTGCCCCCTGCGGGTGCTTTACGGTCCCATTGGGCCCGGCTGAACCTAACTGGGATTGGTATGCGTTGCGGCCTGATGTCTACTACACGTTTCTATTCTTATAGACTTGTTGGGCCTCTAAGTGCAGAGGTTTGTAGGACAGCAGCAATTTTACCTTAAGTGAGTAACCCAAGGTTTATCGAACTCAGGGAGGTAGAGGTCAAAGGTATCCCTCTCAAGCAACCCTGCAATTAATATAAAAGAAGTCTCTTGTGTCCCCAACACACCCAATACACTTGTCAGATGTATAGGTGCACTAGTTCGGCGAAGAGATGGTAAAATGTAAGTGATATGGATGATAACAAGTGGTATTTGTAATCTATAACAAAAACGGAAGCAAGCAAACATGTAACAAAATTGACTAGAAACGGTGTTCCGATGATTGAAAACAAGGCCTCAGGATCATACTTTCGCTAGGTATCTCTCTCAACACTTTAGCACAACTGAAAGCAAGCAAGTGCTACTCGGAATTATTCTTCTTCTTGATAAAACAAGAGTACTGCGCGTAGGGCTACAAATTCACACCTCAAAGTCTGACTAAACAAACATCACAATTCCACAAAGAATAATCCATGGTAAATATCACTCTAGATAATCTATCATCCAAAGAGTCATACACGCCACCCACACTATCACCAAGGCTTTGTGTTGTCAGCAATAACTCCGGAAATTATACTAGATAAACCAATTGAGTAGCATAACATTACATAAGAATTCAGCGGTACTAACAATGCTCACGATCACATAAAGATCACACCATGTGAGAGAGAGATAACTACATAGCTACAGTAGAGCCCTCAGCCCCGATGAAGGAGGACTACTCCCGGCGCATCATGGGAGGCAGCAATGCCGATGAAGATGGCTCCGGGGGCAATTCCCAATCCCGGCAGGGTGCCGAAACAGGACCTTCTGACCCCCAAAACTAGGGCTTGATGGCGGCGGCGCTCAGAGTCTACCCCCAAAACTAGGGCTTGGGGACTATGGTTCTTTTGACGGGGCGATTATATAGTCCGGAGGGCGGCGAAAGGCAGCGAAAGGGGTGCCCAGGCACCCCCCAGGCGCGGTTGACATCTGGGCCGCGCCCGGGCCCCGTCTGGCTGATGTGGGCCCCATTTTGGATGAAGTCCAGGTCCACGTCGATCAGAAGAAAATTTCCAGAAACTTTTGCGACCAAGCTTTTTTCATTTGACGTCGTCTTCGGGTCGGTTCGAGGACATCTTTAAAAAGTATCCGGTGGAGACAGATTTAGGGTTCCACCTTCGGGCTCCTTTTGCGTTCTTGTCAATTTTCCTACACATGAAGGTGTAAAACAAGAACATTGTGCAATTTTGCCATTATTAATAGGTTAGTCCAATAAATCCATAAAATGATATAAAATTATAATAAACACATGTGACAATGTTATGAAACAAGCATGGAACATCAAAAATTATAGATACGTCTGGGACGTATCAGTGACTAACTCTCACATCATTAACATAATTAAACACATGATATTTCCCACAAAAACACATGCAAGGTAGACATTACTCGGAGATCATTCTTTCATGGACCAAATAGGATGAGAATTGCGTAGGGCTACAAAAGCACACCTTGAAGTTCGTATTCCACATCTATGGACACTTCATGCTGTCACTATCCGCATCGAAAGATAGTACTAACAAACACCACAACCTATCTCTTGAATAGTCTCTTTCTAATACATCCACGGCACCCACACTGTCACCGAGGCACCATGGAGATTATACTAAACACAAGCATCAAGAAACCTCATGATCTATTCAACCCAACAATAATAAAGAACAAACTCATGATGAAAATCCCTCTAATCTTGATGCATAGAGCCAAACACGACACCCTCAATGTCACCGTGGTACCGTGATCACAACGGTGACTCCGCAAATTATACTAGATAACACCACTTGAGCAACCTCATATCCATTACATAACCATGTATTCAACTATATCAACAAAGCTCATGATCACAACGAAGATCACATCATGGGAGATAGAGAAACCTCATGATCTATTCAACCCAACAATAATAAAGAACAAACTCATGATGAAAATCACTCTAATCTTGATGCATAGAGCCACACACGACACCCTCAATGTCACCGTTGTATCGTGATCACAACGGTGACGACGCAAATTATACTAGATAACACCACTTAGGCAACATCATATCCATTACATAATCATGTATTCAACTATATCAACAAAGCTCATGATCACAACGAAGATCACATCATGGGAGAGAGAGAGAGATAACCACATAGCTACTTGTACAAGCCTTAGCACCGACAAGGGACTACTCCCTCCTCATCGCGGGAAGCAGCGGTGTCGATGGAGATGGCTTCCGGAGGTCGATCCTGATGACCCAGAAGTATAGGGGGTCTATCGTAGTCGTTTCTATAAGTAAGAGTGTCGAACGCAACGAGGAGCAGAAGGTGTTGACAAGTAG
This sequence comes from Puccinellia tenuiflora, assembly GCA_012064385.1. NCBI lineage: Eukaryota > Viridiplantae > Streptophyta > Magnoliopsida > Poales > Poaceae > Puccinellia > Puccinellia tenuiflora. The sequence goes on along the minus strand of QRDG01000231.1, from coordinate 1,452,664 downwards.
ATCTCAGCAAGGTTTTACTGCAAGCACTAAAAGAGAAATATTTTTGGAGTTTTGATATAAAGAACAAATAAAGAGCAAGTAAATAAAAGAGTGCTACAATAATTGCAGCAAATAGCCCAATCCTTTTAAGCTCAAAGGACGGGCCGGTTGTGTTACTTATGATGATTAAAACGTTCTCGAGTACACATGGGAATTCCTGCATAGCCATTTTCACTGCACGCCAGTGATTAATTTCAATATTTTGATAAAGTGCTGTGTGGGTGAACCTACGCTAATGCACCGCCCTTACTTGGACAAATACATACTTGTGATTAAACCCCTTGCAAGCATCCGCAACTACAAGAAAGTAATTAAGATAAAAACCTAACCACAGCCTTAAACTTCGAGATCCTACACTCCCTAGTGCACTAGTTCGCGAATTGGGGTTTAGGTTTCTGTCACTCCTGCAACCCTACCATAGGCAAACTAAATACACCATGCATTCCCCTAGGCCCTTTGAAAGGTGAAGTATCATGTAGTCGACGTTCACACGATACCACTAGAGGAATAACACCACAACATATATCAAACAATTAAATATTACTCAACATTATGCAATTACTAGCAACTAGGCTTTCCCCATGTCCTCAAGAACCAAACGAACTACTCACAAGACATCATATAGATCATGATCAGAGGTGATATGAACATGGGTAACAATCTGATTGTAATGATAAATCACCGATAAAACTCTCAAGCATCAACTACAAGTGGTAATCAACACCCGGATACGATTCCAGTGAACTAAAAACAACACAATGATAATTGTCATAGCGAGATGAGATGGGATGGCGGCGATGATGATGGTGCTGATGATGGAGATGATGGATTGATGTTGATGATCCCGATGATGCCCGGCATGATGGCAATGACGATGGCGGCGATTCCTCCCTCCGGGAGGGATATTCCCCGATAGTTTTCTCCCTGCCGGAGCTCTTCTTCTCTCTGTCTGGTTTCCGCCTCGTGGAGGTGGCGGAAAAATTATTTATCGATGCCCCCGATGATTTTAGGTCAAAGGGTAGTAGTACGCCGAAGGGGAGCCGGAGGTGGGCCACAGGGGCCAGGGCGGGTCCCACCTGTGGCCTGGGGTGGACCCGTGGCAGGAGGCCGCCCCTGCTCCCTGGAGCTCGCCTCCATGCACCCTTTTGACTCTGTGACTTATTTCCCAAAATATTATCCTCTGAATTTTTCTGGAATTTTGGAGCTTCCGACGTAAGGTATCTTGACAGGTACTTTTCCAACTGATTCCGGGCTCCGGCAGATGAATTCCCAGTAATTGCAAAACATCAAAATAAGGTAAAATAACATAAGTATTTCATCATAATATGAAATATATCGATGAATAAAGATAAATTATGATGTAAAATAGTGATGCAAAATGGACGTATCAGATCCCCGTCCCGGCAGGGTGCCGGAATAGGAAGCAATCTGACCCCAGAACTTGTCGGCGATGGCGGAGGAGCTCTATTCTGTTTCTGGGAAAATCCTTCGGGGGTTAGGATTTTTTCGTCGGGGGCAATTTATAGGCCAAAGGGCGTCATGAGGGGGTCTCCGAGGGCCAGGGGCGGGTGCTGGCCGCAGCCCCCCTTAGACCCGCAGGTGGGACCCACCCCTGGGCTATGGGTCCCTCTCGGGGTCGCCCTTTTGGCTCCGGTACTCATTTCCTCAATAAAAAATCATCGTAAATTTTTGTCCAATTCCGAGAATATTTCCAGAAGTAACTTTCTGCAACAAAAACAACACAAAAATAGGGAACTAGCACTAGGCATCTTGTCAATAGGTTAGTCCAATAAAATGCCTCAAAATGATGTAATATGATAGAAGAAACATGTGACATTGATATAAAACAAGCATGGAATAATCAAAAATTATAGAAACGTTTGACACGTATCAGCATGCTCAAGCTTAACTCCTACTCATCCTCGAGTAGGTAAGTGATAAACAAAATTATTTTTGATGAGACATGCTACTAGCATAACCTTGATCAAATAGCAATGTAAAGCTAATGATATGAATAACGTGATCCAAAACAATTGTCTATATTTGATAATCAAGCAAACAATGAGTAAACAAGTTGCATCATTCAAACAAAACTTTTCATGAACAATACTTTGGAGACATGAAAGCATAAAGATTAATCATAACATGAAAGTCTTCAAGGTAATATCTTCTTGTAAAAAGTGTTTGAAGTCAACACAAAGGAAGATGCAAGTTTCAGCATTGCTTCAACTTTCAACATGCTTATCTTATAGATAAAGTCAACATAAAGAATCATGATTAAGCAAAAAGATGCAATATAATCAACTGCACCCAGAGTCAGTGTTGCAAGCTTGCTTTGAGTAGATAGAAAGAAGAGGAAAACTGACTCAACATAAGTAAAAGAAAGGCCCTTTACAGAGGGAAGCAGGGATTAATCATGTGCTAGAGATTTTTATTTTTGTTAAACAGAAGTAAAATGATTTTGAGATATGCATGCTTTCATCAACGAATCCACAACAAAGAAATCTGTTAGTCCCCCGTACCAAGCAAGGCTTTTAGACTTGTGAGAGTGGCTCCCATAGAGGAACGAGTACATTCCTCTTTCTTCTTTGTTTATCACTAGCCAATGTTTGACCGATTTCTCAGGTTCATTGTGTGAAGGAGATATTAGTGATGTTGAATTTATATTTTGTGGGCTGGGAACCCTTGCCAACTCTCGTCAAATTTAAGTGAGCACGTAATCCATCCTCACCAGGTGAAAAAGGGGAAAATGACTTTGCTTGACACAGGATATAACAAAACTTCCTCACTACTTCCTCATGAGCTTAAAAACAGAGGCACAAATTGGAGTATTTTGAAGTTTTAAAGGTAGCACATGACAAATTTACTTGGAATGGCATGAAATACCATGTATAGGTAGGTATGGTGGACACTGCTGGAAAGATATTTGGCTCAAGGAGTTTGGATGCACGAGCAGCATTCCCGCTCAGTACAAAGTTTTTGGCTAGTAAAGATATCAAAGCAAACAAGCACCAGCAACCGGAACAAGAATGACTATAGAACATCCATTAAGAATAACCACAAAAACTCTACACTATCTCCCTTGTTAACCAAACTTTCATTTGATGAAAACACTTGCCTATCGAACTTACAAGCATGATGAATCTTTATAAATTCAAGCTTTAACAGTAGTTCTTCAGTAATGAGCCTTAACTTAAATAACCAGCAAGTTTAAGCATTAATTCACTTAACATATCAAAACAATTGGCAAGTTTCAAGTTATTTAAACATGAAGATCTACACGACTATACAAGTTTTTCATCACACCACTACCACATGCACGACATTTTTGTCATTCCAACAAATCAAACAAGCTACCAAAAACAACTCTATAAACAAGTATAAGTGAATCATAAGAGAGTATAATAACAACAACTAACAGCTCTTAAAAAGATATAAGCGAAGCACAAGAGCTGATAAGAAAAACAAGAGCTAAGAATATTCAACAAAATATAAGCGAAGCACATGAGTATTCTAATGAAAAAGCGGAGCATGTCTCTCTCCCAAACAAGAATGATGTGATCTAAAATTATGACCAGCAAACAAGCAAAACAAACTGAAACTAAAGGACGCTCCAAGAATAGCACATAATATGCAAAGTGATAAAAACTTAGTTTCAACAGAGACGACCTGATGGTTGTCGATGAAGAAGAGGGGATGCCTTGGGCATCCCCAAGCTTAGACGCTTGAGTCTTCTTGAATGTCCAGGGGGATGCCATTGGGGCATCCCCAAGCTTATGCTTTTGTCCATTCTTCAACTTCTTTCATCATCCTCTCTCGTGGAACTTAAAAACTCACTTCACACAAAACTTCTCATAAACTGATTAGAGGGGTTAGTACTCATAAAATAAAATCCACTTGGGTTCCACCAAGACAAATTGCACAAACTTGATTTAGCATTAGCTACTGTTTTGGCACTCCTTCCAAAAGTGTCGTGAATGATGCTAATAAAAGAGGCGAATACAAATAAAGGCAGCATCTATCAAAACTGGACAGTCTATAAGATTGAATTTTTAGAGGAACTTACGTAGCTCAAATCAGAAAATTTAAAACTAATGAAAGATAGATAAAAGTATCAAGATTACTTTAAAAAATTCGACAAAAAGATCACATTCCTGGATTTTTTGATATTTTCTACAACAGAAGCTCAGAATCTGTTTCTGGACAGCAAATCAACACTTCGCACTTTCAATGCATTAGAGGCTAATTCTTGACACACAAACTAAGAGAAAAAGGTAAAATGAAGTTGCTATAGAAGCAAAAACTCCATGACTCAATAAAGTAAAAATAAAAATTGGGTTGCCTCCTAACAAGTGCTTTTCTTTAACGCCTTTTAGCTAGGCGCAATTATTTAAAAGATGCTCACATAAGAATAAGAATTGTAGCGCAATAAGAGATCATCAAGAAGCATAAAAGAAAAACATTTAAGTCTAACCCACTTCCTATGCATAGGAATCTTGTAAACAAATAAATCAATGAAGCACAAAGTAATTAGCATAGGAAGGCAAAGCAAGTGCAACTTCAAAAATTTCAACATAAAGAGAGGAAAACTAAAATTGAGATATTTAAGACCGTGTTTCCCTCTCTCATAGTAACTTTCAGGAGCATCATGAATAAAATCCACAGTATAAGTATCACATAAAGCATTCTTCTCATGATCTACAAGCATAAAATTATTATTACTACTCTCCACATAAGCAAAATCTTTCTTATAAGTAATAGTGAGAGTAGGACTATCATAGCCATCATTGCAATCATCATAAATAGGAGGCATATCATAATCATAATAAACTCTTTCCTCAATAGTAGGTGGACTGAAAAGATCACATTCATCATTATAATCATCATATATAGGAGGTATAGTATCATCAAAGAAAATTTCCTCCTTCAAGCTTGGGGGACTAAAATGATCATATTCATCAAAACCGGCATCCCCAAGCTTGCAATTTTCCATAGCATTAGCGACAATCGCATTCAAAGAAATCATACTAATAACATTGCTACTAGCATGATTATTATGCAAATAAAGTTCCATAGGTTTTTAATTTTCTCTTACCAATTTCAAGATAGATTTTTGTAAAGCTATCTCATTTTTTTCCATTAAACCGTACTAGTGAAAACAAGAAACAAAAGATTTAATTGCAAGATCTAAAGAAGATACCTTTAAGCACTCACCTCCCTGGCAACGATGCTAGAGACTAGCTTCGTCGCCGGAGTGTGAGTACCGCTTACCTTTCCTCCCCGGGAACGGCACCAGAAAAGAGCTTGATATCTACTACACGCTTCTATTCTTGTAGACTTGTTGGGCCTCCAAGCGCATAGGTTTGTAGGACAGCAGCAAATTTCCCTTAAGTGAGTAACCCAAGGTTTATCAAACTCAGGGAGGCGTAGGTTGAATGTATCCCTCTCAAGCAACCCTGCAATTAAGATATAAGAAGTCTCTTATGTCCCCAACACACCTAATACAATGGCTAATTGTATAGGTGCACTAGTTCGGCAAACATATAGTAAAATGCAAATGATATGGATGGTAAAAGGTGATTTTGTAATTCTGTAATAAAAATGGCAGCAAGCGAACAAGTGGCAAAAGTGACTTAAAACGGTGATTCAATGCTTGGAAACAAGGCCTAGGCTTCACACTTTCACTAGTGACTAACTCTCACATCATTAACATAATTAAACACATGATATTTACCACAAAAACACATGCAAGGTAGACATTACTCGGAGATCATTCTTTCATGGACCAAATAGGATGAGAATTGCGTAAGGCTACAAAAGCACACCTTGAAGTTCGTATTCCACATCTATGAACACTTCATGATGTCACTATCCGCATCCAAAGATAGTACTAACAAACACCACAACCTATCTCCTGAATAGTCTCTTTCTAATACATCCACGACACCCACACTGTCACCAAGGCACCATGGAGATTATACTAAACACAAGCATCAAGAAACCTCATGATCTATTCAACCCAACAATAATAAAAACAAACTCATGAAGATCCCTCTAATCTTGATGCATAGAGCCACACACGGCACCCTCACTGTCACCGTGGTACCGTGATCACAACGGTGACTCCGCAAATTATACTAGATAACACCACCTGAGCAACATCATATCCATTACATAATCATGTATTCAACTATATCAACAAAGCTCATGATCACAACGAAGATCACATCATGGGAGAGAGAGAGAGAGAGAGATAACCACATAGCTACTTGTACAAGCCTTAGCACCGACAAGGGACTACTCCCTCCTCATCGCGGGAAGCAGCGGTTGTCGATGGAGATGGCTTCCGGAGGTCGATCCTGATGACCCAGAAGTATAGGGGGTCTATCGTAGTCGTTTCTATAAGTAAGAGTGTCGAACGCAACGAGAAGCAGAAGGTGTTGACAAGTAGATCTCAGCAAGGTTTTACTGCAAGCACTAAAAGAGAAATATTTTGGAGTTTTGATATAAAGAACAAATAAAGAGCAAGTAAATAAAAGAGTGCTACAATAATTGCAGCAAATAGCCCAATCCTTTTAAGCTCAAAGGACAGGCCGGTTGTGTTACTTATGATGATTAAAACGTTCTCGAGTACACATGGGAATTCCTGCATAGCCATTTTCACTGCACGCTGGTGATTAATTTCAATGTTTTGATAAAGTGTTGTGTGGGTGAACCTACGCTAATGCACCGCCCTTACTTGGACAAATACATACTTGTGATTAAACCCCTTGCAAGCATCCGCAACTACAAGAAAGTAATTAAGATAAAAACCTAACCACGGCCTTAAACTCCGAGATCCTACACTCCCTAGTGCACTAGTTCGCGAATTGGGGTTTAGGTTTCTGTCACTCCTGCAACCCTACCATAGGCAAACTAAATACACCATGCATTCCCCTAGGCCCTTTGAAAGGTGAAGTATCATGTAGTCGACGTTCACACGATACCACTAGAGGAATAACACCACAACATATATCAAACAATTAAATATTACTCAACATTATGCAATTACTAGCAACTAGGCTTTCCCCATGTCCTCAAGAACCAAACGAACTACTCACAAGACATCATATAGATCATGATCAGAGGTGATATGAACATGGGTAACAATCTGATTGTAATGATAAATCACCGATAAAACTCTCAAGCATCAACTACAAGTGGTAATCAACACCCGGGATACGATTCCAGTGAACTAAAAACAACACAATGATAATTGTCATAGCGAGATGAGATGGGATGGCGGCGATGATGATGGTGCTGATGATGGAGATGATGGAGATGATGTTGATGATGATCCCGATGATGCCCGGCGTGATGGCAATGACGATGGCGGCGATTCCCCCCTCCGGGGGGGATATTCCCCGACAGTTTTCTCCCTGCCGGAGCTCTTCTTCTCTCTGTCTGGTTTCCGCCTCGTGGAGGTGGCGGAAAAATTATTTATCGATGCCCCCGATGATTTTAGGTCAAAGGGTAGTAGTACGCCGAAGGGGAGCCGGAGGTGGGCCACAGGGGCCAGGGCGGGTCCCACCCGCGGCCTGGGGTGGACCCGTTGCAGGGGGCCGCCCCTGCTCCCTGGAGCTCGCCTCCATGCACCCTTTTGACTCTGTGACTTATTTCCCAAAATATTATCCTCTGAATTTTTCTGGAATTTTTGGAGCTTCCGACGTAAGGTATCTTGACAGGTACTTTTCCAACTGATTCCGGGCTCCGGCAGATGAATCCCCAATAATTGCAAAACATGCAAAATAAGGTAAAATAACATAAGTATTGCATCATAATATGAAATATATCGATGAATAAAGATAAATTATGATGTAAAATAGTGATGCAAAATGGACGTATCAGATCCCCGTCCCGGCAGGGTGCCAGAATAGGAGCAATCTGACCCCAGAACTTGTCGGCGATGGCGGAGGAGCTCTATTCTGTTTCTGGGAAAATCCTTCGGGGGTTAGGATTTTTTCGTCGGGGGCAATTTATAGGCCAAAGGGCGTCATGAGGGGGTCTCCGAGGGCCAGGGGCGGGTGCTGGCCACAGCCCCCCTTAGACCCGCAGGTGGGACCCACCCCTGGGCTATGGGTCCCTCTCGGGGTCGCCCTTTTGGCTCCGGTACTCATTTCCTCAATAAAAAATCATCGTAAATTTTTGTCCAATTCCGAGAATATTTCCAGAAGTAACTTTCTGCAACAAAACAACACAAAAATAGGGAACTAGCACTAGGCATCTTGTCAATAGGTTAGTCCAATAAAATGCCTCAAATGATGTAATATGATAGAAGAAACATGTGACATTGATATAAAACAAGCATGGAATAATCAAAAATTATAGAAACGTTTGACACGTATCAGCATGCTCAAGCTTAACTCCTACTCATCCTCGAGTAGGTAAGTGATAAACAAAATTATTTTTGATGAGACATGCTACTAGCATAACCTTGATCAAATAGCAATGTAAAGCTAATGATATGAATAACTTGATCCAAAACAATTGTCTATATTTGATAATCAAGCAAACAATGAGTAAACAAGTTGCATCATTCAAACAAAACGTTTCATGAACAATACTTTGGAGACATGAAAGCATAAAGATTAATCATAACATGAAATTCTTCAAGGTAATATCTTCTTGTAAAAAGTGTTTGAAGTCAACACAAAGGAAGATGCAAGTTTCAGCATTGCTTCAACTTTCAACATGCTTATCTTATAGATAAAGTCAACATAAAGAATCATGATTAAGCAAAAAGATGCAATATAATCAACTGCACCCAGAGTCAGTGTTGCAAGCTTGCTTTGAGTAGATAGAAAGAAGAGGAAAACTGACTCAACATAAGTAAAAGAAAGGCCCTTTACAGAGGGAAGCAGGGATTAATCATGTGCTAGAGATTTTTATTTTTGTTAAACAGAAGTAAAATGATTTTGAGATATGCATGCTTTCATCAACGAATCCACAACAAAGAAATCTGTTAGTCCCCCGTACCAAGCAAGGCTTTTAGACTTGTGAGAGTGGCTCCCATAGAGGAACGAGTACATTCCTCTTTCTTCTTTGTTTATCACTAGCCAATGTTTGACCGATTTCTCAGGTTCATTGTGTGAAGGAGATATTAATGATGTTGAATTTATATTTTGTGGGCTGGGAACCCTTGCCAACTCTCGTCAAATTTAAGTGAGCACGTAATCCATCCTCACCAGGTGAAAAGGGGGGAAATGACTTTGCTTGACACAGGATATAACAAAACTTCCTCACTACTTCCTCATGAGCTTAAAAACAGAGACACAAATTGGAGTATTTTGAAGTTTTAAAGGTAGCACATGACAAATTTACTTGGAATGGCATGAAATACCATGTATAGGTAGGTATGGTGGACACTGCTGGAAAGATATTTGGCTCAAGGAGTTTGGATGCACGAGCAACATTCCCGCTCAGTACGGAGTTTTTGGCTAGCAAAGATATCAAAGCAAACAAGCACCAGCAACTGGAACAAGAATGACTATAGAACATCCATTAAGAATAACCACAAAAACTCTACACTGTCTCCCTTGTTAACCAAACTTTCATTTGATGAAAACACTTGCCTATCGAACTTACAAGCATGATGAATCTTTATAAATTCAAGCTTTAACAGTAGTTCTTCAGTAATGAGCCTTAATTTAAATAACCAGCAAGTTTAAGCATTAATTCACTTAACATATCAAAACAATTGGCAAGTTTCAAGTTATTTAAACATGAAGATCTACACGACTATACAAGTTTTTCATCACACCACTACCACATGCACGACATTTTTGTCATTCCAACAAATCAAACAAGCTACCAAAAACAACTCTATAAACAAGTATAAGTGAATCATAAGAGAGTATAATAACAACAACTAACAGCTCTTAAAAAGATATAAGCGAAGCACAAGAGCTGATAAGAAAAACAAGAGCTAAGAATATTCAACAAAATATAAGCGAAGCACATGAGTATTCTAATGAAAAAGCGGAGCATGTCTCTCTCCCAAACAAGAATGATGTGATCTAAAATTATGACCAGCAAACAAGCAAAACAAACTGAAACTAAAGGACGCTCCAAGAATAGCACATAATATGCAAAGTGATAAAAACTTAGTTTCAACAGAGACGACCTGATGGTTGTCGAGGAAGAAGAGGGGATGCCTTGGGCATCCCCAAGCTTAGACGCTTGAGTCTTCTTGAATGTCCAGGGGGATGCCATTGGGGCATCCCCAAGCTTATGCTTTTGTCCATTCTTCAACTTCTTTCATCATCCTCTCTTGTGGAACTTAAAAACTCACTTCACACAAAACTTCTCATAAACTGATTAGAGGGGTTAGTACTCATAAAATAAAATCCACTTGGGTTCCGCCAAGACAAATTGCACAAACTTGATTTAGCATTAGCTACTGTTTTGGCACTCCTTCCAAAAGTGTCGTGAATGATGCTAATAAAAGAGGCGAATACAAATAAAGGCAGCATCTATCAAAACTGGACAGTCTATAAGATTGAATTTTTAGAGGAACTTACGTAGCTCAAATCAGAAAATTTAAAACTAATGAAAGATAGATAAAAGTATCAGGATTACTTTAAAAAATTCGACAAAAAGATCACATTCCTGGATTTTTCGATATTTTCTACAACAGAAGCTCAGAATCTGTTTCTGGACAGCAAATCAACACTTCGCACTTTCAATGCATTAGAGGCTAATTCTTGACACACAAACTAAGAGAAAAAGGTAAAATGAAGTTTCTATAGAAGAAAAAACTCCATGACTCAATAAAGTAAAAATAAAAATTGGGTTGCCTCCTAACAAGTGCTTTTCTTTAACGCCTTTTAGCTAGGCGCAATTATTTAAAAGATGCTCACATAAGAATAAGAATTGTAGCGCAATAAGAGATCATCAAGAAGCATAAAAGAAAAACATTTAAGTCTAACCCACTTCCTATGCATAGGAATCTTGTAAACAAATAAATCAATGAAGCACAAAGTAATTAGCATAGGAAGGCAAAGCAAGTGCAACTTCAAAAATTTCAACCTAAAGAGAGGAAAACTAAAATTGAGATATTTAAGACCGTGTTTCCCTCTCTCATAGTAACTTTCAGGAGCATCATGAATAAAATCCACAGTATAAGTATCACATAAAGCATTCTTCTCATGATCTACAAGCATAAAATTATTATTACTACTCTCCACATAAGCAAAATCTTTCTTATAAGTAATAGTGAGAGTAGGACTATCATAGCCATCATTGCAATCATCATAAATAGGAGGCATATCATAATCATAATAAACTCTTTCCTCAATAGTAGGTGGACTGAAAAGATCACATTCATCATTATAATCATCATATATAGGAGGTATAGTATCATCAAAGAAAATTTCCTCCTTCAAGCTTGGGGGACTAAAATGATCATATTCATCAAAACCGGCATCCCCAAGCTTGCAATTTTCCATAGCATTAGCGACAATCGCATTCAAAGAAATCATACTAATAACATTGCTACTAGCATGATTATTATGCAAATAAAGTTCCATAGGTTTTTTAATTTTCTCTTACCAATTTCAAGATAGATTTTTGTAAAGCTATCTCATTTTTTTCCATTAAACCGTACTAGTGAAAACAAGAAACAAAAAGATTTAATTGCAAGATCTAAAGAAGATACCTTTAAGCACTCACCTCCCTGGCAACGATGCTAGAGACTAGTTTCGTCGCCGGAGTGTGAGTACCGCTTACCTTTCCTCCACGGGAACGGCACCAGAAAAGAGCTTGATATCTACTACACGCTTCTATTCTTGTAGACTTGTTGGGCCTCCAAGCGCATAGGTTTGTAGGACAGCAGCAAATTTCCCTTAAGTGAGTAACCCAAGGTTTATCAAACTCAGGGAGGCGTAGGTTGAATGTATCCCTCTCAAGCAACCCTGCAATTAAGATATAAGAAGTCTCTTATGTCCCCAACACACCTAATATAATGGCTAATTGTATAGGTGCACTAGTTCGGCAAACATATAGTAAAATGCAAATGATATGGATGGTAAAAGGTGATTTTGTAATTCTGTAATAAAAATGGCAACAAGCGAACAAGTGGCAAAAGTGACTTAAAATGGTGATTCAATGATTGGAAACAAGGCCTAGGCTTCACACTTTCACTAGTGACTAACTCTCACATCATTAACATAATTAAACACATGATATTTACCACAAAAACACATGCAAGGTAGACATTACTCGGAGATCATTCTTTCATGGACCAAATAGGATGAGAATTGCGTAAGGCTACAAAAGCACACCTTGAAGTTTGTATTCCACATCTATGAACACTTCATGATGTCACTATCCGCATCCAAAGATAGTACTAACAAACACCACAACCTATCTCCTGAATAGTCTCTTTCTAATACATCCACGACACCCACACTGTCACCAAGGCACCATGGAGATTATACTAAACACAATGTAACATCCCAAGATTTTCAAATTTTTGAAAAATCAGAAAAATCAAAAACTTTTTGAAAATTATTATATTTTGTTTTGGAAATCCAAAATCATGCATGCATTCATCTTTTTCTTGGCTTGTTGCATTTGAAATTTCAAAAGTTGGAATTCTATTTCCACTTTAAACCCTATTTGAGAAAATGATAAAAAGGGGCCTATTATGCTCTCTTAAATATTTTGACTTTTATGGATGTATTTTGTGGCAAAGTATGTGCCAAAGTGTTCTATATTTAACAAGCTTTTCAAAAAGTATTTTTTTCAAATTTTTCTGAAAAGTTTTGGTTTGGTTTTGCCTTGTTTTTGAAAACAGAAAATAGAAAAAGGTTTTGTTTAAAAAAAAAAGAGAAGGCCGGCCGAGCCAGCCCAACCGGGCCAGCCCAGCAAGCCACGGCCCAGCAGCCCACCCGCATCCTCCCCTCCTCTCTCTCCCTGGCGCGCGGGGCCCGCATGTCAGCGCCGTCCCCACGCGCGGGAGCTCGCCCGCCGGCACCCCGTCGCCTCCCCTCTTCAATCCGCACCACCGCGGACGGTAACGCCCGCACCACCGCCTCCCTCTTATACTCCTCCCCCTCCTCTTCCTTTTGCCCCACACCACACCACCCGAGCGCCCCCAGGCTGCCCGTACGGGAGCCCGCAAGCCCGCCGTTGCCACCGCCGACGAGCTCCGTTTTCGGTGAAGTCCGGCGTCCCCGCGCCCTTTCTCCACTCCCGCTCTCTTTATTTCTTCCTTGCGCACCGTTTTGACAAGGTTTTGCATCTCCTCGTGCCCCAGATCGACGGGTTCATCAGCGACCGCATCGGGCCGCCGCCTCCTCCAACTCCGGCGAGGAATTGAAGGAGCACCGGAGCACCTCTGCACCGACCACCATGCCATCGAGCTCGCCTCGACGTCCTGCACCCCGCGGTATAAAAACCCCCTTCCCCAGACCTCTGTTTTCACCGGAACGGCCACGCCCACGCCATCGCCGCCGTCTGCCGCCGCGCGCCGGAACCCTAGCTCTGGCCACCGCGTCCCCGATAGATCTCGGCCGTTGGATCGAGATCCAACGGCTCTGTCTTTTACTTAACCCCGAAACGGTACCGTCAAATCAGAGGCCGCCACGTCGTCGCCTAGTCAGCTGCCCCGTCAGCGTCCAGTCAGCGCATCGTCAGCAGCCAGTCAGCGCCCAGTCAGCAGAGGATTTTCTGGGATTTTCCCGAATTAGAGTTATTTAGCAGTTTTGCAGAAAAACCCCTGTAACTTAGATTTATCATAACTTTTTATTGGCTTGGCCAAATTCAAATATTTTTATATATTTGAAATCCTTAGAACCTGTAGAATCTTTCTGGCGTTTTAGTTTTCTGTTTTGACATGTTTAAATTTATTCAAATTTCAAATGTGATATTTGAGTAAATTTGGCATAACTTTAGTTTAAAAATAGCTTTTTGAGTGAATCCAATTGGGTTAGTTTAGTTTTGAAGCCCTCTGTCCATTAGGACCAACCCCATATTTTCTGTAATTATTTTGTTTAACAGTAGTTTTAAATTAGTGTTTATGCCCTTTTTGGGATTTGTTTTGTATTGTTGTTAAAGTAAAAATTGTTTTAAATGCATTTTGACTTCATGCATATTTTCACAAACCAGAAAACTTAGTGTAATATTTTTCTTGTGATTTTAATTGCATTTCATACATTGCATATTTTATTGTATTGTTATTTTGTTTGTATGTTTATTTGGGTGTTTGCAATTTTGTTAGATTATTCGGAGAGTCACGAAGACTTTGGTGGTTGCTGCTCCTGTCACTCTTGTTGCCAAGGCAAGTGGCACACTTGCATATTTTTGTCCTACTATTTTGATATAAGCACGTTGTAGTATTACTTGAAAAATAGCATGATAGGTTTATTAGTACTGCTATGCTAAACATGTTTAGAATAGTGCTCCTATACTAGTTGGTCTAGAATCCTATTATAACTTGGTAGAATTATGGAAATGCTATGCTAAATGCTGTTTTGTGAAAAAGTAATATTCTACTAAGTTAAAGAAACTCCTGGGTGGATGTGGTATGTGGATGGAGGTTTAAAGTTGAGTGGCTACTCGGGGCCATGTCTATGGTTTTACCCGAGTATGTGCACTTGTGGATGGCCACCCAGGGACAAAGAGACCGATGTTACTCCAAGTTTAGTTAGCTTACCGTGCAGCCATAAGTCATATGGGCTCTGGCTTGACTAAGTATGTAGTGTGGAACCGGCCCGGCCTGACAGGTGGTGGTAGAGGTTTGTAGGTGGAGCGCGTCAGGACGGCAGTGGTCGGCAAAACACTTCGGAAAGGTCTCGGCTTCATCTCCTCCTTTCCTTTTCACTTCAAGAAGGGTCAAGGTCAGAATGGGTTGATGAGGTCTTATGGTGAACGTGCACAACCTCTGCAGAGTATCAAACTAAGTACTTAGCCGTGTCCCCGGTTATGGACATTTCTGAGCAAGCTGGACAAGGACGTCAACGGAGGATCTCATCATTCTAATTTCCTAAGTAAAATATGGAGGGTGAACCAGGGTAGTTGAGACAATGGTTGTCATACCATACTTGTCTCGTATAGATGAAAAGTTGTTTTGAAAAGAGATAGGGAAAAATTGGCTTTATGCAAAATAGCCTTCAAACTCCACCAAGCCAAATATGCATATAGGTTACTAGAGTTATTCCAACTAGAAAAGTGGCCCGCACAAATGCGCGGGCGACACCTTTATTCTAATTTATGTGTAAAAAAAATTCAAAATAGCACGTACATAGAATAGTGGCATTACAATATTTGGTTCACTTAGTATTGTTTCATCTTATAAATTTTATGATTAGTATTTAAAAGTATTTATGTGTTTGACCTATTATATCTTTTATTCTAATGTTTTTTTAATACACACCCTTTATATCGGTTTATGGCTCACACGTATTTTCAGGCCAACTTTGACCATCATTTTGCAAAAAAAATCTATGCTACAAAAAAGTACTTTCCAACTTATGTTTTAAACTAATGTCCAATAGTATAGTTGCAAGAGAAATCGTGTAGAGGCTATTGACCTAATTTATGGTCAAAGTATATCTCAAAAATATCTGTGTGCCTAATAAATCCGGATAGTGGTAGTAGAACATACAAATTTGTAGAACATACAAATATCTGTGTGCCTAATAAATCCGGATAGTGTGAAACATGAAAATTAAGAAACTGATCTGCTTCTAGTAGAAGTGTCGTCACTAATCTTTAGTCGAACACAATACTTAACGTTCCACATTGTTGTTAGTGGGGGGTATATATTATAAAAAGATGTTGTTCAAATAAGTTGAGTATGCTTACCAAGGTGTTATAATTTTGAGATATATACCACAACTATTAATGCAATCATACTTTTCAGTTTTATTTGATATTTATCTTATGACGAACATATCATGAAATGTACCACCACTGAATATTTTCTTGTATATCATCAATCGTACCTATTTTTTTGAACACAAAATTTTGAAATATTAGTGTTATCCAAACTGAGCACTCTAGAGAAAACATTAAATCACAATCACATAATTATGATAAATACCTTCCATTATAAGTAAACCATTCTATTTTTGCGTAGGTTCATTGTTGACACCAATATGTTTGATGATTATGATGCAAACCTGACTGGTTGGGTCATCATGCCTCATCGTAGTAATGTTCTCTTATTAACACGAATATATTGTTTAGTGTGCCTTCTGTACTCTTATCTATCTCCATAATTTGTGGTAATGTTTTTTTCCTGTTGAGTGCCTAATAAACTATATTTAATGGCAAAAAATTTAGACTTTTTTACGTTAGTAAACAATAATAAGTTACATTTATTGTTCGATAACTAACAAATGATTCTCATTGTCCCGAGTATATCTTGATCTATATATAATCTTGTGGCGCTAGTTGATGTAACAATAAGGATTGTTTGACTTCAAATTACATCCTTGCTTAAATCGTGGGAACATTTTCCCCATAGACCACTGCATATTTCATACCAAATTAATAATAATAATATGATGGGAAGAAAGCATCTTCATTAATCTGTACACTTACTCTGGTAATAGAATGTCTATCTCGTGGATAGTTGTGGGTTGGGGGTTGCCTGCAGTTGTCTTCTTTGCTAGTTTTGATTCCATCGGCTCAATTTGGGCGAGAAATGTAATGGCATCTGCAGTTTTTTCATGATTTATACTTGAAAATCAGAAAGGTTAACTACTTGAAAATCAGAAATATGACAATCAACATACTTGAGCACTGTCTATCTTTTTTTCAAACCATTCTTGTAGAGTTTCTCTGGCAGAAAACTCAAAAAAGTAACCCGGAAAATTGTTTGACAATCCTTTCACCTCCTTTACCTTTGTATTATATGCAACGATAATCATGTTTTTATTGTTAAGTTGGTGATACTTTGATAGAATCTACAACCTAAACGTGGCTGGATACATAGATAGAACTCTCATAGTTGCATGAATTAATTTTCCCTGTTTAAAGTGCCCTTCAGAAAAATACGAAGCAGTTACAACTTCATACTGGTACGACAAACCATTTTTGAAACAATACAAAGTGACTAAGGTCTAGCATAGATCAAAGTACATAGAAGTGCAAATTTAGATCGTAAGTCCCATTGCCAAACTTTAATAAGCCAACAGTTTACTTAATGAGATTTATTGGTTTTTATTTAACTCGTAAAATTAAGACCAAATATTTTAATTTTTCTTTGTGAGATTTTGTAGCTTGTATCTCGTTGACTCCCATGTACATGTGTTTTGGCTTGCATGAAGTTAGCTCACGACTATCGGCGGCAATTTCAACATAATGGTTCAAAAACAATGTTAACGTCCTACATATCTCTCAGGCAAAAGATAGAAAATTGCATCTATTGTATTATCCAGAATTATAAGACCTTAGGTCACCAGATGTACGCCATGAAGGATTCAAGACAAAAACACTTGAGAAAGCTAAAAATAAACAAACAAAAGCTCTGCTCTTAAAACAACCCTGGCAAGGATAATACAATTCTGAGTCAAAAAGCTTCGGCAATTACCTTTTTTTTTTTGTTATGAACCCATCTTACGAATCCCATCCAAGAGACCCTACCAATCATTTTCAGATACCTACAGAACATACACATCAAGAAAGCAAGAAGCTTCTACAGTTTAACTTTTTGTGAGTCAAAAAGCTCGACAGTTTACCTTTTTTTGTCATGAAACCATCATACGAAGCCCATCCCAGTGGCCCTGAATTAAACTAAAAAAGTCTTATTCTAGGCCAATCTCCTACAATATCGTTGCAATGATTTTTTCCAATGGCCTAGGCAATGAATTGATGGGTTGGTAAAATCTCATGCCATAAGATTGTAATTAAGATCTACTGCGTATTTAATAGTTTGTTTAGTAATAACCTGTACGGCTGTGTGCATGAGGCAAGCCATGAATACATTGATCGATTCATCTTGAATTGTTGCATGGTGTATGGCAAGACTGATACGTGGCGACGTTGATCTGCGTGCATTGTGATGAGTGCTGGCCGGTTACCAAAGTGGAAAATGGCGGTAGCAGCAGCATGCTTGAGGAGTTGAGACCACGATAGTGGATTGGAAGACAGAATATGGTGCTTAAAAAAAATAGAATACAGCGACGGCGTCGTGTGTCCGGCCGTGTGCATGAGGTAAGTCTTAAATCCAATGAGCGATCCCACCCATAAAAAATCCATTGAGCGATCCATCTTGGATGGCATGGATCGCTGCATGGTTTATGCATCAGGCAAGATTTATCCCGGCGACGTTGATCTGTATGCATGAGGTAAGATTGGTACCTGGTGACGTTGAACTGCACGCATCGTGTAGAGAGTCGACCGGCCGGTTGAGTCCACGGAGGCTCCCCAATACGGCGGCGGCAGTGCATAGGATACGGTGGAGTACATGGTGATTTCTCTCATGGCGGCGGCAATACATCGGCCGCTAGGTTAATTTGAAGGGGTACGGGGAGAATTATTTAAGGGCAGTGGTGGGTAATTTTTGTGAACTCTAATCCTTCGGATATAATTAGCTGGTTTGTTAAATGGATGGCCAGATCTTTCTGATTATTGTGGGTTTTTCTAGAGTAGCTATCTTTTTTCTGGTGAACCCATCATGTACCTTTATAAATCCGGATAGTGTGAAACATGAAAATTAAGAAACTCATCTGCTTCTAGTAGAAGTGTCGTCACTAATCTTTAGTCGAACACAATACTTAACGTTCCACATTGTTGTTAGTGGGGGGTATATATTATAAAAAGATGTTGTTCAAATAAGTTGAGTATGCTTACCAAGGTGTTATAATTTTGAGATATATACCACAACTATTAATGCAATCATACTTTTCAGTTTTATTTGATATTTATCTTATGACGAACATATCATGAAATGTACCACCACTGAATATTTTCTTGTATATCATCAATCGTACCTATTTTTTTGAACACAAAATTTTGAAATATTAGTGTTATCCAAACTGAGCACTCTAGAGAAAACATTAAATCACAATCACATAATTATGATAAATACCTTCCATTATAAGTAAACCATTCTATTTTTGCGTAGGTTCATTGTTGACACCAATATGTTTGATGATTATGATGCAAACCTGACTGGTTGGGTCATCATGCCTCATCGTAGTAATGTTCTCTTATTAACACGAATATATTGTTTAGTGTGCCTTCTGTACTCTTATCTATCTCCATAATTTGTGGTAATGTTTTTTTCCTGTTGAGTGCCTAATAAACTATATTTAATGGCAAAAAATTTAGACTTTTTTACGTTAGTAAACAATAATAAGTTACATTTATTGTTCGATAACTAACAAATGATTCTCATTGTCCCGAGTATATCTTGATCTATATATAATCTTGTGGCGCTAGTTGATGTAACAATAAGGATTGTTTGACTTCAAATTACATCCTTGCTTAAATCGTGGGAACATTTTCCCCATAGACCACTGCATATTTCATACCAAATTATTAATAATAATATGATGGGAAGAAAGCATCTTCATTAATCTGTACACTTACTCTGGTAATAGAATGTCTATCTCGTGGATAGTTGTGGGTTGGGGGTTGCCTGCAGTTGTCTTCTTTGCTAGTTTTGATTCCATCGGCTCAATTTGGGCGAGAAATGTAATGGCATCTGCAGTTTTTTCATGATTTATACTTGAAAATCAGAAAGGTTAACTACTTGAAAATCAGAAATATGACAATCAACATACTTGAGCACTGTCTATCTTTTTTTCAAACCATTCTTGTAGAGTTTCTCCGGCAGAAAACTCAAAAAAGTAATCCGGAAAATTGTTTGACAATCCTTTCACCTCCTTTACCTTTGTCTTATATGCAACGATAATCATGTTTTATTGTTAAGTTGGTGATACTTTGATAGAATCTACAACCTAAACGTGGCTGGATACATAGATAGAACTCTCATAGTTGCATGAATTAATTTTCCCTGTTTAAAGTGCCCTTCAGAAAAATACGAAGCAGTTACAACTTCATACTGGTACGACAAACCATTTTTGAAACAATACAAAGTGACTAAGGTCTAGCATAGATCAAAGTACATAGAAGTGCAAATTTAGATCGTAAGTCCCATTGCCAAACTTTAATAAGCCAACAGTTTACTTAATGAGATTTATTGGTTTTTATTTAACTCGTAAAATTAAGACCAAATATTTTAATTTTTCTTTGTGAGATTTTGTAGCTTGTATCTCGTTGACTCCCATGTACATGTGTTTTGGCTTGCATGAAGTTAGCTCACGACTATCGGCGGCAATTTCAACATAATGGTTCAAAAACAATGTTAACGTCCTACATATCTCTCAGGCAAAAGATAGAAAATTGCATCTATTGTATTAACCAGAATTATAAGACCTTAGGTCACCAGATGTACGCCATGAAGGATTCAAGACAAAAACACTTGAGAAAGCTAAAAATAAACAAACGAAAGCTCTGCTCTTAAAACAACCCTGGCAAGGATAATACAATTCTGAGTCAAAAAGCTTCGGCAATTACCTTTTTTTTTGTTATGAACCCATCTTACGAATCCCATCCAAGAGACCCTACCAATCATTTTCAGATACCTACAGAACATACACATCAAGAAAGCAAGAAGCTTCTACAGTTTAACTTTTTGTGAGTCAAAAAGCTCGACAGTTTACCTTTTTTTGTCATGAAACCATCATACGAAGCCCATCCCAGTGGCCCTGAATTAAACTAAAAAAAGGTCTTATTCTAGGCCAATCTCCTACAATATCGTTGCAATGATTTTTTTCCAATGGCCTAGGCAATGAATTGATGGGTTGGTAAAATCTCATGCCATAAGATTGTAATTAAGATCTACTGCGTATTTAATAGTTTGTTTAGTAATAACCTGTACGGCTGTGTGCATGAGGCAAGCCATGAATACATTGATCGATTCATCTTGAATTGTTGCATGGTGTATGGCAAGACTGATACGTGGCGACGTTGATCTGCGTGCATTGTGATGAGTGCTGGCCGGTTACCAAAGTGGAAAATGGCGGTAGCAGCAGCATGCTTGAGGAGTTGAGACCACGATAGTGGATTGGAAGACAGAATATGGTGCTTAAAAAAAATAGAATACAGCGACGGCGTCGTGTGTCCGGCCGTGTGCATGAGGTAAGTCTCGGCCGTGTGCATGAGGTAAGTCTTAAATCCAATGAGCGATCCCACCCATAAAAAATCCATTGAGCGATCCATCTTGGATGGCATGGATCGCTGCATGGTTTATGCATCAGGCAAGATTTATCCCGGCGACGTTGATCTGTATGCATGAGGTAAGATTGGTACCTGGTGACGTTGAACTGCACGCATCGTGTAGAGAGTCGACCGGCCGGTTGAGTCCACGGAGGCTCCCCAATACGGCGGCGGCAGTGCATAGGATACGGTGGAGTACATGGTGATTTCTCTCATGGCGGCGGCAATACATCGGCCGCTAGGTTAATTTGAAGGGGTACGGGGAGAATTATTTAAGGGCAGTGGTGGGTAATTTTTGTGAACTCTAATCCTTCGGATATAATTAGCTGGTTTGTTAAATGGATGGCCAGATCTTTCTGATTATTGTGGGTTTTTCTAGAGTAGCTATCTTTTTTCTGGTGAACCCATCATGTACCTTTAGTATATAATAGATATGAGTCCACAAAGTGTCACTTGCCAGTTCCATTTTATATGGTTCTGACCCACCTTGTTGAATATCTTTTTATCAGGTTGTTCTGACGAAGAGTGAGGTTTCGTTAAGGGTTTCGAGTCTGCAACCAACATGTTTCGCCTGTGGCTACATGAAGATTGGGACTCCATGCAATAATATTTAGTCTTCCGCTGTTATTTCTGTTTTATGCTAGCTTCGAGCTATGCAAAGTTGTAATGGTTTATTTTGACTCTGGATTCAATCGTGTAATAAATTGATACAATGTTGTGATATTTCATCGTAAACTGTGTGTGCAAATGAATCGATCCAGGGGTTTGCACTATACACAGGGATCTTGCCTATTTTTAAGTGCAGGTCCGCTACAGATGGTATCAGAGCACTGTGTTGCCTGTAGGTTCGAAACCTTAGGTGTGGATAGAAATAGGTTTGGACCTTAGGATAAAAATATATTTTATTCATTTTCTTAAAGAGAAAATATTTTCACTGATCTTTTCTTGTACTCCCCTATACTATTCATCTCTCAAAGCATCTTCCCTTATTTTAGATGACCTTGGTGGATACAACTTCGTTTGCACGAGAACAAAGAATATAATCTCAAGAAGGTGGGACTCCATAATCACCAACCTAGTACTGTATACAACATGTTCGATTCAACAAGAAGCAATACATTGAAGGCTATTGAAGATTTTGGAGAATAACACTCATGATTTCCTCAAGAAAGTTGAAGAGTACTTTCGAAGCACTCAAGAAGAAAATAGATGAGACCCCCACTTTAGTTACTTGTTAGAACAACGATAACGTGATAGTGTATTGATCATATCAGCTAAGATGATAAGACAATACTAGGTTGTTTGTTTTTGTTTGAACCATGTTGCTTGATGTTTGCTAGATGTTGTTTGTAAGATGAATTGTCTTGATCTGTTGTGTATGCATGGGTAGGAATACTTCTCTTAGATCTTTCTATCTCCACTCATCCATGCTAAACCCAACCAGATGCATCACCAATATGTCAACTGAAGTGACCTACCGCGTGTAATGCAACAACTGATAGCCACCTCCATGAAAGATGCAACAAGTGAGCCACCAACTCAAGCATAGGATGGAAAGCTTGTTACACCAAGGAGAAGGATCAAAGAAAAAGCTATAGCTTCGTGAGCTATCTTTGTGTACGAGTTTACGTAACCCAATAGTTTTGAAGGGTCGATAGTTTAGTTAGGTTGTCTTGCAGATTGGAAACTTTCTGTCAGACAAGTGAGGTTGGCCGAGAGTTAGCTTGCGAGATTCTCCAAACCAAGTACAAGGTAATGAATTGAGTGCGACGTGGAGTAGCTACCATGACGACTACTCATTTCATTCGCTTTGCTATGAGGAATGGTAAATCTGAGTGACAAACCTATTAGAGAGCCGACGATGAGCTTAAACCACATGGATATTATAACCCTATGTTAGGCAAGTGTGCCAACACGTAAGATGTACGGTGAGGATAAACCTTAGCTCACGTGAAGAAGAAGGAACCCTACAATGGAAGTTTTTGCCTACCATGAGAGTTTCGTTAGAAATCTTATGGAGTTTGTTTCGAAGGAAGTCAACAATGAGATGGCAGCATGCCGAAGACATTATATGATTGGATGACATGATGTTGTGAAATCCTCTCACCTTGGTATTTTGATCCACCAACATAGTGATCCTTCAGTGTCAAGTCACTTCTTGGTATACCGTGAAGGAAAGTTCTACTCAAGGATTCAAGACCCCAAATACCAACAAGGAGCTGGTACATGCTATACCAGAAAAGTAAGGATGATAAAGAGATGAAGAATTTTAAGAAATGTCCCTTTTAAGGGTGGTAGCCCACCGATATAATCTAAACCCAGATGTCCAAACCTATCTTTCTTTCTAGCCTCTCCGAATCTCGGGGACGAGATTCCTTTTAAGGGTGGTAGTATGTAACATCCCAAGATTTTCAAATTTTTGAAAAATCAGAAAAATCAAAAACTTTTTGAAAATATTATATTTTGTTTTGTAAATCCAAAATCATGCATGCATTCATCTTTTTCTTGGCTTGTTGCATTTGAAATTTCAAAAGTTGGAATTCTATTTCCACTTTAAACCCTATTTGAGAAAATGATAAAAAGGGGCCTATTATGCTCTCTTAAATATTTTGACTTTTATGGATGTATTTTGTGGCAAAGTATGTGCCAAAGTGTTCTATATTTAACTTTCAGGAGCATCATGAATAAAATCCACAGTATAAGTATCACATAAAGCATTCTTCTCATGATCTACAAGCATAAAATTATTATTACTACTCTCCACATAAGCAAAATCTTTCTTATAAGTAATAGTGAGAGTAGGACCATCATAGCCATCATTGCAATCATCATAAATAGGAGGCATATCATAATCATAATAAACTCTTTCCTCAATAGTAGGTGGACTGAAAAGATCACATTCATCATTATAATCATCATATATAGGAGGTATAGTATCATCAAAGAAAATTTCCTCCTTCAAGCTTGGGGGACTAAAATGATCATATTCATCAAAACCGGCATCCCCAAGCTTGCAATTTTCCATAGCATTAGCGACAATCGCATTCAAAGAAATCATACTAATAACATTGCTACTAGCATGATTATTATGCAAATAAAGTTCCATAGGTTTTTTAATTTTCTCTTACCAATTTCAAGATAGATTTTTGTAAAGCTATCTCATTTTTTTCCATTAAACCGTACTAGTGAAAACAAGAAACAAAAAGATTTAATTGCAAGATCTAAAGAAGATACCTTTAAGCACTCACCTCCCTGGCAACGATGCTAGAGACTAGCTTCGTCGCCGGAGTGTGAGTACCGCTTACCTTTCCTCCCCGGGAACGGCACCAGAAAAGAGCTTGATATCTACTACACGCTTCTATTCTTGTAGACTTGTTGGGCCTCCAAGCGCATAGGTTTGTAGGACAGCCGCAAATTTCCCTTAAGTGAGTAACCCAAGGTTTATCAAACTCAGGGAGGCGTAGGTTGAATGTATCCCTCTCAAGCAACCCTGCAATTAAGATATAAGAAGTCTCTTATGTCCCCAACACACCTAATACAATGGCTAATTGTATAGGTGCACTAGTTCGGCAAACATATAGTAAAATGCAAATGATATGGATGGTAAAAGGTGATTTTGTAATTCTGTAATAAAAATGGCAGCAAGCGAACAAGTGGCAAAAGTGACTTAAAACGGTGATTCAATGATTGGAAACAAGGCCTAGGCTTCACACTTTCACTAGTGACTAACTCTCACATCATTAACATAATTAAACACATGATATTTACCACAAAAACACATGCAAGATAGACATTACTCGGAGATCATTCTTTCATGGACCAAATAGGATGAGAATTGCGTAAGGCTACAAAAGCACACCTTGAAGTTCGTATTCCACATCTATGAACACTTCATGATGTCACTATCCGCATCCAAAGATAGTACTAACAAACACCACAACCTATCTCCTGAATAGTCTCTTTCTAATACATCCACGACACCCACACTGTCACCAAGGCACCATGGAGATTATACTAAACACAAGCATCAAGAAACCTCATGATCTATTCAACCCAACAATAATAAAAAACAAACTCATGAAGATCCCTCTAATCTTGATGCATAGAGCCACACACGGCACCCTCACTGTCACCGTGGTACCGTGATCACAACGGTGACTCCGCAAATTATACTAGATAACACCACCTGAGCAACATCATATCCATTACATAATCATGTATTCAACTATATCAACAAAGCTCATGATCACAACGAAGATCACATCATGGGAGAGAGAGAGAGATAACCACATAGCTACTTGTACAAGCCTTAGCACCGACAAGGGACTACTCCCTCCTCATCGCGGGAAGCAGCGGTGTCGATGGAGATGGCTTCCGGAGGTCGATCCTGATGACCCAGAAGTATAGGGGGTCTATCGTAGTCGTTTCTATAAGTAAGAGTGTCGAACGCAACGAGGAGCAGAAGGTGTTGACAAGTAGATCTCAGCAAGGTTTTACTGCAAGCACTAAAAGAGAAATATTTTTGGAGTTTTGATATAAAGAACAAATAAAGAGCAAGTAAATAAAAGAGTGCTACAATAATTGCAGCAAATAGCCCAATCCTTTTAAGCTCAAAGGACAGGCCGGTTGTGTTACTTATGATGATTAAAACGTTCTCGAGTACACATGGGAATTCCTGCATAGCCATTTTCACTGCACGCCAGTGATTAATTTCAATATTTTGATAAAGTGCTGTGTGGGTGAACCTACGCTAATGCACCGCCCTTACTTGGACAAATACATACTTGTGATTAAACCCCTTGCAAGCATCCGCAACTACAAGAAAGTAATTAAGATAAAAACCTAACCACGGCCTTAAACTCCGAGATCCTACACTCCCTAGTGCACTAGTTCGCGAATTGGGGTTTAGGTTTCTGTCACTCCTGCAACCCTACCATAGGCAAACTAAATACACCATGCATTCCCCTAGGCCCTTTGAAAGGTGAAGTATCATGTAGTCGACGTTCACACGATACCACTAGAGGAATAACACCACAACATATATCAAACAATTAAATATTACTCAACATTATGCAATTACTAGCAACTAGGCTTTCCCCATGTCCTCAAGAACCAAACGAACTACTCACAAGACATCATATAGATCATGATCAGAGGTGATATGAACATGGGTAACAATCTGATTGTAATGATAAATCACCGATAAAACTCTCAAGCATCAACTACAAGTGGTAATCAACACCCGGGATACGATTCCAGTGAACTAAAAACAACACAATGATAATTGTCATAGCGAGATGAGATGGGATGGCGGCGATGATGATGGTGCTGATGATGGAGATGATGGAGATGATGTTGATGATGATCCCGATGATGCCCGGCGTGATGGCAATGACGATGGCGGCGATTCCCCCCTCCGGGAGGGATATTCCCCGACAATTTTCTCCCTGCCGGAGCTCTTCTTCTCTCTGTCTGGTTTCCGCCTCGTGGAGGTGGCGGAAAAATTATTTATCGATGCCCCCGATGATTTTAGGTCAAAGGGTAGTAGTACGCCGAAGGGGAGCCGGAGGTGGGCCACAGGGGCCAGGGCGGGTCCCACCCGCGGCCTGGGGTGGACCCGTTGCAGGGGGCCGCCCCTGCTCCCTGGAGCTCGCCTCCATGCACCCTTTTGACTCTGTGACTTATTTCCCAAAATATTATCCTCTGAATTTTTCTGGAATTTTTGGAGCTTCCGACGTAAGGTATCTTGACAGGTACTTTTCCAACTGATTCCGGGCTCCGGCAGATGAATCCCCAATAATTGCAAAACATGCAAAATAAGGTAAAATAACGTAAGTATTGCATCATAATATGAAATATATCGATGAATAAAGATAAATTATGATGTAAAATAGTGATGCAAAATGGACGTATCAGATCCCCGTCCCGGCAGGGTGCCGGAATAGGAGCAATCTGACCCCAGAACTTGTCGGCGATGGCGGAGGAGCTCTATTCTGTTTCTGGGAAAATCCTTCGGGGGTTAGGATTTTTTCGTCGGGGGCAATTTATAGGCCAAAGGGCGTCATGAGGGGGTCTCCGAGGGCCAGGGGCGGGTGCTGGCCGCAGCCCCCCTTAGACCCGCAGGTGGGACCCACCCCTGGGCTATGGGTCCCTCTCGGGGTCGCCCTTTTGGCTCCGGTACTCATTTCCTCAATAAAAAATCATCGTAAATTTTTGTCCAATTCCGAGAATATTTCCAGAAGTAACTTTCTGCAACAAAAACAACACAAAAATAGGGAACTAGCACTGGGCATCTTGTCAATAGGTTAGTCCAATAAAATGCCTCAAAATGATGTAATATGATAGAAGAAACATGTGACATTGATATAAAACAAGCATGGAACAATCAAAAATTATAGAAACGTTTGACACGTATCAGCATGCTCAAGCTTAACTCCTACTCATCCTCGAGTAGGTAAGTGATAAACAAAATTATTTTTGATGAGACATGCTACTAGCATAACCTTGATCAAATAGCAATGTAAAGCTAATGATATGAATAACGTGATCCAAAACAATTGTCTATATTTGATAATCAAGCAAACAATGAGTAAACAAGTTGCATCATTCAAACAAAACTTTTCATGAACAATACTTTGGAGACATGAAAGCATAAAGATTAATCATAACATGAAATTCTTCAAGGTAATATCTTCTTGTAAAAAGTGTTTGAAGTCAACACAAAGGAAGATGCAAGTTTCAGCATTGCTTCAACTTTCAACATGCTTATCTTATAGATAAAGTCAACATAAAGAATCATGATTAAGCAAAAAGATGCAATATAATCAACTGCACCCAGAGTCAGTGTTGCAAGCTTGCTTTGAGTAGATAGAAAGAAGAGGAAAACTGACTCAACATAAGTAAAAGAAAAGGCCCTTTACAGAGGGAAGCAGGGATTAATCATGTGCTAGAGATTTTTATTTTTGTTAAACAAAAGTAAAATGATTTTGAGATATGCATGCTTTCATCAACGAATCCACAACAAGGAAATCTGTTAGGCCCCCGTACCAAGCAAGGCTTTTAGACTTGTGAGAGTGGATCCCATAGAGGAACGGGTACATTCCTCTTTCTTCTTTGTTTATCACTAGCCAATGTTTGACTGATTTCTTAGGTTCATTGTGTGAAGGAGATATTAGTGATGTTGAATTTATATTTTGTGGGCTGGGAACCCTTGCCAACTCTCGTCAAATTTAAGTGAGCACGTAATCCATCCTCACCAGGTGAAAAGGGGGGAAATGACTTTGCTTGACACAGGATATAACAAAACTTCCTCACTACTTCCTCATGAGCTTAAAAACAGAGGCACAAATTGGAGTATTTTGAAGTTTTAAAGGTAGCACATGACAAATTTACTTGGAATGGCATGAAATACCATGTATAGGTAGGTAAGGTGGACACTGCTGGAAAGATATTTGGCTCAAGGAGTTTGGATGCACGAGCAACATTCCCGCTCAGTACGGAGATTTTGGCTAGCAAAGATATCAAAGCAAACAAGCACCAGCAACTGGAACAAGAATGACTATAGAACATCCATTAAGAATAACCACAAAAACTCTACACTATCTCCCTTGTTAACCAAACTTTCATTTGATGAAAACACTTGCCTATCGAACTTACAAGCATGATGAATCTTTATAAATTCAAGCTTTAACAGTAGTTCTTCAGTAATGAGCCTTAATTTAAATAACCAGCAAGTTTAAGCATTAATTCACTTAACATATCAAAACAATTGGCAAGTTTCAAGTTATTTAAACATGAAGATCTACACGACTATACAAGTTTTTCATCACACCACTACCACATGCACGACATTTTTGTCATTCCAACAAATCAAACAAGCTACCAAAAACAACTCTATAAACAAGTATAAGTGAATCATAAGAGAGTATAATAACAACAACTAACAGCTCTTAAAAAGATATAAGCGAAGCACAAGAGCTGATAAGAAAAACAAGAGCTAAGAATATTCAACAAAATATAAGCGAAGCACATGAGTATTCTAATGAAAAAGCGGAGCATGTCTCTCTCCCAAACAAGAATGATGTGATCTAAAATTATGACCAGCAAACAAGCAAAACAAACTGAAACTAAAGGACGCTCCAAGAATAGCACATAATATGCAAAGTGATAAAAACTTAGTTTCAACAGAGACGACCTGATGGTTGTCGAGGAAGAAGAGGGGATGCCTTGGGCATCCCCAAGCTTAGACGCTTGAGTCTTCTTGAATGTCCAGGGGGATGCCATTGGGGCATCCCCAAGCTTATGCTTTTGTCCATTCTTCAACTTCTTTCATCATCCTCTCTTGTGGAACTTAAAAACTCACTTCACACAAAACTTCTCATAAACTGATTAGAGGGGTTAGTACTCATAAAATAAAATCCACTTGGGTTCCGCCAAGACAAATTGCACAAACTTGATTTAGCATTAGCTACTGTTTTGGCACTCCTTCCAAAGTGTCGTGAATGATGCTAATAAAAGAGGCGAATACAAATAAAGGCAGCATCTATCAAAACTGGACAGTCTATAAGATTGAATTTTTAGAGGAACTTACGTAGCTCAAATCAGAAAATTTAAAACTAATGAAAGATAGATAAAAGTATCAGGATTACTTTAAAAAATTCGACAAAAAGATCACATTCCTGGATTTTTCGATATTTTCTACAACAGAAGCTCAGAATCTGTTTCTGGACAGCAAATCAACACTTCGCACTTTCAATGCATTAGAGGCTAATTCTTGACACACAAACTAAGAGAAAAAGGTAAAATGAAGTTTCTATAGAAGCAAAAACTCCATGACTCAATAAAGTAAAAATAAAATTGGGTTGCCTCCTAACAAGTGCTTTTCTTTAACGCCTTTTAGCTAGGCGCAATTATTTAAAAGATGCTCACATAAGAATAAGAATTGTAGCGCAATAAGAGATCATCAAGAAGCATAAAAGAAAAACATTTAAGTCTAACCCACTTCCTATGCATAGGAATCTTGTAAACAAATAAATCAATGAAGCACAAAGTAATTAGCATAGGAAGGCAAAGCAAGTGCAACTTCAAAAATTTCAACCTAAAGAGAGGAAAACTAAAATTGAGATATTTAAGACCGTGTTTCCCTCTCTCATAGTAACTTTCAGGAGCATCATGAATAAAATCCACAGTATAAGTATCACATAAAGCATTCTTCTCATGATCTACAAGCATAAAATTATTATTACTACTCTCCACATAAGCAAAATCTTTCTTATAAGTAATAGTGAGAGTAGGACTATCATAGCCATCATTGCAATCATCATAAATAGGAGGCATATCATAATCATAATAAACTCTTTCCTCAATAGTAGGTGGACTGAAAAGATCACATTCATCATTATAATCATCATATATAGGACGTATAGTATCATCAAAGAAAATTTCCTCCTTCAAGCTTGGGGGACTAAAATGATCATATTCATCAAAACCGGCATCCCCAAGCTTGCAAATTTTCCATAGCATTAGCGACAATCGCATTCAAAGAAATCATACTAATAACATTGCTACTAGCATGATTGTTATGCAAATAAAGTTCCATAGGTTTTTAAATTTTCTCTTCAAAAGCATCATGACCAATTTCAAGATAGATTTTTGTAAAGCTATCTCATTTTTTTTCCATTAAACTGTACTAGTGAAAACAAGAAACAAAAAGATTTAATTGCAGGATCTAAAGAAGATACCTTTAAGCACTCACCTCCCTGGCAACGATGCTAGAGACTAGCTTCTTCGCCGGAGTGTGAGTACCGCTTACCTTTCCTCCCCGGGAACGGCACCAGAAAAGAGCTTGATATCTACTACACGCTTCTATTCTTGTAGACTTGTTGGGCCTCCAAGCGCATAGGTTTGTAGGACAGCAGCAATTTCCCTTAAGTGAGTAACCCAAGGTTTATCAAACTCAGGGAGGCGTAGGTTGAATGTATCCCTCTCAAGCAACCCTGCAATTAAGATATAAGAAGTCTCTTATGTCCCCAACACACCTAATACAATGGCTAATTGTATAGGTGCACTAGTTCGGCAAACATATAGTAAAATGCAAATGATATGGATGGTAAAAGGTGATTTTGTAATTCTGTAATAAAAATGGCAACAAGCGAACAAGTGGCAAAAGTGACTTAAAATGGTGATTCAATGATTGGAAACAAGGCTAGGCTTCACACTTTCACTAGTGACTAACTCTCACATCATTAACATAATTAAACACATGATATTTACCACAAAAACACATGCAAGGAAGACATTACTCGGAGATCATTCTTTCATGGACCAAATAGGATGAGAATTGCGTAAGGCTACAAAAGCACACCTTGAAGTTCGTATTCCACATCTATGAACACTTCATGATGTCACTATCCGCATCCAAAGATAGTACTAACAAACACCACAACCTATCTCCTGAATAGTCTCTTTCTATACATCCACGACACCCACACTGTCACCAAGGCACCATGGAGATTATACTAAACACAATGTAACATCCCAAGATTTTCAAATTTTTGAAAAATCAGAAAAATCAAAAACTTTTTGAAAATATTATATTTTGTTTTGGAAATCCAAAATCATGCATGCATTCATCTTTTTCTTGGCTTGTTGCATTTGAAATTTCAAAAGTTGGAATTCTATTTCCACTTTAAACCCTATTTGAGAAAATGATAAAAAGAGGCTATTATGCTCTCTTAAATATTTTGACTTTATGGATGTATTTTGTGGCAAAGTATGTGCCAAAGTGTTCTATATTTAACAAGCTTTTCAAAAAGTATTTTTTCAAATTTTCTGAAAAGTTTTGGTTTGGTTTTGCCTTGTTTTTGAAAACAGAAAATAGAAAAAGGTTTTGTTTAAAAAAAAAGAGAAGGCCGGCCGAGCCAGCCCAACCGGGCCAGCCCAGCAAGCCACGGCCCAGCAGCCACCCGCATCCTCCCCTCCTCTCTCTCCCTGGCGCGCGGGGCCCGCATGTCAGCGCCGTCCCCACGCGCGGGAGCTCGCCCGCGGCACCCCGTCGCCTCCCTCTTCAATCCGCACCACCGCGGACGGTAACGCCCGCACCACCGCCTCCCTCTTATACTCCTCCCCCTCCTCTTCCTTTTGCCCCACACCACACCACCCGAGCGCCCCCAGGCTGCCCGTACGGGAGCCCGCAAGCCTGCCGTTGCCGCCGCCGACGAGCTCCGTTTTCGGTGAAGTCCGGCGTCCCCGCGCCCTTTCTCCACTCCCGCTCTCTTTATTTCTTCCTTGCGCACCGTTTTGACAAGGTTTTGCATCTCCTCGTGCCCAGATCGACGGGTTCATCAGCGACCGCATCGGGCCGCCGCCTCCTCCAACTCCGGCGAGGAATTGAAGGAGCACCGGAGCACCTCTGCACCGACCACCATGCCATCGAGCTCGCCTCGACGTCCTGCACCCCGCGGTATAAAAACCCCCTTCCCCAGACCTCTGTTTTCACCGGAACGGCCACGCCCACGCCATCGCCGCCGTCTGCCGCCGCGCGCCGGAACCCTAGCTCTGGCCACCGCGTCCCCGATAGATCTCGGCCGTTGGATCGAGATCCAACGGCTCTGTCTTTTACTTAACCCCGAACGGTACCGTCAAATCAGAGGCCGCCACGTCGTCGCCTAGTCAGCTGCCCCGTCAGCGTCCAGTCAGCGCATCGTCAGCAGCCAGTCAGCGCCCAGTCAGCAGAGGATTTCTGGGATTTTCCCGAATAGAGTTATTTAGCAGTTTGCAGAAAAATCCCTGTAACTTAGATTTATCATAACTTTTTATTGGCTTGTCCAAATTCAAATATTTTTATATATTTGAAATCCTTAGAACCTGTAGAATCTTTCTGGCGTTTTAGTTTCTGTTTTGACATGTTTAAATTTATTCAAATTTCAAATGTGATATTTGAGTAAATTTGGCATAACTTTAGTTTAAAATAGCTTTTTGAGTGAATCCAATTGGGGTTAGTTAGTTTGAAGCCCTCTGTCCATTAGGACCAACCCCATATTTTCTGTAATTATTTTGTTTAACAGTAGTTTTAAATTAGTGTTTATGCCCTTTTTGGGATTTGTTTTGTATTGTTGTTAAAGTAAAAATTGTTTTAAATGCATTTTGACTTCATGCATATTTCACAACCAGAAAACTTAGTTAATATTTTCTTGTGATTTTAATTGCATTTCATACATTGCATATTTATTGTATGTTATTTTGTTTGTATGTTTATTTGGGTGTTTGCAATTTTGTTAGATTATTCGGAGAGTCACGAAGACTTTGGTGGTTGCTGCTCCTGTCACTCTATGTTGCCAAGGCAAGTGGCACACTTGCATATTTTTGTCCTACTATTTTGATTTAAGCACGTTGTTAGTATTACTGAAAAATAGCATGATAGGTTTATTAGTACTGCTATGCTAAACATGGTTAGAATAGTGCTCCTATACTAGTTGTCTAGAATCCTATTATAACTTGGTAGAATTATGGAAATGCTATGCTAAATGCTGTTTTGTGAAAAAGTAATATTCTACTAAGTTAAAGAAACTCCTGGGTGGATGTGGTATGTGGATGGAGGTTTAAAGTTGAGTGGCTACTCGGGGCCATGTCTATGGTTTTACCCGAGTATGTGCACTTGTGGATGGCCACCCAGGGACAAAGAGACCGATGTTACTCCAAGTTTAGTTAGCTTACCGTGCAGCCATAAGTCATATGGGCTCTGGCTTGACTAAGTATGTAGTGTGGAACCGGCCCGGCCTGACAGGTGGTGGTAGAGGTTTGTAGGTGGAGCGCGTCAGGACGGCAGTGGTCGGCAAAACACTTCGGAAAGGTCTCGGCTTCATCTCCTCCTTTCCTTTCACTTCAAGAAGGGCCAAGGTCAGAATGGGTTGATGAGGTCTTATGGTGAACGTGCACAACCTCTGCAGAGTATCAAACTAAGTACTTAGCCGTGTCCCCGGTTATGGACATTTCTGAGCAAGCTGGACAAGGACGTCAACGGAGGATCTCATCATTCTAATTCCTAAGTAAAATATGGAGGGTGAACCAGGGTAGTTGAGACAATGGTGTCATACCATACTTGTCTCGTATAGATGAAAAGTTGTTTTGAAAAGAGATAGGGAAAAATTGGCTTTATGCAAAATAGCCTTCAAACTCCACCAAGCCAAATATGCATATAGGTTACTAGAGTTGTTCCAATATGAGTCCACAAAGTGTCACTTGCCAGTTTCCATTTTATATGGTTCTGACCCACCTTGTTGAATATCTTTTTATCAGGTTGTTCTGACGAAGAGTGAGGTTTCGTTAAGGGTTTCGAGTCTGCAACCAACATGTTTCGCCTGTGGCTACATGAAGATTGGGACTCCATGCAATAATATTTAGTCTTCCGCTGTTATTCTGTTTTATGCTAGCTTCGAGCTATGCAAAGTTGTAATGGTTTATTTTGACTCTGGATTCAATCGTGTAATAAATTGATACAATGTGTGATATTTCATCGTAAACTGTGTGTGCAAATGAATCGATCCAGGGGTTTGCACTATACACAGGGATCTTGCCTATTTTTAAGTGCAGGTCCGCTACAGATGGTATCAGAGCACTGTGTTGCCTGTAGGTTCGAAACCTTAGGTGTGGATAGAATAGGTTTGGACCTTAGGATAAAAATATATTTTATTCATTTTCTTAAAGAGAAAATATTTCACTGATCTTTTCTTGTACTCCCCTATACTATTCATCTCTCAAAGCATCTTCCCTTATTTTAGATGACCTTGGTGGATACACTTCGTTTGCACGAGACCAAAGAATATAATCTCAAGAAGGTGGGACTCCATAATCACCAACCTAGTACTGTATACAACATGTTTGATTCAACAAGAAGCAATACATTGAAGGCTATTGAAGATTTTGGAGAATAACACTCATGATTTCCTCAAGAAAGTTGAAGAGTACTTTCGAAGCACTCAAGAAGAAAATAGATGAGACCCCCACTTTAGTTACTTGTTAGAACAACGATAACGTGATAGTGTATTGATCATATCAGCTAAGATGATAAGGCAATACTAGGTTGTTTGTTTTTGTTTGAACCATGTTTCTTGATGTTTGCTAGATGTTGTTTGTAAGATGAATTGTCTGGATCTGTTGTGTATGCATGGGTAGGAATACTTCTCTTAGATCTTTCTATCTCCACTCATCCATGCTAAACCCAACCAGATGCATCACCAATATGTCAACTGAAGTGAGCTACCGCGTGTAATGCAACAACTGATAGCCACCTCCATGAAAGATGCAACAAGTGAGCCACCAACTCAAGCATAGGATGGAAAGCTTGTTACACCAAGGAGAAGGATCAAAGAAAAGCTATAGCTTCGTGAGCTATCTTCGTGTACGAGTTTACGTAACCCAATAGTTTTGAAGGGTCGATAGTTTAGTTAGGTTGTCTTGCAGATTGGAAACTTCTGTCAGACAAGTGAGGTTGGCCGAGAGTTAGCTTGCGAGATTCTCCAAACCAAGTACAAGGTAATGAATTGAGTGCGACGTGGAGTAGCTACCATGACGACTACTCATTTCATTCGCTTTGCTATGAGGAATGGTAAATCTGAGTGACAAACCTATTAGAGAGCCGACGATGAGCTTAACCACATGGATATTATAACCCTATGTTAGGCAAGTGTGCCAACACGTAAGATGTACGGTGAGGATAAACCTTAGCTCACGTGAAGAAGAAGGAACCCTACAATGGAAGTTTTTTGCCTACCATGAGAGTTTCGTTAGAAATCTTATGGAGTTTGTTTCGAAGGAAGTCAACAATGAGATGGCAGCATGCGAAGACATTATATGATTGGATGACATGATGTTGTGAAATCCTCTCACCTTGGTATTTTGATCCACAACATAGTGATCCTTCAGTGTCAAGTCACTTCTTGGTATACCGTGAAGGAAGTTCTACTCAAGGATTCAAGACCCCAAATACCAACAAGGAGCTGGTACATGCTATACCAGAAAAGTAAGGATGATAAAGAGATGAAGAATTTTAAGAAATGTCCTTTTAAGGGTGGTAGCCCACCGATATAATCTAACCCAGATGTCCAAACCTATCTTTCTTCTAGCCTCTCCGAATCTCGGGGACGAGATTCCTTTAAGGGTGGTAGTATGTAAACATCCCAAGATTTTCAAATTTTTGAAAAATCAGAAAAATCAAAACTTTTGAAAATATTATATTTTGTTTTGTAAATCCAAAATCATGCATGCATTCATCTTTTTCTTGGCTTGTTGCATTTGAAATTTCAAAGTTGGAATTCTATTTCCACTTTAAACCCTATTTGAGAAAATGATAAAAAGGGGCCTATTATGCTCTCTTAAATATTTTGACTTTTATGGATGTATTTTGTGGCAAAGTATGTGCCAAGTGTTCTATATTTAACTTTCAGGAGCATCATGAATAAAATCCACAGTATAAGTATCACATAAAGCATTCTTCTCATGATCTACAAGCATAAAATTATTATTACTACTCTCCACATAAGCAAAATCTTTCTTATAAGTAATAGTGAGAGTAGGACCATCATAGCCATCATTGCAATCATCATAATAGGAGGCATATCATAATCATAATAAACTCTTTCCTCAATAGTAGGTGGACTGAAAAGATCACATTCCATTATAATCATCATATATAGG
This sequence comes from Puccinellia tenuiflora, assembly GCA_012064385.1. NCBI lineage: Eukaryota > Viridiplantae > Streptophyta > Magnoliopsida > Poales > Poaceae > Puccinellia > Puccinellia tenuiflora. Next base: position 1,415,659 of record QRDG01000231.1, on the reverse strand, counting down.
AGGTATAGTATCATCAAAGAAAATTTCCTCCTTCAAGCTTGGGGGACTAAAATGATCATATTCATCAAAACCGGCATCCCCAAGCTTGCAATTTTCCATAGCATTAGCGACAATCGCATTCAAAGAAATCATACTAATAACATTGCTACTAGCATGATTATTATGCAAATAAAGTTCCATAGGTTTTTTAATTTTCTCTTACCAATTTCAAGATAGATTTTTGTAAAGCTATCTCATTTTTTTCCATTAAACCGTACTAGTGAAAACAAGAAACAAAAAGATTTAATTGCAAGATCTAAAGAAGATACCTTTAAGCACTCACCTCCCTGGCAACGATGCTAGAGACTAGCTTCGTCGCCGGAGTGTGAGTACCGCTTACCTTTCCTCCCCGGGAACGGCACCAGAAAAGAGCTTGATATCTACTACACGCTTCTATTCTTGTAGACTTGTTGGGCCTCCAAGCGCATAGGTTTGTAGGACAGCCGCAAATTTCCCTTAAGTGAGTAACCCAAGGTTTATCAAACTCAGGGAGGCGTAGGTTGAATGTATCCCTCTCAAGCAACCCTGCAATTAAGATATAAGAAGTCTCTTATGTCCCCAACACACCTAATACAATGGCTAATTGTATAGGTGCACTAGTTCGGCAAACATATAGTAAAATGCAAATGATATGGATGGTAAAAGGTGATTTTGTAATTCTGTAATAAAAATGGCAGCAAGCGAACAAGTGGCAAAAGTGACTTAAAACGGTGATTCAATGATTGGAAACAAGGCCTAGGCTTCACACTTTCACTAGTGACTAACTCTCACATCATTAACATAATTAAACACATGATATTTACCACAAAAACACATGCAAGGTAGACATTACTCGGAGATCATTCTTTCATGGACCAAATAGGATGAGAATTGCGTAAGGCTACAAAAGCACACCTTGAAGTTCGTATTCCACATCTATGAACACTTCATGATGTCACTATCCGCATCCAAAGATAGTACTAACAAACACCACAACCTATCTCCTGAATAGTCTCTTTCTAATACATCCACGACACCCACACTGTCACCAAGGCACCATGGAGATTATACTAAACACAAGCATCAAGAAACCTCATGATCTATTCAACCCAACAATAAAAAACAAACTCATGAAGATCCCTCTAATCTTGATGCATAGAGCCACACACGGCACCCTCACTGTCACCGTGGTACCGTGATCACAACGGTGACTCCGCAAATTATACTAGATAACACCACCTGAGCAACATCATATCCATTACATAATCATGTATTCAACTATATCAACAAAGCTCATGATCACAACGAAGATCACATCATGGAGAGAGAGAGAGAGAGATAACCACATAGCTACTTGTACAAGCCTTAGCACCGACAAGGGACTACTCCCTCCTCATCGCGGGAAGCAGCGCGGTGTCGATGGAGATGGCTTCCGGAGGTCGATCCTGATGACCCAGAAGTATAGGGGGTCTATCGTAGTCGTTTCTATAAGTAAGAGTGTCGAACGCAACGAGAAGCAGAAGGTGTTGACAAGTAGATCTCAGCAAGGTTTTACTGCAAGCACTAAAAGAGAAATATTTTTGGAGTTTTGATATAAAGAACAAATAAAGAGCAAGTAAATAAAAGAGTGCTACAATAATTGCAGCAAATAGCCCAATCCTTTTAAGCTCAAAGGACAGGCCGGTTGTGTTACTTATGATGATTAAAACGTTCTCGAGTACACATGGGAATTCCTGCATAGCCATTTTCACTGCACGCTAGTGATTAATTTCAATGTTTTGATAAAGTGTTGTGTGGGTGAACCTACGCTAATGCACCGCCCTTACTTGGACAAATACATACTTGTGATTAAACCCCTTGCAAGCATCCGCAACTACAAGAAAGTAATTAAGATAAAAACCTAACCACGGCCTTAAACTCCGAGATCCTACACTCCCTAGTGCACTAGTTCGCGAATTGGGGTTTAGGTTTCTGTCACTCCTGCAACCCTACCATAGGCAAACTAAATACACCATGCATTCCCCTAGGCCCTTTGAAAGGTGAAGTATCATGTAGTCGACGTTCACACGATACCACTAGAGGAATAACACCACAACATATATCAAACAATTAAATATTACTCAACATTATGCAATTACTAGCAACTAGGCTTTCCCCATGTCCTCAAGAACCAAACGAACTACTCACAAGACATCATATAGATCATGATCAGAGGTGATATGAACATGGGTAACAATCTGATTGTAATGATAAATCACCGATAAAACTCTCAAGCATCAACTACAAGTGGTAATCAACACCCGGGATACGATTCCAGTGAACTAAAAACAACACAATGATAATTGTCATAGCGAGATGATGGGATGGCGGCGATGGCGTGATGATGGTGCTGATGATGGAGATGATGGAGATGATGTTGATGATGATCCCGATGATGCCCGGCGTGATGGCAATGACGATGGCGGCGATTCCCCCCTCCGGGGGGGATATTCCCCGACAGTTTTCTCCCTGCCGGAGCTCTTCTTCTCTCTGTCTGGTTTCCGCCTCGTGGAGGTGGCGGAAAAATTATTTATCGATGCCCCCGATGATTTTAGGTCAAAGGGTAGTAGTACGCCGAAGGGGAGCCGGAGGTGGGCCACAGGGGCCAGGGCGGGTCCCACCCGCGGCCTGGGGTGGACCCGTTGCAGGGGGCCGCCCCTGCTCCCTGGAGCTCGCCTCCATGCACCCTTTTGACTCTGTGACTTATTTCCCAAAATATTATCCTCTGAATTTTTCTAGAATTTTTGGAGCTTCCGACGTAAGGTATCTTGACAGGTACTTTTCCAACTGATTCCGGGCTCCGGCAGATGAATCCCCAATAATTGCAAAACATGCAAAATAAGGTAAAATAACGTAAGTATTGCATCATAATATGAAATATATCGATGAATAAAGATAAATTATGATGTAAAATAGTGATGCAAAATGGACGTATCAGATCCCCGTCCCGGCAGGGTGCCGGAATAGGAGCAATCTGACCCCAGAACTTGTCGGCGATGGCGGAGGAGCTCTATTCTGTTTCTGGGAAAATCCTTCGGGGGTTAGGATTTTTTCGTCGGGGGCAATTTATAGGCCAAAGGGCGTCATGAGGGGGTCTCCGAGGGCCAGGGGCGGGTGCTGGCCGCAGCCCCCCTTAGACCCGCAGGTGGGACCCACCCCTGGGCTATGGGTCCCTCTCGGGGTCGCCCTTTTGGCTCCGGTACTCATTTCCTCAATAAAAAATCATCGTAAATTTTTGTCCAATTCCGAGAATATTTCCAGAAGTAACTTTCTGCAACAAAACAACACAAAATAGGGAACTAGCACTAGGCATCTTGTCAATAGGTTAGTCCAATAAAAATGCCTCAAAATGATGTAATATGATAGAAGAAACATGTGACATTGATATAAAACAAGCATGGAACAATCAAAAATTATAGAAACGTTTGACACGTATCAGCATGCTCAAGCTTAACTCCTACTCATCCTCGAGTAGGTAAGTGATAAACAAAATTATTTTTGATGAGACATGCTACTAGCATAACCTTGATCAAATAGCAATGTAAAGCTAATGATATGAATAACTTGATCCAAAACAATTGTCTCTATTTGATAATCAAGCAAACAATGAGTAAACAAGTTGCATCATTCAAACAAAACATTTCATGAACAATACTTTGGAGACATGAAAGCATAAAGATTAATCAACATGAAATTCTTCAAGGTAATATCTTCTTGTAAAAAGTGTTTGAAGTCAACACAAAAAAGGAAAGATTCTCAAGTTGCTTCAACTTTCAACATGCTTATCTTATAGAAAGTCAAACATAAAGAATCATGATTAAGCAAAAAGATGCAATATAATCAACTGCACCCAGAGTCAGTGTTGCAAGCTTGCTTTGAGTAGGAAAGAAGAGGAAACTGACTCAACATAAGTAAAAAAAGGCCCTTTACAGAGGAAGCAGGGATTAATCATGTGCTAGAGATTTTTATTTTTGTTAAACAGAAGTAAATGATGATTTTGAGATATGCATGCTTTCATCAACGAATCCACAACAAAGAATCTGTTAGTCCCCCGTACCAAGCAGGCTTTTAGACTTGTGAGAGTGGCTCCCATAGAGGAACGAGTACATTCCTCTTTCTTCTTTGTTTATCACTAGCCAATGTTTGACCGATTTCTTAGGTTCATTGTGTGAAGGAGATATTAGTGATGTTGAATTTATATTTTGTGGGCTGGGAACCCTTGCCAACTCTCGTCAAATTTAAGTGAGCACGTAATCCATCCTCACCAGGTGAAAAGGGGGAAAATGACTTGCTTGACACAGGATATAACAAAACTTCCTCACTACTTCCTCATGAGCTTAAAAACAGAGACACAAATTGGAGTATTTGAAGTTTTAAAGGTAGCACATGACAAATTTACTTGGAATGGCATGAAATACCATGTATAGGTAGGTATGGTGGACACTGCTGGAAAGATATTTGGCTCAAGGAGTTTGGATGCACGAGCAGCATTCCCGCTCAGTACAAAGTTTTTGGCTAGTAAAGATATCAAAGCAAACAAGCACCAGCAACTGGAACAAGAATGACTAAGAACATCCATTAAGAATAACCACAAAAACTCTACACTATCTCCCTTGTTAACCAAACTTTCATTTTTGATAAAACACTTGCCTATCGAACTTACAAGCATGATGAATCTTTATAAATTCAGCTTTAAACAGTAGTTCTTCAGTAATGAGCCTTAATTAAATAACCAGCAAGTTTAAGCATTAATTCACTTAACATATCAAAACAATTGGCAAGTTTCAAGTTATTTAAACATGAAGATCTACACGACTATACAAGTTTTTCATCACACCACTACCACATGCACGACATTTTTGTCATTCCAACAAATCAAACAAGCTACCAAAAACAACTCTATAAACAAGTATAAGTGAATCATAAGAGAGTATAATAACAACAACTAACAGCTCTTAAAAAGATATAAGCGAAGCACAAGAGCTGATAAGAAAAACAAGAGCTAAGAATATTCAACAAAATATAAGCGAAGCACATGAGTATTCTAATGAAAAAGCGGAGCATGTCTCTCTCCCAAACAAGAATGATGTGATCTAAAATTATGACCAGCAAACAAGCAAAACAAACTGAAACTAAAGGACGCTCCAAGAATAGCACATAATATGCAAAGTGATAAAAACTTAGTTTCAACAGAGACGACCTGATGGTTGTCGAGGAAGAAGAGGGGATGCCTTGGGCATCCCCAAGCTTAGACGCTTGAGTCTTCTTGAATGTCCAGGGGGATGCCATTGGGGCATCCCCAAGCTTATGCTTTTGTCCATTCTTCAACTTCTTTCATCATCCTCTCTGTGGAACTTAAAAACTCACTTCACACAAAACTTCTCATAAACTGATTAGAGGGGTTAGTACTCATAAAATAAAATCCACTTGGGTTCCCAAGACAAATTGCACAAACTTGATTTAGCATTAGCTACTGTTTTGGCACTCCTTCCAAAAGTGTCGTGAATGATGCTAATAAAAGAGGCGAATACAAATAAAGGCAGCATCTATCAAAACTGGACAGTCTATAAGATTGAATTTTTAGAGGAACTTACGTAGCTCAAATCAGAAAATTTAAAACTAATGAAAGATAGATAAAAGTATCAGGATTACTTTAAAAATTTCGACAAAAAGATCACATTCCTGGATTTTTCGATATTTTCTACAACAGAAGCTCAGAATCTGTTTCTGGACAGCAAATCAACACTTCGCACTTTCAATGCATTAGAGGCTAATTCTTGACACACAAACTAAGAGAAAAAGGTAAAATGAAGTTTCTATAGAAGCAAAAACTCCATGACTCAATAAAGTAAAAATAAAAATTGGGTTGCCTCCTAACAAGTGCTTTTCTTTAACGCCTTTTAGCTAGGCGCAATTATTTAAAAGATGCTCACATAAGAATAAGAATTGTAGCGCAATAAGAGATCATCAAGAAGCATAAAAGAAAAACATTTAAGTCTAACCCACTTCCTATGCATAGGAATCTTGTAAACAAATAAATCAATGAAGCACAAAGTAATTAGCATAGGAAGGCAAAGCAAGTGCAACTTCAAAAATTTCAACTAAAGAGAGGAAAACTAAAATTGAGATATTTAAGACCGTGTTTCCCTCTCTCATAGTAACTTTCAGGAGCATCATGAATAAAATCCACAGTATAAGTATCACATAAAGCATTCTTCTCATGATCTACAAGCATAAAATTATTATTACTACTCTCCACATAAGCAAAATCTTTCTTATAAGTAATAGTGAGAGTAGGACTATCATAGCCATCATTGCAATCATCATAAATAGGAGGCATATCATAATCATAATAAACTCTTTCCTCAATAGTAGGTGGACTGAAAAGATCACATTCATCATTATAATCATCATATATAGGAGGTATAGTATCATCAAAGAAAATTTCCTCCTTCAAGCTTGGGGGACTAAAATGATCATATTCATCAAAACCGGCATCCCCAAGCTTGCAATTTTCCATAGCATTAGCGACAATGGCATTCAAAGAAATCATACTAATAACATTGCTACTAGCATGATTATTATGCAAATAAAGTTCCATAGGTTTTTTAATTTTCTCTTACCAATTTCAAGAAGATAGATTTTTGTAAAGCTATCTCATTTTTTTCCATTAAACCGTACTAGTGAAAACAAGAAACAAAAAGATTTAATTGCAAGATCTAAAGAAGATACCTTTAAGCACTCACCTCCCTGGCAACGATGCTAGAGACTAGCTTCTTCGCCGGAGTGTGAGTACCGCTTACCTTTCCTCCCCGGGAACGGCACCAGAAAAGAGCTTGATATCTACTACACGCTATTCTTGTAGACTTGTTGGGCCTCCAAGCGCATAGGTTTGTAGGACAGCAGCAAATTTCCCTTAAGTGAGTAACCCAAGGTTTATCAAACTCAGGGAGGCGTAGGTTGAATGTATCCCTCTCAAGCAACCCTGCAATTAAGATATAAGAAGTCTCTTATGTCCCCAACACACCTAATACAATGGCTAATTGTATAGGTGCACTAGTTCGGCAAACATATAGTAAAATGCAAATGATATGGATGGTAAAAGGTGATTTTGTAATTCTGTAATAAAAATGGCAACAAGCGAACAAGTGGCAAAAGTGACTTAAAATGGTGATTCAATGATTGGAAACAAGGCCTAGGCTTCACACTTTCACTAGTGACTAACTCTCACATCATTAACATAATTAAACACATGATATTTACCACAAAAACACATGCAAGGAAGACATTACTCGGAGATCATTCTTTCATGGACCAAATAGGATGAGAATTGCGTAAGGCTACAAAAGCACACCTTGAAGTTCGTATTCCACATCTATGAACACTTCATGATGTCACTATCCGCATCCAAAGATAGTACTAACAAACACCACAACCTATCTCCTGAATAGTCTCTTTCTAATACATCCACGACACCCACACTGTCACCAAGGCACCATGGAGATTATACTAAACACAATGTAACATCCCAAGATTTTCAAATTTTTGAAAAATCAGAAAAATCAAAAACTTTTTGAAAATATTATATTTTGTTTTGGAAATCCAAAATCATGCATGCATTCATCTTTTTCTTGGCTTGTTGCATTTGAAATTTCAAAAGTTGGAATTCTATTTCCACTTTAAACCCTATTTGAGAAAATGATAAAAAGAGGCCTATTATGCTCTCTTAAATATTTTGACTTTTATGGATGTATTTTGTGGCAAAGTATGTGCCAAAGTGTTCTATATTTAACAAGCTTTTCAAAAAGTATTTTTTCAAATTTTTCTGAAAAGTTTTGGTTTGGTTTTGCCTTGTTTTTGAAAACAGAAAATAGAAAAAGGTTTTGTTTAAAAAAAAAAGAGAAGGCCGGCCGAGCCAGCCCAACCGGGCCAGCCCAGCAAGCCACGGCCCAGCAGCCCACCCGCATCCTCCCCTCCTCTCTCTCCCTGGCGCGCGGGGCCCGCATGTCAGCGCCGTCCCCACGCGCGGGAGCTCGCCCGCCGGCACCCGTCGCCTCCCCTCTTCAATCCGTCCACCACCGCGGACGGTAACGCCCGCACCACCGCCTCCCTCTTATACTCCTCCCCCTCCTCTTCCTTTTGCCCCACACCACACCACCCGAGCGCCCCCAGGCTGCCCGTACGGGAGCCCGCAAGCCTGCCGTTGCCGCCGCCGCCGAGCTCCGTTTTCGGTGAAGTCCGGCGTCCCCGCGCCCTTTCTCCACTCCCGCTCTCTTTATTTCTTCCTTGCGCACCGTTTTGACAAGGTTTTGCATCTCCTCGTGCCCCAGATCGACGGGTTCATCAGCGACCGCATCGGGCCGCGCCCCTCCTCCAACTCCGGCGAGGAATTGAAGGAGCACCGGAGCACCTCTGCACCGACCACCATGCCATCGAGCTCGCCTCGACGTCCTGCACCCCGCGGTATAAAAACCCCCTTCCCCAGACCTCTGTTTTCACCGGAACGGCCACGCCCACGCCATCGCCGCCGTCTGCCGCCGCGCGCCGGAACCCTAGCTCTGGCCACCGCGTCCCCGATAGATCTCGGCCGTTGGATCGAGATCCAACGGCTCTGTCTTTTACTTAACCCCGAAACGGTACCGTCAAATCAGAGGCCGCCACGTCGTCGCCTAGTCAGCTGCCCCGTCAGCGTCCAGTCAGCGCATCGTCAGCAGCCAGTCAGCGCCCAGTCAGCAGAGGATTTTCTGGGATTTTCCCGAATTAGAGTTATTTAGCAGTTTTGCAGAAAAATCCCTGTAGATTTATCATAACTTTTTATTGGCTTGTCCAAATTCAAATATTTTATATATTTGAAATCCTTAGAACCTGTAGAATCTTTCTGGCGTTTTAGTTTTCTGTTTTGACATGTTTAAATTTATTCAAATTTCAAATGTGATATTTGAGTAAATTTGGCATAACTTTAGTTTAAAAATAGCTTTTTGAGTGAATCCAATTGGGTTAGTTTAGTTTTGAAGCCCTCTGTCCATTAGGACCAACCCCATATTTTCTGTAATTATTTTGTTTAACAGTAGTTTTAAATTAGTGTTTATGCCCTTTTTGGGATTTGTTTTGTATTGTTTGTTAAAGTAAAAATTGTTTTAAATGCATTTTGACTTCATGCATATTTCACAAACCAGAAAACTTAGTGTAATATTTTTCTTGTGATTTTAATTGCATTTCATACATTGCATATTTTATTGTATTGTTATTTTGTTTGTATGTTTATTTGGGTGTTTGCAATTTTGTTAGATTATTCGGAGAGTCACGAAGACTTTGGTGGTTGCTGCTCCTGTCACTCTTGTTGCCAAGGCAAGTGGCACACTTGCATATTTTTGTCCTACTATTTTGATATAAGCACGTTGTAGTTACTTGAAAAATAGCATGATAGGTTTATTAGTACTGCTATGCTAAACATGGTTAGAATAGTGCTCCTATACTAGTTGGTCTAGAATCCTATTATAACTTGGTAGATTATGGAAATGCTATGCTAAATGCTGTTTTGTGAAAAAGTAATATTCTACTAAGTTAAAGAAACTCCTGGGTGGATGTGGTATGTGGATGGAGGTTTAAAGTTGAGGGCTACTCGGGGCCATGTCTATGGTTTTACCCGAGTATGTGCACTTGTGGATGGCCACCCAGGGACAAAGAGACCGATGTTACTCAGTTTAGTTAGCTTACCGTGCAGCCATAAGTCATATGGGCTCTTGGCTTGACTAAGTATGTAGTGTGGAACCGGCCCGGCCTGACAGGTGGTGGTAGAGGTTTGTAGGTGGAGCGCGTCAGGACGGCAGTGGTCGGCAAAAACACTTCGGAAAGGTCTCGGCTTCATCTCCTCCTTTCCTTTTCACTTCAAGAAGGGCCAAGGTCAGATGGGTTGATGAGGTCTTATGGTGAACGTGCACAACCTCTGCAGAGTATCAAACTAAGTACTTAGCCGTGTCCCCGGTTATGGACATTTCTGAGCAAGCTGGACAAGGACGTCAACGGAGGATCTCATCATTCTAATTTCCTAAGTAAAATATGGAGGGTGAACCAGGGTAGTTGAGACAATGGTTGTCATACCATACTTGTCTCGTATAGATGAAAAGTTGTTTTGAAAAGAGATAGGGAAAAATTGGCTTTATGCAAAATAGCTTTCAAACTCCACCAACCAAATATGCATATAGGTTACTAGAGTTGTTCCAATATGAGTCCACAAAGTGTCACTTGCCAGTTCCATTTTATATGGTTCTGACCCACCTTGTTGAATATCTTTTTATCAGGTTGTTCTGACGAAGAGTGAGGTTTCGTTAAGGGTTTCGAGTCTGCAACCAACATGTTTCGCCTGTGGCTACATGAAGATTGGGACTCCATGCAATAATATTTAGTCTTCCGCTGTTATTTCTGTTTTATGCTAGCTTCGAGCTATGCAAAGTTGTAATGGTTTATTTGACTCTGGATTCAATCATGTAATAAATTGATACAATGTTGTGATATTTCATCGTAAACTGTGTGTGCAAATGAATCGATCCAGGGGTTTGCACTATACACAGGGATCTTGCCTATTTTTAAGTGCAGGTCCGCTACAGATGGTATCAGAGCACTGTGTTGCCTGTAGGTTCGAAACCTTAGGTGTGGATAGAAATAGGTTTGGACCTTAGGATAAAAATATATTTTATTCATTTTCTTAAAGAGAAAATATTTCACTGATCTTTTCTTGTACTCCCCTATACTATTCATCTCTCAAAGCATCTTCCCTTATTTTAGATGACCTTGGTGGATACAACTTCGTTTGCACGAGACCAAAGAATATAATCTCAAGAAGGTGGGACTCCATAATCACCAACCTAGTACTGTATACAACATGTTCGATTCAACAAGAAGCAATACATTGAAGGCTATTGAAGATTTTGGAGAATAACACTCATGATTTCCTCAAGAAAGTTGAAGAGTACTTTCGAAGCACTCAAGAAGAAAAATAGATGAGACCCCCACTTTAGTTACTTGTTAGAACAACGATAACGTGATAGTGTATTGATCATATCAGCTAAGATGATAAGACAATACTAGGTTGTTTGTTTTTGTTTGAACCATGTGCTTGATGTTTGCTAGATGTTGTTTGTAAGATGAATTGTCTTGATCTGTTGTGTATGCATGGGTAGGAATACTTCTCATAGATCTTTCTATCTCCACTCATCCATGCTAAACCCAACCAGATGCATCACCAATATGTCAACTGAAGTGAGCTACCGCGTGTAATGCAACAACTGATAGCCACCTCCATGAAAGATGCAACAAGTGAGCCACCAACTCAAGCATAGGATGGAAAGCTTGTTACACAAGGAGAAGGATCAAAGAAAAAGCTATAGCTTCGTGAGCTATCTTCGTGTACGAGTTTACGTAACCCAATAGTTTGAAGGGTCGATAGTTTAGTTAGGTTGTCTTGCAGATTGGAAACTTTCTGTCAGACAAGTGAGGTTGGCCGAGAGTTAGCTTGCGAGATTCTCCAAACCAAGTACAAGGTAATGAATTGAGTGCGACGTGGAGTAGCTACCATGACGACTACTCATTTCATTCGCTTTGCTATGAGGAATGGTAATCTGAGTGACAAACCTATTAGAGAGCCGACGATGAGCTTAAACCACATGGATATTATAACCCTATGTTAGGCAAGTGTGCCAACACGTAAGATGTACGGTGAGGATAAACCTTAGCTCACGTGAAGAAGAAGGAACCCTACAATGGAAGTTTTTGCCTACCATGAGAGTTTCGTTAGAAATCTTATGGAGTTTGTTTCGAAGGAAGTCAACAATGAGATGGCAGCATGCCGAAGACATTATATGATTGGATGACATGATGTTGTGAAATCCTCTCACCTTGGTATTTTGATCCACCAACATAGTGATCCTTCAGTGTCAAGTCATTTCTTGGTATACCGTGAAGGAAAGTTCTACTCAAGGATTCAAGACCCCAAATACCAACAAGGAGCTGGTACATGCTATACCAGAAAAGTAAGGATGATAAAGAGATGAAGAATTTTAAGAAATGTCCCTTTTAAGGGTGGTAGCCCACCGATATAATCTAAACCCAGATGTCCAAACCTATCTTTCTTTCTAGCCTCTCCGAATCTCGGGGACGAGATTCCTTTTAAGGGTGGTAGTATGTAACATCCCAAGATTTTCAAATTTTTGAAAAATCAGAAAAATCAAAAACTTTTTGAAAATATTATATTTTGTTTTGTAAATCCAAATCATGCATGCATTCATCTTTTTCTTGGCTTGTTGCATTTGAAATTTCAAAAGTTGGAATTCTATTTCCACTTTAAACCCTATTTGAGAAAATGATAAAAGGGGCCTATTATGCTCTCTTAAATATTTTGACTTTTATGGATGTATTTTGTGGCAAAGTATGTGCCAAAGTGTTCTATATTTAACTTTCAGGAGCATCATGAATAAAATCCACAGTATAAGTATCACATAAAGCATTCTTCTCATGATCTACAAGCATAAAATTATTATTACTACTCTCCACATAAGCAAAATCTTTCTTATAAGTAATAGTGAGAGTAGGACCATCATAGCCATCATTGCAATCATCATAAATAGGAGGCATATCATAATCATAATAAACTCTTTCCTCAATAGTAGGTGGACTGAAAAGATCACATTCATCATTATAATCATCATATATAGGAGGTATAGTATCATCAAAGAAAATTTCCTCCTTCAAGCTTGGGGACTAAATGATCATATTCATCAAAACCGGCATCCCCAAGCTTGCAATTTTCCATAGCATTAGCGACAATCGCATTCAAAGAAATCATACTAATAACATTGCTACTAGCATGATTATTATGCAAATAAAGTTCCATAGGTTTTTTAATTTTCTCTTACCAATTTCAAGATAGATTTTTGTAAAGCTATCTCATTTTTTTCCATTAAACCGTACTAGTGAAAACAAGAAACAAAAAGATTTAATTGCAAGATCTAAAGAAGATACCTTTAAGCACTCACCTCCCTGGCAACGATGCTAGAGACTAGTTTCGTCGCCGGAGTGTGAGTACCGCTTACCTTTCCTCCACGGGAACGGCACCAGAAAAGAGCTTGATGTCTACTACACGCTTCTATTCTTGTAGACTTGTTGGGCCTCCAAGCGCATAGGTTTGTAGGACAGCCGCAAATTTCCCTTAAGTGAGTAACCCAAGGTTTATCAAACTCAGGGAGGCGTAGGTTGAATGTATCCCTCTCAAGCAACCCTGCAATTAAGATATAAGAAGTCTCTTATGTCCCCAACACACCTAATACAATGGCTAATTGTATAGGTGCACTAGTTCGGCAAACATATAGTAAAATGCAAATGATATGGATGGTAAAAGGTGATTTTGTAATTCTGTAATAAAAATGGCAGCAAGCGAACAAGTGGCAAAAGTGACTTAAAACGGTGATTCAATGATTGGAAACAAGGCCTAGGCTTCACACTTTCACTAGTGACTAACTCTCACATCATTAACATAATTAAACACATGATATTTACCACAAAAACACATGCAAGGTAGACATTACTCGGAGATCATTCTTTCATGGACCAAATAGGATGAGAATTGCGTAAGGCTACAAAAGCACACCTTGAAGTTCGTATTCCACATCTATGAACACTTCATGATGTCACTATCCGCATCCAAAGATAGTACTAACAAACACCACAACCTATCTCCTGAATAGTCTCTTTCTAATACATCCACGACACCCACACTGTCACCAAGGCACCATGGAGATTATACTAAACACAAGCATCAAGAAACCTCATGATCTATTCAACCCAACAATAATAAAAAACAAACTCATGAAGATCCCTCTAATCTTGATGCATAGAGCCACACACGGCACCCTCACTGTCACCGTGGGTACCGTGATCACAACGGTGACTCCGCAAATTATACTAGATAACACCACCTGAGCAACATCATATCCATTACATAATCATGTATTCAACTATATCAACAAAGCTCATGATCACAACGAAGATCACATCATGGGAGAGAGAGAGAGAGAGATAACCACATAGCTACTTGTACAAGCCTTAGCACCGACAAGGGACTACTCCCTCCTCATCGCGGGAAGCAGCGGTGTCGATGGAGATGGCTTCCGGAGGTCGATCCTGATGACCCAGAAGTATAGGGGGTCTATCGTAGTCGTTTCTATAAGTAAGAGTGTCGAACGCAACGAGGAGCAGAAGGTGTTGACAAGTAGATCTCAGCAAGGTTTTACTGCAAGCACTAAAAGAGAAATATTTTGGAGTTTTGATATAAAGAACAAATAAAGAGCAAGTAAATAAAAGAGTGCTACAATAATTGCAGCAAATAGCCCAATCCTTTTAAGCTCAAAGGACAGGCCGGTTGTGTTACTTATGATGATTAAAACGTTCTCGAGTACACATGGGAATTCCTGCATAGCCATTTTCACTGCACGCTGGTGATTAATTTCAATGTTTTGATAAAGTGTTGTGTGGGTGAACCTACGCTAATGCACCGCCCTTACTTGGACAAATACATACTTGTGATTAAACCCCTTGCAAGCATCCGCAACTACAAGAAAGTAATTAAGATAAAAACCTAACCACGGCCTTAAACTCCGAGATCCTACACTCCCTAGTGCACTAGTTCGCGAATTGGGGTTTAGGTTTCTGTCACTCCTGCAACCCTACCATAGGCAAACTAAATACACCATGCATTCCCCTAGGCCCTTTGAAAGGTGAAGTATCATGTAGTCGACGTTCACACGATACCACTAGAGGAATAACACCACAACATATATCAAACAATTAAATATTACTCAACATTATGCAATTACTAGCAACTAGGCTTTCCCCATGTCCTCAAGAACCAAACGAACTACTCACAAGACATCATATAGATCATGATCAGAGGTGATATGAACATGGGTAACAATCTGATTGTAATGATAAATCACCGATAAAACTCTCAAGCATCAACTACAAGTGGTAATCAACACCCGGGATATGATTCCAGTGAACTAAAAACAACACAATGATAATTGTCATAGCGAGATGAGATGGGATGGCGGCGATGATGATGGTGCTGATGATGGAGATGATGGAGATGATGTTGATGATGATCCCGATGATGCCCGGCGTGATGGCAATGACGATGGCGGCGATTCCCCCCTCCGGGAGGGATATTCCCCGACAGTTTTCTCCCTGCCGGAGCTCTTCTTCTCTCTGTCTGGTTTCTGCCTCGTGGAGGTGGCGGAAAAATTATTTATCGATGCCCCCGATGATTTTAGGTCAAAGGGTAGTAGTACGCCGAAGGGGAGCCGGAGGTGGGCCACAGGGGCCAGGGCGGGTCCCACCCGCGGCCTGGGGTGGACCCGTTGCAGGGGGCCGCCCCTGCTCCCTGGAGCTCGCCTCCATGCACCCTTTTGACTCTGTGACTTATTTCCCAAAATATTATCCTCTGAATTTTTCTGGAATTTTTGGAGCTTCCGACGTAAGGTATCTTGACAGGTACTTTTCCAACTGATTCCGGGCTCCGGCAGATGAATCCCCAATAATTGCAAAACATGCAAAATAAGGTAAAATAACATAAGTATTGCATCATAATATGAAATATATCGATGAATAAAGATAAATTATGATGTAAAATAGTGATGCAAAATGGACGTATCAGATCCCCGTCCCGGCAGGGTGCCAGAATAGGAGCAATCTGACCCCAGAACTTGTCGGCGATGGCGGAGGAGCTCTATTCTGTTTCTGGGAAAATCCTTCGGGGGTTAGGATTTTTTCGTCGGGGGCAATTTATAGGCCAAAGGGCGTCATGAGGGGGTCTCCGAGGGCCAGGGGCGGGTGCTGGCCACAGCCCCCCTTAGACCCGCAGGTGGGACCCACCCCTGGGCTATGGGTCCCTCTCGGGGTCGCCCTTTTGGCTCCGGTACTCATTTCCTCAATAAAAAATCATCGTAAATTTTTGTCCAATTCCGAGAATATTTCCAGAAGTAACTTTCTGCAACAAAAACAACACAAAAATAGGGAACTAGCACTAGGCATCTTGTCAATAGGTTAGTCCAATAAAATGCCTCAAAATGATGTAATATGATAGAAGAAACATGTGACATTGATATAAAACAAGCATGGAACAATCAAAAATTATAGAAACGTTTGACACGTATCAGCATGCTCAAGCTTAACTCCTACTCATCCTCGAGTAGGTAAGTGATAAACAAAATTATTTTTGATGAGACATGCTACTAGCATAACCTTGATCAAATAGCAATGTAAAGCTAATGATATGAATAACGTGATCCAAAACAATTGTCTATATTTGATAATCAAGCAAACAATGAGTAAACAAGTTGCATCATTCAAACAAAACTTTTCATGAACAATACTTTGGAGACATGAAAGCATAAAGATTAATCATAACATGAAATTCTTCAAGGTAATATCTTCTTGTAAAAAGTGTTTGAAGTCAACACAAAGGAAGATGCAAGTTTCAGCATTGCTTCAACTTTCAACATGCTTATCTTATAGATAAAGTCAACATAAAGAATCATGATTAAGCAAAAAGATGCAATATAATCAACTGCACCCAGAGTCAGTGTTGCAAGCTTGCTTTGAGTAGATAGAAAGAAGAGGAAAACTGACTCAACATAAGTAAAAGAAAGGCCCTTTACAGAGGGAAGCAGGGATTAATCATGTGCTAGAGATTTTTATTTTTGTTAAACAGAAGTAAAATGATTTTGAGATATGCATGCTTTCATCAACGAATCCACAACAAAGAAATCTGTTAGTCCCCCGTACCAAGCAAGGCTTTTAGACTTGTGAGAGTGGCTCCCATAGAGGAACGAGTACATTCCTCTTTCTTCTTTGTTTATCACTAGCCAATGTTTGACCGATTTCTTAGGTTCATTGTGTGAAGGAGATATTAGTGATGTTGAATTTATATTTTGTGGGCTGGGAACCCTTGCCAACTCTCGTCAAATTTAAGTGAGCACGTAATCCATCCTCACCAGGTGAAAAGGGGGGAAATGACTTTGCTTGACACAGGATATAACAAAACTTCCTCACTACTTCCTCATGAGCTTAAAAACAGAGACACAAATTGGAGTATTTTGAAGTTTTAAAGGTAGCACATGACAAATTTACTTGGAATGGCATGAAATACCATGTATAGGTAGGTATGGTGGACACTGCTGGAAAGATATTTGGCTCAAGGAGTTTGGATGCACGAGCAGCATTCCCGCTCAGTACAAAGTTTTTGGCTAGTAAAGATATCAAAGCAAACAAGCACCAGCAACCGGAACAAGAATGACTATAGAACATCCATTAAGAATAACCACAAAAACTCTACATGTCTCCCTTGTTAACCAAACTTTCATTTGATGAAAACACTTGCCTATCGAACTTACAAGCATGATGAATCTTTATAAATTCAAGCTTTAATAGTAGTTCTTCAGTAATGAGCCTTAACTTAAATAACCAGCAAGTTTAAGCATTAATTCACTTAACATATCAAAACAATTGGCAAGTTTCAAGTTATTTAAACATGAAGATCTACACGACTATACAAGTTTTTCATCACACCACTACCACATGCACGACATTTTTGTCATTCCAACAAATCAAACAAGCTACCAAAAACAACTCTATAAACAAGTATAAGTGAATCATAAGAGAGTATAATAACAACAACTAACAGCTCTTAAAAAGATATAAGCGAAGCACAAGAGCTGATAAGAAAAACAAGAGCTAAGAATATTCAACAAAATATAAGCGAAGCACATGAGTATTCTAATGAAAAAGCGGAGCATGTCTCTCTCCCAAACAAGAATGATGTGATCTAAAATTATGACCAGCAAACAAGCAAAACAAACTGAAACAAAAGGACGCTCCAAGAATAGCACATAATATGCAAAGTGATAAAAACTTAGTTTCAACAGAGACGACCTGATGGTTGTCGAGGAAGAAGAGGGGATGCCTTGGGCATCCCCAAGCTTAGACGCTTGAGTCTTCTTGAATGTCCAGGGGGATGCCATTGGGGCATCCCCAAGCTTATGCTTTTGTCCATTCTTCAACTTCTTTCATCATCCTCTCTCGTGGAACTTAAAAACTCACTTCACACAAAACTTCTCATAAACTGATTAGAGGGGTTAGTACTCATAAAATAAAATCCACTTGGGTTCCACCAAGACAAATTGCACAAACTTGATTTAGCATTAGCTACTGTTTTGGCACTCCTTCCAAAAGTGTCGTGAATGATGCTAATAAAAGAGGCGAATACAAATAAAGGCAGCATCTATCAAAACTGGACAGTCTATAAGATTGAATTTTTAGAGGAACTTACGTAGCTCAAATCAGAAAATTTAAAACTAATGAAAGATAGATAAAAGTATCAGGATTACTTTCAAAAATTTCGACAAAAAGATCACATTCCTGGATTTTTCGATATTTTCTACAACAGAAGCTCAGAATCTGTTTCTGGACAGCAAATCAACACTTCGCACTTTCAATGCATTAGAGGCTAATTCTTGACACACAAACTAAATAGGATGAGAATTGCGTAAGGCTACAAAAGCACACCTTGAAGTTTGTATTCCACATCTATGAACACTTCATGTTGTCACTATCCGCATCCAAAGATAGTACTAACAAACACCACAACCTATCTCTTGAATAGTCTCTTTCTAATACATCCACGGCACCCACACTGTCACCAAGGCACCATGGAGATTATACTAAACACAAGCATCAAGAAACCTCATGATCTATTCAACCCAACAATAATAAAAAACAAACTCATGAAGATCCCTCTAATCTTGATGCATAGAGCCACACACGGCACCCTCACTGTCACCGTGGTACCGTGATCACAACGGTGACTCCGCAAATTATACTAGATAACACCACTTGAGCAACATCATATCCATTACATAATCATGTATTCAACTATATCGACAAAACTCATGATCACAACGAAGATCACATCATGGGAGAGAGAGATAACCACATAGCTACTTATACAAGCCTCAGCCCCGACGAGGGACTACTCCCTCCTCATCGCTGGAAGCAGCGGTGTCGATGGAGATGACTTCCGGAGGTCGATCCCCGTCCCGACAGGGTGCCGGAACAGGAACAATCTGACCCCCGAAACTTGTCAGCGATGGCGGAGGAGCTATGTTCTGTTTCTGGGAAAATCCTTCGGACGTTAGGGTTTTTTTGTCGCGAGCAATTTATAGGCCAAAGGGCGTCGTGAAGGGGTCTCCGAGGGCCAGGGGCGGGTGCTAGCTGCGACCCCCCTTAGACTCGCGGGTGGGACCCGCCCCTGGGCTGTGGGTCCCTCCCGGGGTCGCCCTTCTGGCTCCGGTCCTCATTTCCTCAATGAAAAATTGTCGTAAATTTTCGTCCAATTCCGAGAATATTTTCAGAAGTAACTTTCTGCAACAAAAATAGCACAAAAACACGAAACTGGCACTGGGCATCTTGTCAATAGGTTAGTCCAATAAAATGTCTCAAAATGATGCAATATGATAGAAGAAACATGTGACATTGATATAAAACAAGCATGGAACAATAAAAAATTATAGATACATTTGACACGTATCACAGCCTGCGTCCGGTCGACTACCGTCCTCGACGGTGGAGGTAGTTCCCTCCCGCGCGGCCGCGGTACTGGCTTACCCCTCTTCCGACTACTTCTCGCCTTCATCTTTCAGACCTCGTGACGGTAGCTTCGGTGAGACGACAATGGCGGCTTCATGACCGTGGTGGCGCATGTTGCTGGGTGGAGAGCCTGGTGGTTTCGAGGTTTCGTCCTTGCGGGGCTCCAGTGCTACGGATCGTCCGAGGGTTGTGGATAGGGTTTTTTCGAGAGAAATCCTTGTCGGCTCGCCCGACACCGACGCGGTGCCACCTCTAGGTGGCATCCTCCTTCCTAAAGGGTGTTGTGGATACCCGTCATCCGCTTCCCTCCGTGTGCTGGGGGAAACCCTAGGACCAGTGATGGTCAGGCCAGCAGCACGTGCTCTCCTTCTTGAAGGTACTGCTTGGTACTCGACGGTTCGGCGCTACGAGCGTGGTGGTAATTCTTCGGAAGGCGCAGCGGGCACGGGTCACCATAGTTTAGTCGATCCGCCTATGTCTCCATTTTATTTTTTCTTTTCTTTCTTTGGCTTTGTGTGTGCTGCCCCCAACTTGTGTGGTGTTGTGTTTGTATCAATGGTTGTTTGGTGGTCGTGGCTTTATTTATATAAATCATGTTTCGAGGAATACAAGGTTCGAGATCAGCAGGAGGTTCATTTTCATAGTGTAGTAATGCTAATGCAGATCAAAGGGAATGCACTGCGACCTACAAGTACGAAGTATAGGACCTTCCTTTGGTGATTGATTGATTAACAGGAGGGTCCAACCAGACAGTATCATACTTACAGATCACATGTAGTTTATGCACAGCTTACACAGCCAAGATCGCCCACTACTCGAACTACTAATGCACATGGCGGTATGATGCCGCGCTCGCGTCGTCACGCCTGGCCTTCGCTACCACATCGCCCACCCCGGCGCCATCGCCGTCCACCCAGTAGGCATGCCAGAGGGGCGACCGCCGGCGTGGCGGCGTGGACCCGACGCAGCCCGCGAGGCAGGCGTGGAACTTGTGCTCCCCGGGTCGGAGCATGGCCGGCAGCGGCATCCTGACTCCGCGCGCGGCGCAGGCCTCGTGGCGCGCCGCGATGCGCGCGTCGAGCGCGTAGGAGAAGAACTCCGGGAAGTCGAAGAGCTCGTCGGCGTCCCGGCCCATGACGCCCAGGAGGTACTCCGCCTTGGGCCGCAGGTTGCCGTCGATGCTGTAGTAGAATAGCGCCGGGAAGCGGCGCGCCATGGAGCGCGCGGCGCGGGAGGGGAGGCCGAGCGACTCGAGGAACTCGATCCGCGGGAGCAGCTTGTCCTCGACGGAGAAGGAGAGCAGGTCGGCGCGGCGGTGGAGGTCGGCCACGCCGAGCGCCCGGAGGAAGTAGAGCGTGGGCCGGAGCCGCGCGGCGACGGGGGACACGAGCAGGCGCGGGCGCCGCCGCAGCACGCGCGGCAGGTCCTCGGCGGGCACCCCGGCCTCCTCGGTCAGGAACCGCAGCGCGGCGGTGATGGTCTCGACGGGCACGGACATGAGCTCCGGGCACATCCCGGCCGCGCGCCGGAGATCCTCCTGCGGCACGCCCACCTCCAGCAGGACGGCCGCGGCGTCCGCGGCCACGGGAGGTGATGGTAGCACGTGCTCCAGCGCGGGCGCCGGTGCCGGCGCCGTCGCGGGCGGGAACCCAGCCGGGACGGCGAGGCTGCTGCTCGGCCTGGACCTTAGCGCGACGGCAGCGACGTGGAGGCGGCGGGGCGCCGCTGGCCTGGAGAGCCGGCCGTGGCTGGCATGGCGCAGCAGGAGCTCCTCCATGGCCGAGCCGTTGGTTTCTTGGAAGCGATGAGCTTTGGAGCAACTTGGGTGAGCGTGGTGAACACTAGACCAGAGAGAGAGATGGATTTGGCGGATGGTGGCCGGGAGGAGGATAAGAGGTGGGTGGGCCAAGGCGGGAGCGCGGGGAGGAGGATAGGGGGCGGAACGGGGAGGGGTGATTGGGCCAGGTGTGATCTCCCAGGATTCTTCGTTGCCCGCCGGAGAGAAGGCGACGCGCGAGCGCGAGATGGCGGGGGCGCGCGGGCAGAGGAAGCACCAGAGGGTGGGCCGGATCTTGCTTCGGGCCTAAAATCTATAGAATTGAAGGAGATATTGGGATTGCCAAGTGAAGTCCAAACTTGCCCAGGCCCAAAACGAAAAGTCTTCGCCCCAACGCAGGACCAGTACGTGAATACAGGACTACACGAAGGACCTATCTCAAAATTGACCGCTCGTCCACTTGTGTTTGTGTTCGTTGCAAGTTGTTGTGCCGTCTCCCATCCACGCCGATAGTCCAAAACTCGGAACCGAAGCAGAACCGGGAGATCCGTCAGCAGCAGCGGCGGCCGCCGGCGATGGAGAAGGGCAAGGGCCTCGCTCGCCGCTGGGCAGTGGAGCTCCACGACGCGTCCTCCTCCTCCTCCTCGTCCGCCTTCCCCGACCCGCCCGGCTTCACCAGATCCGCCCCCGAAGCGGTACCCCCTCCTCCTGCAACTGCTCTTTCGCTCGCTCGGATCGCGGAATTCACATGCTGTTTTTCCTGGCTCGCAGGACGACGCCGCCACCGCTCGGCAGCGCAAGGAGGCCGAGGCAACCTGGAAGGGGCAGGTTCGCTCGATTTCCCGATGCACATCCTACTAGCCTCCTAGGGAGATAGATCCAGGGTCTAGATACATCCGGAACTGTACCAATTCAGCGTGAATCGATGAGTTGTGTAGGTCTAGCTTATAAACAATTGAGGAGGAACCGGATCTTGAGGCTTCGTGCCTAGGCGATTCTCCCAAGCTTCACTTGCATGCGAGTCTCTAGGTTTTGGGGAGTGTTAACTCAAGTTTCTGTGGTCTTTCTGTGAGCAGAAAGCGTGGGAGGTGGCGCAGGCGCCCTTCAAGAACCTCATGATGATGGGTTTCATGATGTGGATGGCCGGGAGCACCGTCCACCTGTTCAGCATCGGTATCGTCTTCTCTGCTCTGCTGCAGCCCTTCAACACACTCCGGTCTGTCGGGAAAGGTACTATCTCGAGGCAACTGCCTTTTCGGTATGGATTGCTAGCTCAGCTGAAGGAATTGCTAACTGTACTACTTTAGGACCCTTTGTTTGGGCACTTATGGTTTATGTTCTTTGCCTTGGTATTGGAGGGTGCAGTGTTTGTGTGGTTAATGCTAGGAAGGCCAAGGTAGTGTATATACTTGTGAGTAGTGAACAATATTGACCTAGTCTGGCTGGATATTCCCATAAAAACAAGAATGGCTAGATACTCATTTAGATTTTCATGATATGTGCTTGAGCCAAGGTTTTTGAGTCGCTGTATAGTCGCCGTATAGTCGCCAAGTCGTCGTGGCGTCGCTGACTCGCGCACGTGACTTGACTCACGGAGCGAGCTCGCACGACTTGGTGGCTCGACGGCGACTTTCTGCGAGTAGTCGCTGTGATTAGTCGCCGGATACTAGGTCGCCAGCCGCCTGAGAGAGAGGGAGAGGGAGAGGGAGAGGGAGAGCCATGAAGGGGAGGAAGCCAGGGAGGGGAGGAGTGGCGGCGGCGTTGATTCGAACCGGCGGAGGGGAGAATGGGCAGCGTGTGGGAGGAAGCAGCGCCGGAGGTGACGCCGGGGAGGGGAGGATCAGCAGCGGCGGCGCGGGGAGGGGGAGAGGTAGAGAGGAGCGGTGGCGCGGGGAGAGGAAGAGAAGTCTGGGGAGAGGGAGACAGGTCGGGGGAGAGAAAGAGATTGTGATGGGCTTTAACCCTAGTCTGCACAGACTCTGATGGGCCGGCCCAAAACCCTAGCTGGACAGGTATGGCCTCTTTAGGTACTTCAATTGTACAATATATCCCTCTATATTTATATGCTGTTGAGCAATATAAGCTAAAAAAAGCTACTGTTTGCCCTGGCGACTCGGGGCGACTAATCAGGGCAAGTCACTGAGTCAAGTCAGTAAGTCACTAGCCGCAGCCATGGCGACTTGACTTGACTCGGCGACTCAAAAACTTTGGCTTGAGCTAAAGTATTTATAACCGTCCATCACTGGGTGTTTATGTGTCTGAAAATACAAGTAACATTTAGTTTAGGCAGGTTTTAATTATGAAAGAAGACTACATATTTTGCTAGGTTAATAAGTTATACTCCTCAATGCAATAGATGTTACCTTATGGTGCAGTTCTTATTTTGTATATTTTGAGCTGTTACAACGAACTGGGTAAACCAGAGATAGGGTGCTGTTCTTGTCGGGGTTGCCCCATGCACCTTCTTTCTCCGTCATCTTGCACCCTCTCACTCCCCTAGAGGTGTATCGTACACCCTACTCTAGAGTGAATACATACATGGTTTCACTTATGGAAGAAGAAGATCATTTAAGACACAATCAAAATTCTTTTTGGGTCAACTTAGCCTTTTTCTTTTTCTTTTTTCTCTTCTAAACAAATTGGCCACAAGGATGTATTTATAGAGTACACACACAACCTAGCTGACTCACTACTTTCATCAACTCCTGCATTTTCAAACTAAGTGCATGGATGTCCCCAAAGGACTCGATGCAGAATACACTATTGCTTGCAAGCAACTAATCATTTCAACTAAATGGGCGACTGCTAGGGTTGGCACTGTGTCAGCGATTCATGTGTATAGGCTCAAGAGGAGGGAAAAGGAAGAGATAAGATTATTCCTCTTGCTGCTGCAGCGGTGGCTTCATGGGCTGTGGCTATCACAGGGGCAACACAAATGACT
The DNA here is from genome assembly GCA_012064385.1 of Puccinellia tenuiflora. Taxonomy (NCBI): domain Eukaryota; kingdom Viridiplantae; phylum Streptophyta; class Magnoliopsida; order Poales; family Poaceae; genus Puccinellia; species Puccinellia tenuiflora. The sequence goes on along the minus strand of QRDG01000231.1, from coordinate 1,391,192 downwards.
AGATGTGGCGGAAGCTAGTGACAGTGTTTATAAACTCACTATTTTATATATGATATGACCCCAAAAAGAAGGCTGTGCTAGTATCAGTTTGAACATCCAGAGTTGCATAATCCATATGCATGTAGGTGTTGTGTCCTTTACCCCTGAGGTTGTACGGGTAGTTCACCGGAGGCCGTTGCCGGCGGTGTTGGGTAGGCGCCGTGCTCGAGGTGGTAGGAAGCAGGAGATTGGGGAATTAGGGAAGTAGATTGGATGGGAGAGCATACAGGGTGGAGAGAGACTTCCGTATATTGCTTGATCAGAACGATACAATCGGCATGCTTTTCTAGCATTGCCTAGGACTTGATTAACTAGTAGTACTAGGACTCTAACTTGACAAGGACACGGATTGTACTTTAACCTAACCTATATTCCCTGCAGCTAGGCTTGCTGAATCGGAGTTGGTCTCTGCCTCTGCTCCTGTCTTGCCGGCCGGCGGACGCATCTCTATTCCTGGACCCTTTAGATAACTCTCCTATCTGAACTAACTTGATGCCACAACAGAAGGAGTGTCTATTTAGTACAATAAGTTGTCCCACTTTCTATTTGAGCCATGGCAGTTCATATGGCTTTCATAGCTTTATAGTTGAAGTGTTCAACTTCCATGCCAGCTCATATGGAGCATACATAGGAACACAAATGGACTTGAATGAATGTACATGGGTTGGAATCATTTGTTGTAGTGCCATGTCGATATATTTACCAAGTGATGAGTATGTTCCATGAAAAAATTGAACATAAATTACTAGATTATCACTGAAATTGGATAACCATCCTGGTTTCTCTTTTAAGCTGCATGGCTCCATCCTGGTCTATTACCTTGTTCTCGATATGCGTTAATGAGAGTTTTGGGCATCATGTACCAATATATTACATTATTGTCCATGCAATTCAGGATTGTTTAATAAGTATTTTCTTTCCCTTTAATTATGTACTTCTTTTGTAGTTTTTGAACCATTTAAGGACCCAAGGGTGGATACACTTGCACCTAAGTTGCTCTTCATTGCTCTCAACTTGGCTGCTATGGGTTTGGGTGTATGGAAGGTTAGTTATATTAATAGGTTAAGACAAAATCTGCATGTATTTCTATAAAAGCTTCAGAGACTTGATTATCCTTTTCTACAGCTCAATACGTTGGGTCTTCTTCCAACAAATGCATCGGATTGGGTATCTTCACTATCTCCTGCTCGGGTATGTTTCTGATACCACCTAAATTGTTGTTGCTTCTCAGTGCCATATTTTTGTTCGTTGTTCATGGCGACTAAATATGCTTATTAGTTCTTTGCTTCCTTTTGGCTGGTGCTACTAGTTTTTATACAACTAGTTGATTGTATAATAACCAGATGGAATATCGTTTCATCTGTTCAGGGTGCTGCACCCTTGCTATGAGACTTGTGAACTGGCTTAAAACATTCATCTCAGCTAATCTCAGAGCACACTTTGATCGAATGACAGTCTGAGATTTTACTACATCAATAGGTCTGCTAATATGAGGTTGCATGGATATGCATTACAATTGTCCCAAACCTGTGAACCATAGTTACCTGAAATGAAGGTTCTATTAAGACCAACAATGAATAATATGGTGCACATTTACTGCTGTAACTTGGTAAGACTGCTTTCCGCATGAGCCAAATTTAATCCATTTTCCCCATATTCTTACACCTTGTTGCCTCTGGGCTCAATACCCTGCCCTGTGCAAAAAATGCAAGTCCAATAACATGTTGATTTCCTATATTGTAATGATATTTTATATGAATACATGAACGTGTATCAGCATTTGTGTTGCTTAAACTGATTTGATTTTTTTTCTCATGACAGGAGGTTGAATATGCTGGTGGAGGGATCCCCTTGATCTAATGCCCTCTATGATGTTAATCGGTAAAGCCCTGAAGTTGTACTACTTGGAAGATGATATCTGTACGAAGCGAAATTTTACCCTGCTGAAGGGACAACTTTTATGTGGATTTTTTATCTTCCTTTTCCTCACGTGTACCAAATTCGTATGATATTGATAGACAAATCACAGGCTTAGCTAAAGATAGCTTGTTCATTTTTCTTGATCCCTTTTGCTTACCTTGTCTGTTTCAATAGAGAAGTTGTTGCTAACTCTCCATCAAATGTAGAAGATGATCTGGTTTTGTTGATATGCTTCTATTACTACCTGTGAGGCTTGAGATGGCTATGTTGGGTTTTTAGGTCAAAGTTGCTCATGCTGCCATACCGGCATGAATGGCATCTTGATATTCGCTGCTTCCCAAATTTCTTTCATGTCATTATTCCCTGCTCCCAAAATTTGTTTTGTGTATTTGCTGCTCCCTTGGAGATTTTTGCTGCTTTACTCCCTGTAAGTGTACACACATTGAGACACAACTAATCCCAGCCCTCTTTGGGCATGGCAAAGCATTAATTTGGAGTCAACTCAAAGCCAAAGCCAATCCATAGTAACTCCATGTCAACACGAAATGCATGCAAATAATCCAATTATAGGCAGCAGAGCCATCTTATTGTTGCCACCACCTTCTTGTCCGTCCCTCCTACCTTCTCTCGCAGCCGCCCAGCAGCCCCCATGAATTGCCACCATGTTTGTCCCTTCCCCTATTCACCTTACACTCTCCTTTGCCCACCGTTTTGATGGTGGCCCCCCTCCCTTCCTAAACCCGTCCCTACCGTTGCCAGGGACCAGGGTGGCCACCTTCTCCTTGCCCTCTTCCGTGCAGCCGCCCTTGTCGCCACTGGCTCGCCTTGCCGGCGACAACCACTCGGCCACCCTACGCAGGGTCCTAAAATTGTGGCGCCCGCGCGCTCCGCCGGCCGGACACACACCATGCCTCCAGCCGGCTGCGTCGTCGTCTTCTTGCTCCTCGCCCTGCTGGGAGATGCCGCGACCGTGGTGTCCGGCATCCGCGTCGACGCGGCCGCCATGATGATCCGGCAGCCATCGGACTCTGTCCCGACGTTCCGTGAGGCGCCCGCCTTCCGCAACGGCGCCGAGTGCGCCGGCGGCGACAAGGTGAACGTCGCCATGACGTTGGACGCCAACTACCTGCGCGGCACCATGGCCGGCGTGCTCTCCATCCTGCAGCACACGGCATGCCCGGAGAACGTCGTGTTCCACTTCCTCGCCGCCCGGATGGACGTCGAGCTCATCGCCATGCTGCGCGCCACCTTCCCGTACCTCGACCTCCGCGTGTACCGCTTCGACCCGTCGCGCGTCCGCGGCCGCATCTCCCGCTCCATCCGTCACGCGCTCGACCAGCCGCTCAACTACGCGCGCATCTACCTCGCCGACACGCTGCCCCCCGACGTGCGCCGGGTCATCTACCTCGATTCCGACGTCATCGTCGTCGACGACATCCGCACGCTCTTCTCCGTCGACCTCGCCGGCCACGTCGTGGGCGCGCCCGAGTACTGCCACGCCAACTTCACAAACTACTTCACGGACGCCTTCTGGAACGACCCGGATCTCAGCGAGACGTTCCACGGGCGGCGCCCGTGCTACTTCAACACCGGCGTGATGGTGATGGACGTGGACCGGTGGCGCACCGGCGGGTACACGAGGCGGGTGGAAGGGTGGATGGCCGTGCAGAAGCAGAAGAGGATCTACCACCTCGGCTCGCTGCCGCCGTTCCTGCTGGTGCTGGCCGGGGACATCCAGGCCGTGGACCACCGGTGGAACCAGCACGGGCTCGGCGGCGACAACGTCAAGGGCCGGTGTCGGGGCCTGCACCCGGGCCCCATCAGCCTGCTGCACTGGAGCGGCAAGGGGAAGCCGTGGCACCGGCTTGACGCCCGGCGGCCGTGCTCCGTCGATTACCTCTGGGCGCCCTACGACCTCTACCGGCCATCTTCGCCGGTGCTCGAGGAGTGAGCAGCACCCAAAGCCATATACCAGAAGAGCGTACTAATCAGTTCGTGCATGCATGCAATGCCAAAACGGAAAAAAAAAAGGAGGAAATTAAATCACATATGCAGATGCATGCATGTACCCCAAATGCATCTCTTCCTGTCACTACGTGTGGATTGAAATGAGATTGAAGAAAGGGTGGTAGAAGAAGAGAATATTGGTCGGTGCGGTTTCTTGGGGTCTTGATTTGGGAGGTTAAATCGAGGAGGGTGCAACAATTATTGTTGCTTCTTTCTTGCTTAATTATCTCCCTTGGGTGGTTCTTTTTTCTTTTCTGCTCTTCATCGTTTTTGTATAGGTCATGCTGTAATTTGTAAAGATTAGTGTGCATGCATGGTGGGAGGTGAGGAAATTCATGCTCAAGAATATGTATACCTTTGTATATATCAGTTTATGTTTATACAAGGACAGAACATACAAAAGCAAACGGCTAATATTGGATGAAATGATAGGCTCTCACTAATTAAGGCCATTGTTGTGCTTTGTATTGACCAACTCGAAATGGGGCTCGAGCTCCATGTAGCTCTTTATATAAAAAATTATATTTTAAATCTTCAAAAAATTATGGAAAAAACTGTATGTACTCAATGACATACAATTTCGAACATATAATCATAAATTATCCTTTTAGAAAAACACAAACTATACATGATTGACCATGCTTTTTGAAGCGCACGAACTACATTAGAACAACCAATATTAAATGGGTCACATAAATTCTCATAGAGATATCATTCATTAAGGTTGGTACAATTTTGACTTGCACTTACATTTTGTTAGTACAACAAGGGACCATCAATTAATGTTAAGTAAGAACAATTAACGCCTTTACGGTGTATTTAGTCAATTTCAATCGTTAGTCAATTGAGAAGGTTTCTGTCACTTCAATGTATTTGTTCTCACAATTATGATTTTATTGAAGCTCCGTAATCTAAATACATGACATATTAAAAAAAAATTCCATCCATCCATCCAAAATTCCTAGAGAGACGTAGGAAAATTTTAAAATATTTCATAGTTTATAAATCAGATTTTTCTCATATTACACAATTTTGAACACATAAATTGGAATATTTGGTTTTAAAATACACAAATTATCTTTGATTCGCCACATTTTTTGGAAGTGGATAAACCACATTAGAACAATCAATTTTAGATGGGCCTCATAAATTCTCAGAGATATATGATTCACTACAACCGCTAAAATGTTCGTACAAGATGAGACCACCAATTATTGTTAAGTAAGAACATTTAAGGCTAAGATATCCATCTAGTCGCAAAATAAATACAAAAATACTCTCATGATTTATTTAGTGAAATTAATTATAAGTGAATTGAGAAGGTTTTAGACACTTCAATGTATTTTCATTTACTATATTTTTGCAATAATGAAAATATTTTTGGAAATTTCACAATCTAAAAAATGGCATATTCAAAATTTTGCATCCATCCTTCCAAAATCCAGACTTCAAAAACAAAGAAATAACTAAAAATATTTCATATATTTTGCAATTTATAAAACCAGATATACTTTTTGTTCATATTTTACAATTTGTAAATCTTGATTATTTGTTCTAGTGTTGTTTAGGTGGTTGAGCTAGATGCAAGAGTAGCATGTCGTCATGTTCGGGTTGATGGATTTTCGCTTTGATGCTTGTCGCGGCCACGGCGCGACCTTCCCATTCTATAGCCACTTTTAAGGCCCAAATAAAATTTTAAGAGATAATGAGGATTACCACTAAAAAAAGAGAACTTGAGGATTATTGTCTGACGTCGAAAATCAACTGAAATGGCGTTCATAGCCAAGAGTGTCATTCTGGAGGATGGTCGGGATAGCCAGTTCTTTGAAAAATTCAAAAACGTACTTCTAAGTTTCTAATTTTTTTTAAAAATCCAGATGGTAGATAATGATAACTTATACTAGTGCGTGAAAATTCAATGCGAAATATTTTGTATTTGGGATGTGTAGAAATGACAAATTTGTGGATGCGAGGTAGTGAACAGTGTAAATTTCGAAAACCTTTAGACTTGTTAGGATTGGTCATTTTTTGTGTAGGTTGGAATACAAACTATTCGAGTTAAAAAAATTGCAATACCGTAGAATATATTATTGTCAACATCTAGAATTGTTTTCGGAATTTTTTAAAACTTTTAAAATGCTGATTTATAAAAATATATAAAGTGCTCCAGAACGACTTTTCTATTCATAGCCAGGTTAAAAGGCCTAGTATCTAAGAGCATCTCCACTCGTCGCCCCCATAGGCCGTCCGGATTCCCGCCCGAACGAGCGCTATGGGGAGCGTCCGAACGAGATAGCGTCTATGGGGCACGCCTCTCCCCACTCGACGGCCCTGAACGGGCGCCCCAAACAAGTTTTTAACAAAAAAATATAGTTCGAATGAGTTTATCAATTAAATTTTAGTTTCATAATTAGAAATAAAATAAAAATTATTCATACATTTAAAATAAATTGGAGTTCAACTATTCTGCGGCCCATTCCTTTGCGCTCCCTCAAATGCTCTACTAGATCATTTTGGAGTTGATTGTGGGCACCTTCATCTCGAATCTCCATATGCATGGTGATGAAATCACTCCAATCTGCTGCCACATTGTGTCCAATTTCATCAACGAGATCACCCCGATTATAATCGATCCTATTTCCATGCTCGTCCATATCATTCACTGGATCTTCACGCTCATCCTCAATGATCATGTTGTGCATGATGACACATGCATTCATGATCTCCGCCATCTCGTCGGTTGACCAAGTGAGAGCAGGGTACCGCATAATAGCAAATTGCTGCTGGAGAATTCCAAATGCACGCTCGACATTCTTTCTTGTACTCTCCTGTATTAATTGAGGCAAACCAAGATTTCTTGTTGCCGAGCGGCGTAGAGATTGTCTTCACAAAGGTAGACCACTTTGGGTAGATGCCATCGGCTAGGTAGTACCCTTTGGTGTAGGTATTGTTGGAGATATGCCCAAGAGGCAATAATAAATGATTATTGTTTATCATATTTCTCCGTTCATGATATGTTTAATTCCATGCTAGAATTGTATTAACCGGAAACAAATACATGTGTGGAATATAAACGGTAATGTGTCCCTAGTCTTTCCTCTTGTGACTAGTTCGTTTGATTAAGTGATGGTTAGATGTTTCCTAACCATGGATTAATGAATCGCTTAATAAACGAAGTTTGTATCATGGGTGATGATATAATGGACAAGACTCAAATTAAATAGATGTCAAATATAGTTTCCTTAGACCATGAGATTATGTCACTCCCGTTTATCGGAGGAGAGCTTTGTGCCGACAGCGATGACTTCAACTCTTGATCCATTTCCAACTCGCATCGTCACCTCGTCCCTTGCCAAGCGCCGTCTATTCCGCAGCTCCTGTTTCGAGTTACATATATTAGCAACTGAACCAGTATCAAATACCCAGGTGCTACTACGATCACTTGTCAAATACACATCAATAACATGTATATCAAATATACCTTGTTTGACGGTGCCAGCCTTCTTGTCCGCCAGATACTTGGGGCAGTTCCGCTTCCAGTGTCCAGTTCCCTTGCAGTAGAAGCACTCAGTATCAGACTTAGGGCCCTTCCTTGACTTCCTCGCAGACCCGGCAACTCGCTTGCCGTCCCTCTTGAAGTTGTCTCTTTTGCCCTTTTTCTTAAAACTGGTGGTCTTATTGACCATCAACACTTGATGCTCCTTCTTGATTTCCACTTCCGCGGTCTTTAACATCGCGAAAAGCTCAGGGAGAGTTTTCTCCATCCCTTGCATGTTATAGTTCATCACAAAGCTTTTGTAGCTCGGTGGAAGTGACTGGAGAACACGGTCAATCCCCAACTCATTGGGAATCACAACACCCAGCTGCGCCAGACGATCACCGTACCCAGACATCTTGAGCACGTGTTCGCTAACGGAACTGTTCTCTTCCATCATACAGCTAAAGAACTTAGAAGAGGCCTCATACCTCTCCACCTTGGCTTGAGTCTGAAACATAGCTTTCAGATCAACGATCATCTGATGAACGCCATGGTGCTCAAAACGCTTTTGAAGCTTAGGTCCTAAGCCGTACAACAGACCGCACTTAACTATCTCGTGGTCCTCTGAACGGACTGCCCAGACATTCCTAATGTCTGCAGCCGCTCCCTCTGCTGGAGCCTCACCTAGCGGTGCATCTAGGACATACAGTTTCTTGGCAGCTTTGAGGATAATTTTCAGATTCATAAACCAATCCGAGAAATTGCTTCCATCGTCTTTCAGCTTGTCTTTCTCTAGGAACGCGTTAAAGTTCATGGTGATGTTGGGAAGGGCCATTGATCTACAACATTATTTGCAAGGTGCTTAGACTATGTTCATGATATTTAGTTCGAAAGATAATCTAATTATAAAACGAACTCCCACTAAACTCAACATCTCTCTGGTTGTTTAGTGACACACGATCCAAAATCCACTACACCACAACCGATCATCACGTGAAGTGGCATAGTTTCAAATGGTGAACATCTCCATGTTGATCATATCATTCATATGACTCGTGTTTAGCCTTTCGGCTCTTGTGTTCCGAGGCCATGTCTGTACATGCTAGGCTCGTCAAGGAAACCGTAGTATTTCTGCATGTGCAAACTGGCTTGCACCCGTTGTATGTGAACGTAGAATCTATCACACCCGATCATCACGTGGTGCTTCGAAACGAAGAACTTTCGCAACGGCGCATACTAGGGGAGAACACTTCTTGATATTGACGTGAGAGATCACCTTATCATGCTACCGTCGAGATCATATCTAAGCATAAACCATAAGGTGCATAAAAGGATTAACATCACATGCAATTCAATATTGTGACATGGTATAGCCTTTTCTTGTGCCTTTGATCTCCATCTCCAAAGCACCGGCATGATCTCCATCATCACCAGCTCAAACGCCATCACCATGGTTGTCTCCACCAACTATTGCAACTACTACTATTGGCTACTCTTAGCAAATAAAGTAAAGCAATTACATGGTGTTTAAAGTGACACGCAGGTCATACAATAAATTAAAGACAACCATAAGGCTCCTGCCGGTTGCCGTACTCATCGACATGCAAGTCGTGATAATTACAAAACATGATCATTGCATACATCACATAATCATATCTTGAGGCCATACCATATCACAAACCCTGCAAAAAACAAGTTAGACGCCTCTACTTTGTTTATGCAAATTTTACGTGGCTTCTAATGGGTCATTAGATAGAACCGTTCTAATCTACGCAAAGCCACAACGGTGATAAGATAGTTGCTGATTTACTCATCCTTTTTAAAGGCCTTCCATTGAAAATTGCACCTTCACTAAAGCAAGAGAAACAGACACCCGCCAGCCACTTATGCAAAACAAGTTGCATGTCAGTCGTGGAACCGGTCTCTCGTGCGTGGACGAGTAAAGTTGGTCCGGGCCGCTTCAATCTTACAGTACCGCAAAGATGCAAAGTGCACGCGAGAAGGTAGCAACTCAAATTATCAACGCCCACAACACTTGTGTCTAATCGCACCAACATCTACGAATAGATCTAGGCTCTGATACCACTGAAGGGTCGCAGCATAGAAAACAAAAATTTTCCTACGCAAAGATAGCGGAATAAACCCAACATCTAGATCCGATCTACGAGAGGTTGGTAGCAAGAAGGAGATCGAATCTCACCCTCGAAGAAAACCGTGAGCGTTTTGTCGAGGCAGGGGTTGGCTAGTCGATCCCCGCAACTAGACTTGTCTAGTCGCGAGGAGATGTGTTATCCAAGCGCCGCACGAGCAACGCCTCCGAGAGATCCACACGTTCAGCTCGATGAAGACTCCACGATCTTGATCCCGCAAGAGTTGGTGGAGAGGCTCGAGATCAACAGCACGACGACGGTGGCGTGGTGTGTATGGTGGAGATTGGACAGGGCTTCGCCAAGCGGTGTCGGGAGAGAGGAGGAGGAGGGGTGCGGCTAGAGGAGGGGAGGCCGGCGGCTAGCACCTTGGGGGGAGGCAAAGGGTGCGGCACCCCTCCCCTTGCCCCTCCTTATATAGGAGGCCAAGGGGGGTGCGCCCCTCCCCTCCTAGGGCCGGCGCAAGAGGGGGGGGTGGCTTGGCCCCCAAGCCACCTCTAGGGTTCGGCCGGCCCCCCCCTTGCTTCTAGAAGCATGGCCCGGGTGGGCCATGGGATGGTGGTGCGGCTGGCCCATTAGGCCAGCCCACTGCCCCCTTTTTCCATGTGGGCCCCATACTCCTATGGGCCCCACTTCTAGACCCCTCTAGAACCTTCTAGAACATTCCGGTACTTTACCGATAAATTCCCGAACCTTTCTTATCCTCCGGAAACAATTTTCCTTTATATGAATCTTATTCTCCGGACCACTCCGGAACTCCTTGTGACGTCCGGGATCTTATCCGGGACTCCGAATCAATATTCATTCTCACCATCATTTATCTCGAACCCTAACTACATCGAACGTTAAGTGTGTGACTCTGCGGGTTCGCGAATATGTCATATTAATAGCGGGACCGGGATGTCCATATTAATTCCTACATATTCGACGAAGTACTTTACTAGTCGAACCACAATGTCTGGGATTCAATTAATCCATATACGATTCCTTTTGTTTCACGATATATTACTTGTCCGAGATTCAATCCACCGATATCTCCATATCTGATTAATCTCGTTACCGACAAGTTCTCTTTACTCGTTCCCATAGAATAGGATCCCTTATGACTAGCTACTTAGTCATATGCTTGCAAGCGTTTGGATGCTATCCTACCGAGAGGGCCCAGAGATATCTATCCAACTATTGGACGAACAAATCCCAGTCTTGAAACATGACACCCAACAACCTATCATCGGAGAACCTGAAAGCCACCTTTATAATCACCCAGTTACGAAGTGACGTTTGATGTCCACAAAGCTCTCCTCCGATAAACGGGAGTGACATAATCTCATGGTCTAAGGAAACTATATTTGACATCTATTTAATTATGTGCCTGCGTTGAGCATGAACATTATATCTGGATCTTGTTTATTGCGAGACGGTTATTCATTTAAGTCTGAAAACTTTGGTATTTCGATTTATATGGATAATACTTTTTATGGTCATGCACCTGAGAGGAATGGTTTATTTCTATTGGATCTCGATAGTAGTGATACACATGTTCATAACATTAATGCCAAAAGATGCAAAGTGAATAATGATAATACCACATTTTTGTGGCACTGCCGTTTGGGTCATATTGGTGTAAAGCGCATGAAGAAACTCCATTCTGATGGACTTTTGGACTCACTTGATTTTGAATCATTTGAAACTTGCGAACCATGCCTTATGGGTAAGATGACTCGAACACCCTTCTCCGGCACGATGGAGAGAGCAACGGACTTGTTGGAAATCATACATACCGATGTGTGTGGTCCGATGAGTGTTGCAGCGCGCGGTGGATATCGTTACTTCTTAACCTTCACCGATGATTTGAGTAGATATGGGTATATTTACTTAATGAAACACAAGTCTGAAACGTTCGAAAAGTTCAAAGAATTTCAGAGTGAAGTTGAGAACCATCGTAACAAGAAAATAAAGTTTCTTCGATCTGATCGTGGAGGCGAATATTTGAGTTACGAGTTTGGCATGCATTTAAAATCGTGTGGAATTGTTTCACAACTCACGCCACCCGGAACACCACAGCGTAATGGTGTGTCTGAGCGTCGTAATCGAACCTTATTGGATATGGTGCGATCTATGATGTCTCACACAGATCTGCCACTATCATTTTGGAGCTATGCATTAGAGACAGCCGCATTCACATTAAATAGGGCTCCATCAAAATCCGTTGAGACGACTCCATATGAGTTATGGTTTGGCAAGAAGCCAAAGTTATCGTTTCTCAAAGTTTGGGGTTGCGATGCTTATGTGAAAAAGCTTCAACCTGATAAGCTCGAACCCAAATCGGAAAAGTGCGTCTTCATTGGATACCCTAAGGAAACTGTTGGGTATACCTTCTACCACAGAACTGAAGGCAAGATTTTCGTTGCCAAGAATGGTTCCTTTCTAGAGAAGGAGTTTCTCTCGAAAGAAGTGAGTGGGAGGAAAATAGAGCTTGACGAGGTTGTTGAACCTGTTCTTGAGATGCCGAGTAGCGCTGAACTGGAAGGTGTTCCAGAACAGCCATCGCCACCTGAAGAAGGAGCAAATGATGTTGATCATGCTGTTCCAGTCAAGACTGCTATTGAACCTCGCAGATCAACGAGGGAACGTACCGCCCCTGATCGGTATGACCCCGTCATGAATGTCATGTTGTTAGACAATGATGAACCTGCGAATTATGAGGAAGCAATGATGAGCCCAGACTCCGATAAATGGCTAGGAGCCATGAAATCCGAAATGGAATCCATGTATGAGAACCAAGTATGGACTTTGGTAGACTTACCTAACGACCGTAAGGCCGTTGAGAACAAATGGATATTCAAGAGAAAGACAGACGCTGACGGAAACGTCACCGTGTATAAAGCTCGACTTGTCGCAAAGGGTTTCCGACAAATTCAAGGAGTTGACTACGATGAGACATTCTCACCCGTAGCGATGCTGAAATCTGTTCGGATTATGTTAGCAATTGCCGCATATTATGACTATGAAATTTGGCAAATGGATGTGAAGACCGCGTTCCTTAATGGTCATATTAAGGAAGAGTTGTACATGGTACAGCCCGAAGGTTTTGTTGATCCAAAGGGTGCTAACAAGGTATGCAAACTTCAGAGATCCATCTATGGACTGAAGCAAGCATCGCGGAGTTGGAATCTCCGGTTTGATGAAGTGATCAAAGGGTTTGGATTTGTCCAAACTTATGGAGAAGCCTGTATTTACAAGAAAGTGAGTGGGAGTTCAGTTGCATTTCTAATACTATATGTGGATGACATATTGTTGATTGGAAATGATGTTACACTACTTGAAAGTGTAAAGTCTTATTTGAATAAGAGTTTTTCAATGAAAGACCTTGGAGAAGCTGCGTATATTTTAGGCATAAAGATCTATAGAGATAGGTCGAAGCGCCTAATTGGGCTTTCACAGAGTACATACCTTGACAAGGTTCTGAAGAAGTTCAGAATGGAAAATTCAAAGAAGGGGTTCTTACCAATGTTGCAAGGAAAGGTTCTGAGTAAGACTCAGAGTCCTGTTACGGCAGAAGATAGAGAGATAATGGACAATGTTCCTTATGCCTCTGCGATAGGCTCTATCATGTATGCCATGCTATGTACTAGACCAGATGTGTGCCATGCTGTAAGTTTGACTAGCAGGTACCAAAGTGATCCAGGAGTGGAACACTGGTCAGCTGTCAAGAATATCCTTAAGTATCTGAATAGAACTAAGGAAATGTTTCTCGTATATGGAGGTGACCAAGAGCTTGTCGTAAGGAGTTACGTCGATGCTAGTTGGGACACAGATCCGGATGATTCTAAGTCTCAATCCGGATACGTGTTTATTCTGAATGGTGGCGCTGTGAGTTGGAGGAGTTCCAAGCAGAGCGTGGTGGCGAAATCTTCAACAGAAGCGGAGTATGTTGCAGCCTCATCGGCAGCAAGTGAAGCAGTCTGGATGAAGGAGTTCCTCTCAGAGCTGAGCGTGGTTCCAAGTGCGTCAAGACCTCTGGCCCTGTACTGTGATAATACAGGTGCAATAGCTCTTGCCAAGGACCCGACTTCACACAAGAATACCAAGCATATCAAGCGCCGCTATCACAATTTGCGTGAGAATGTCAAGGATGGTGACATAGAGATTTGCAAGGCGCATACGGATCTGAATGTGGCAGACCCGTTGACTAAACCTCTTCCACGAGCAAAACATGATCAACACCGTGAGGCCATGGGTGTTAGATTGCTACAAATGTAAACTAGATTATTGACTCTAGTGCAAGTGGGAGACTGTTGGAGATATGCCCAAGAGGCAATAATAAATGATTATTGTTTATCATATTTCTCCGTTCATGATATGTTTAATTCCATACTAGAATTGTATTAACCGGAAACAAATACATGTGTGGAATATAAACGGTAATGTGTCCCTAGTCTTTCCTCTTGTGACTAGTTCGTTTGATTAAGTGATGGTTAGATGTTTCCTAACCATGGATTAATGAATCGCTTAATAAACGAAGTTTGTATCATGGGTGATGATATAATGGACAAGACTCAAATTAAATAGATGTCAAATATAGTTTCCTTAGACCATGAGATTATGTCACTCCCGTTTATCGGAGGAGAGCTTTGTGGACATCAAACGTCACTTCGTAACTGGGTGATTATAAAGGTGGCTTTCAGGTTCTCCGATGATAGGTTGTTGGGTGTCATGTTTCAAGACTGGGATTTGTTCGTCCAATAGTTGGATAGATATCTCTGGGCCCTCTCGGTAGGATAGCATCCAAACGCTTGCAAGCATATGACTAAGTAGCTAGTCATAAGGGATCCTATTCTATGGGAACGAGTAAAGAGAACTTGTCGGTAACGAGATTAATCAGATATGGAGATATCGGTGGATTGAATCTCGGACAAGTAATATATCGTGAAACAAAAGGAATCGTATATGGATTAATTGAATCCCAGACATTGTGGTTCGACTAGTAAAGTACTTCGTCGAATATGTAGGAATTAATATGGACATCCCGGTCCCGCTATTAATATGACATATTCGCGAACCCGCAGAGTCACACACTTAACGTTCGATGTAGTTAGGGTTCGAGATAAATGATGGTGAGAATGAATATTGATTCGGAGTCCCGGATAAGATCCCGGACGTCACAAGGAGTTCCGGAGTGGTCCGGAGAATAAGATTCATATAAAGGAAAATTGTTTCCGGAGGATAAGAAAGGTTCGGGAATTTATCGGTAAAGTACCGGAATGTTCTAGAAGGTTCTAGAGGGGTCTAGAAGTGGGGCCCATAGGAGTATGGGGCCCACATGGAAAAAGGGGGCAGTGGGCTGGCCTAATGGGCCAGCCGCACCACCATCCCATGGCCCACCCGGGCCATGCTTCTAGAAGCAAGGGGGGGGCCGGCCGAACCCTAGAGGTGGCTTGGGGGCCAAGCCACCCCCCCCTCTTGCGCCGGCCCTAGGAGGGGAGGGGCGCACCCCCCCTTGGCCTCCTATATAAGGAGGGGCAAGGGGAGGGGTGCCGCACCCTTTGCCTCCCCCCAAGGTGCTAGCCGCCGGCCTCCCCTCCTCTAGCCGCACCCCTCCTCCTCCTCTCTCCCGACACCGCTTGGCGAAGCCCTGTCCAATCTCCACCATACACACCACGCCACCGTCGTCGTGCTGTTGATCTCGAGCCTCTCCACCAACTCTTGCGGGATCAAGATCGTGGAGTCTTCATCGAGCTGAACGTGTGGATCTCTCGGAGGCGTTGCTCGTGCGGCGCTTGGATAACACATCTCCTCGCGACTAGACAAGTCTAGTTGCGGGGATCGACTAGCCAACCCCTGCCTCGACAAAACGCTCACGGTTTTCTTCGAGGGTGAGATTCGATCTCCTTCTTGCTACCAACCTCTCGTAGATCGGATCTAGATGTTGGGTTTATTCCGCTATCTTTGCGTAGGAAAATTTTTGTTTTCTATGCTGCGACCCTTCAGGTATGGTCGTTGATCTCATAGTTCACCAGAGGAACTTGACCTTCAACAAGCCTCGCAAACACCGGAGAGCGCTGCAACACATTGATATCATTGTGAGATCCTGCCATGCCAACAAAGCGTGCCAAATCCAAGTCTCATAATCGGCCACAACTTTAAGGATAACACTACAATGTCCTTTGTGTCCACCTTTGAACTGTCCTTGCCAAGAATATAGACAGTTCTTCCAGTTCCAATGCATGCAATCGATGCGTCCAAGCATTCCAGTAAATCCTCTTGCTTTGTTCGTTGCCAAGATGTGCACTGTTTCTTCTTCGTTTGGCCCCCGCAAATAGTGAGGGCCAAACACAGCCACCGCCGCTCTGGCGAATCAGTACATTGCTTTGAGAGCTGTAGACTCCGACATGCATAGACAACGTCCTTCTTCAACTTGAACCAAGTGTCATGCTCCCACACACCTTGCACCAATCTCATGAACATATTTCTGCTCATCCGAAATCTCCGACGAAAGTCCTTTCCGTCAAATTTTGGATCTTCGGCAAAATAATCGCCGTATAGCATGCAATGACCCTCCACTCTCATCCTCAACTTGCTCTTCCTCCTCCCAAACTTTGAACCTCCTCGTTTGGGGTTGGCATTGGTGTCCTCTTCAATTTGCATCTTCGCAAGACAAGCGAGAGTTGCTATTCTCTCGTCTTCCTCGGCGTCGATATCGTCTTCTTCTTGCATGATCAGGTGCATCGCCATCTCATCGTCGCTGTCAATCTATCAGAATGAAAGCATATCGATCAACGAAACGTCGACGGCCATCGCCAGGAAAAAACAGGAAAACGGTGCCTACCACTCAAACCGTCTAACACCTTGGGTGCAGGTGGGCGCGCGAGGTCGCTGAAGGATTTTCCAGACGCGGCGGCGAACTACGGAGCGGCGGGGGACCCGGAGCCGGACGGAGGAGGGTCGACGCGAAAGCAGTTTTCCGAGTCCGGCGAGATTCGCCGCGGGGGGGGGGGGGGGGGGGGGGGGGGCGGAGGTGGGGCGGCGACCCAGATGACGGCGGTGGGAGGCGGGCGAATGAACTGCGTGTGCGGCGGGGGAAAATGTGTTGGATTCGCCTTCCTACTGTGGCCCGCTTGTTCGTATCCGACGTGGCGACGCGTGTCGTTTCGTCCGGCGCTACTGCAACACCCCCGACCCGCGGGGTTGGGCTGGTAGCGCCGGACGAAATAACGGGCCGCTCCGGACGAGATCAGCCTATGGGACGCGCGACTGGACGCCGTTTTTCGCTCGGGGCGTCTCATAGAGATATGGGGGGCTTTGGGGGCGGCGAGTGGAGAAGCTCTAACGATTGTTGTGTTTTGCCGGTGGTCGGAACGAAGCCCTGTTTCTGTTTGCGTCTCATATTCACGAACGATGACACGATTTTTTTTTCTACAGGAAGATAATATTTGAGCGCGTCGTGCTCCAGTTTCGCCCCCTAAAAAGAAGCAAAAGAAATGTAAAAAAGAAAGAGGGTTAAAAGGCAAAAGCTACGGGCTGCCAAGGAAGAAAGGGCCACCGCAACAGCTCCGACCCCGCGACAAATACAGGCAGCACCACTCCGTTCCGGTTCCGGCGAGGCGACCGCTGAACGAGAGAGATGGCATTCTTGTTCCGGATGGCGTCGCGGATGCGGCCGTCGACGCCGGAGGAGGTGGTCCGATCCATCAAGGACTCCTTCCTCGCCCTCCCCACCAAGACCGGCGCCAGGGTAATCTTTCTCCCATCTCCGCTGCCTCTTCTAATTTTGCCCCTCCTATGCTGCAAGATGAAGGGGACACTCGTGCGTGCCTGCTCCAGATTATTCTTGGATCACGCAATTCAGACTAAAACGTTGCGATCTTGAGTGTTCTGCAGTTGGGGTAATCTTATGGAAAGATCATGGTGTGCCTTTTCCTGGGGATCGTTTGTTTCATTTCTTTGTAACTGAGTAGTTATTCGTGGTGAAATTATGTTGGTGCGTTTGCTAGATTTAACTGGGAAAATGTGCCCCAATCCTTCATGATCGGAACTTTCTTGAAAAGAAGGTTTGCATAAAAAAATAGTGTACTAATTTGTATATCTTTTCTGGTGAAAGCTTGTTTAAGCGAGTGTCATCAGTGGTTTATTTGTTATTATTCACTGCTATTGAAGATTTAGACCGTATGAATGCATAATGAGGTTTGTATCTTTAATTCTTGCCGTGTTATTGTGAGACAAGTCAATTTTATTTAAGTTGTTCACTAAATTCTGCAATTATTTTTTGTGCATATTTTCGATGCACAAATGAACCTCTAGATATTGTATCTTCTTAGGCCCTCGAAGAGGTTGAGAAAAACATCTCATCCTTGCGGCAATTGCTCTGTGGTGATGGAGAAGCAGAACCAAATCAAGAGCAAGTCCTGCAAATAGCCCTTGAAATTTGCAAGGAGGACGTGCTTTCCCTCTTTGTTCAGAATCTGCCTTCGTTGGGTTGGGGGGTATGTCATTTATCGATTAGACGTGTTTAGTAACTGTTTTGTTTCCAACCTATTACTGAACTCACCAGCTCTGAATTGCAGGTAAGAAAAGATCTGGTTAACTGCTGGTGCATTTTACTTGGGCAGAAGGTTGATGAAAACTATTGCTGTGTGAAGTATATTGAAGATCATGTGGAGCTTTTAGATTTCCTAGTTGGTTGGTAAGCCATCCAATTCTCCAGTTATTGCTGTTGGAACAATGAACATTAATGATAAATGCGTGATTACAGAGTTATTTTACAAACTATTGTTTAGTTGCCTGTCTAGCTAGTTTCCTTTCGGTATCGTTATTTGTTTTGACTGGATTTTCCTTATTAGTATGGACTTCTATAACTATCAATGAGGTGTTAACTAGTAGCCTGTTGCCAAAGAGTCCTGCACTTTCGGGCCTTGCAGACCGTTATTTAAATCTTTCGTGGCAGCATTTTTAGAAGACTTGTTGTTACAATGTTTGTACACTATATATTTGTAAGCTTGATTTGATTAAGTCTTGCAACAGCTACAAGAACTTGGACGTTGCACTGAACTGTGGGAATATGCTGAGAGAATGCATAAAATATCCAACTCTTGCAAAGTAAGGCTTCAAAATTTCATCCAGTTGGGACATCCTTCTGTTTGGCACTAGTTTGACATCCGCATCTAACTTTTTCTAGATAAATCTGTGTCGACTTAGATGTTGCAGGCACACACGCTTAAAAAGAATATGACATTAAGAAGTTGATGTGTTTGACTTTGACCTATCTTATGAGTATTTGGCTATATATGATAATGTGCTTGAAATTGCTTTCATTGATGGTGTTCACTATGAAAACAAAGTTTAACAGCCAGATAGTTGTTTGCCTGTATGTATGCCTGAGAGTTACATGCATTGTCTCACCTTTGTTCTGGACAAAATATATGACAAAGAATAAATTTACTATTTTTTTCAATGAATTATCTACCAGAATGTCCTTCTTTCTTCAGCACTATCAATAAGCTGTTAGCCACCTAGCCGCCTCTAAACAGCTTTGTACCCTCACATTTACCTTAACACAAAGTATTGTCGGTGAATGATTTTGTTCATATTTCATGTGGTATATGGCGGTAGTTATTATCCATAGTAGCAAAAAATTATGAAAGAGAAAACTAATTAAGTTAATTCATTAATTCTGCATACATTTGATTTTGTAGCGCTCTTTCAGATATATATTGGAATCCAATAGCTTTGAGTTATTTTTCGAGTACGTTGAGCTGCCGAACTTCGATATTGCTTCTGATGCTCTAAGCACTTTCAAGGTAAATCCGTACTTACATATTCATCTTTGTGTAAGTTTACTCTTTATCAGCTATTGAATGATTGTTCTTGACAAGTTGTTCGCAGGATTTACTTACCAAACATGAAACTGTTGTCTCTGAGTTCTTGGGCTCCCATTACCAGAAGGTCAGTGTCTTGTTCTGAAGATTTTATCTTTTCATGTGATAAATGAAATACCACTTCCTTAGGGAATGAAATTATTTTCTTTTGGTTGAGTTTATACATCGAAAGTCATCATTGTTGGATTATTACCTCTTTGACTCTGCCTTATTACTATTGGAATGTGCCTATAGATCTACATTTTGTTGTTTCCTGCCTAACGCCTATACGAAAACTATTTTGAAATCCTGTGAAAAATTGAACTGCTCATCAAAAGCTAAACCAGATCACTAACAGTCTAATATACCGGATCCATTCCTCTTGTCACTAACAGTTTAACATCTTGTTCAGTTCTTTGAACTCTACACAAGGATCTTAAAATCAGCAAATTATGTAACAAGGCGGCAGGCAATGAAGGTTAGACTATGTTCAGATGCTCTAGCTATCATATTGTTCACTTGGAAAAGAAAGTAATAGTGTTGTCTGTATTTTCAGTTCCTTTCAGAATTTCTGTTGGAGGCTTCAAACTCTAAGATAATGAAGCGCTTCATTCAGGAAGTTCGTTTCCTAAATATTATGATTGATCTACTGAAGGTATCAGTACCTTACTGTTCATTTAGGAATTACTTGACAATAAGATAGCTTATTTGGTTATTCATTACTCTGCTTATTTGTTCATATCTAAATCCCCCCTGTGTGATATCTTATTGATATCATGCTAAAACTGTAATATGATTTCGATTCCATTCAATAGTTTCAAGGTAGGAATCGTGTCATGTATGTTGTTCTCGTAGAAGCTGCTTTGTTATGAAATTTTCATGTCAGAGTCCATTTTTCACCAGTGCATTTGTCACATCTCAGTGGTCTTACCTGTTTGCTGAACTTATTCCATTAGCTGGTATTGGCATATGTTGCCAACTAAAGGATTCTCATCCTGTATAAAACTATGTATCTGCACAAGATTTTGACTGTATAGCAGCAGGCAGACTTCTGTACAAGCTTGTTTGGTGGATAGCTAAGTTAGACTACAAAGAGTTAACTGGTTTATTAATTTCTATATATATGAATGACAACAGTAGTTGAATGTTTGCTGAAAGTGAAGGTCCACATTGCAAAAAAATGGAGCATTCTATTAAGGTTCCAGCAGTTGTCTTAAAGTTCAGACATGAAACATTTGAGATGCTTGATTTCTTAGAATTAAAACCTTGCAATTTTTCTTAACGTTGATAAATAATAGTTTTTCTTTGTGTGAGTAGGTTCTCCATTTCTGCGCACATAGTATAAAATATCATGTGTGTAGACATCCGATCTTTTTCTAGGTGTGTCAGTTGTCACTACTAACTGGCATCTTCTGTAGGATTCAAGCAAAAATATCAGAATATGTGCCTTCCACGTTTTTAAGGTACCATCTTTAAGTTCACGTACATGTATGCCCTGTCATAATAACTTCCTTCGAACCATATTCTTGGGTCCATTTCCTGTGCCGAACAGGTGTTTGTTGCCAATCCAAACAAGCCTCGCAGTATTGTTGAAGCTTTGCGAGAGAATCGCAGAGAATTGTTGAAACTACTCCACAACCTTCCTGCAAGTAAAGGTAGTTTTGTGCCTGAATCTTCGATACTTTCCAGTTTCCACCTTAAATTCCATTAGTGGCCAGGTTCAAATAGCATCGCTGATTTTTCTCCATTTTACAGGCGAAGATGAACTCGACGAGGAGCGAGAACTCATCATTCAGGAAATCGAGAAACTGTAATGTCGATCTGCGGTAAAGCGCAAGCCCGTCGACTCATCGAATAAGTGTGCTCTTTTGCACGAATTTCTTGTTAACGACGTCTCAGAACCAAACACCCTCGTATATATCAGTGTAAGCCCCATAAGAGCTGTCTTTTTCTGAAGGATTTTGCAGTCGGTCGAAGGAAAGTATCATAAAAACAAAATAGTAACAAATAGATGCAATGTATACGTTATAGCTTATAGCGCAGTGAATTTCTATTCTAGCTTGGAGGCAGGTGAACTGTAAATTTTGTTATGTGGTGTGTAGCATCAAATAATTAATTTCAGTGATTTTGCGTTGTGATGATGTCCCAACTCCCAAGTGATATAATCCATCAGGAAGAAAGAAAATCTGGAGTTTCAGCAGAAGGCACGTCGTAGCTCAAACCAGTGATGACAAAATACAAAAGACAGTAACCAGATAACGGCTTTCCAGATGCAGCCTGCAGATCATTCATTCAGATGATCATCTCTCTCTACTTGGACGAGTCTAAGGCCTTGCGGACCCTGGAGCTCACCCTGGTCCTCTTCCCCTTGGTCTGCTGCGCCTTGTCCTCGGCTTTGCCGTCCGCGGACGGCCTTCCGGTCGTGGCTGCCGCTGGCGGCGCCGGCACCGGCATCCACCCTGACACCTTCTCGGTAACCCTGTTTGCGGTTGCGCTGACGGTGGTAGGAGCGCTCGCAGGGGCCTTGCTAGGCTTGTCACCTCCCTTGGCCGGCGCCGGCATCCACCCCGCCACCTTGTCGCCGACCTTGTGTGCGGTTGCGCTGACGGTGCCAGCAGGCTTGTCACCTCCCTTGGCAGCAGCCGGTTTCCCCGGTACCACGGGCCTCGTCATAGGTGCCGTAGCTTTAGGAGCTTTGCCTGCTGGAGATGGCGCCGGCGCATGCGCCGGCAGCAGAACCGGAGGCGGCGCACCACCGTGCGTGCCGGCAGGCCCTCCCCCAGTACTGGTGGCAACCCCGCCGTCCTGGGAGCGGCCAGTGAGGCGGAGGAGAGGCCGGAACGCCGGACGGGATTGGAAGGCGGCCTGGAGCCTGCTGCAGATGGTCGGCGACTTGCCCTGGCCGGCAGCAGCGCCGGCAGAAGGCCCCCTGTTGTCCGTCTGCATCGTGAACAAGTAAGTACTTACAAAGGACGAGCTTGAAGTGCAGCTAAGTGAAGAAAGAACTGTGCTTATATATAGGCAGATTAATGGTGTAGCTTGCTGGTGAAGTTGAGCGAGATGGGAGTCGGAACGCATCTCGCTGCCTACTCTTTTCGTCTCATCAGATGCTCCGCGCACAAACTAAAGAAGGATAGTATGAGCCGACGAGAAATGGCATCATATTCCTCACAAATCGCCTCTTATTACATACTACTAGAAGAAATGAACAGCTAGAACGCACCTGCCGCCCATTTTATTTTATTTAAGAAACAAAAAGGAGTACATTGGGCCAAGTATCCAGTATGCCGACTGGATTTTTGTTTTTTGAAACAAGACAAAAGTCTTGTCATTTTCATTAATTAAGTAGAAGAGATGTGGCCCGGTTAAGTAACGGGTAACCGGCACAAACACCCTCGTCGACCGTCATGAAACACGACTGTCGCGAGGGCACACACGACCACCCTGACTACCAAACGTAAGACTCACACACACCGTTGAAGAAGAAGGTCGTCGTCAAGGTTGTCCACCGGCGTCATCGTCATCACTCCACCAAAGTGACTCCGTCTTTACCGAAGAGACGACCACTCAAGAAGACCTCACCGAAGCGGCCTCGTGAAGTTGAAGGCCGGCCCATGCCAAACAGATGACCCTTCGCGTAGGAGACCGGCAGCTTCTATTCGGAAGACGAGTTCCGAAGAGGAGATGGGTAGGACCCACGCCGACGAAGGTTGTCATGACCAGACCGCCCACACATGTCATCGTCGCCGCTCAGGCACGCCAGTCGGCAGCACCGACTTCGTAGCAGTGGAAGTTCAGCAGGAAGACGAGTCGGACACGCCAGAACAAGAAGCCGACTAACAAGGTCTTGCCGCAACCAAACGGTCGCTCATCACCATCGTCGTGGTCACGCTAGCCACCATGCGGAACCTGCACCCACCAGCGGAACCATCCACTCGTATGTTTTTACCGTCAGTTGGTGTGAATGGGACCCCTATGATTCAAGCGAGTCGGATGGTGCGCTCGCCCGCACCGTTTTGGCATGGGCTGCGGCCTAGTAACAGGTTAGTACATGTTCGTTTTTTTCTCTATTTCATTTTCGATTTTTTCGCTTCGTTTTTTCTGTTTATGGTTTCTATTTATTTTTCAATATCTGAACATTTTTTAATTTATATATTTTCAAAAATGAATATTAAAAAAATCTGAACCATTTTAAAAAATATTTTTTGAAACATGAACATTTTTAAAATTTGTACCATTTTTAAAAATTGAAATTTTTAAATTTGAACACTTTTTAAATCTTAAAAATGTCAAAATCTTAAAAATGATAAAAAACCAAAAAAATTGGATGAACCGAAAATAGTAGTGAACCAAAAATATCAGTGAACCAAAAATATCGGTGAACCAAAAATAATAATGGATAAAAAATGTCGGTGAACCGAAAAGGAAACAAAATTCGAATGAACCAAAAATTCGATACTAAGGCTGTCACGTACATGAGTCGGTTCGAGTCCACAACGTATCGGGTGTACACGTATTATTTCTTGTTCTACCTCTACAACAAAGCGTATACGTCTCGTATCCGAATCCAAAGGCAACGTCGGTTCTCATCCTATATATAGCTACACGTACATATAAACGTTCTCTGCAGAGACCCAGATCCGGAGATCGGACGTCGTCTTCACCGCTCGATCGATGGATCATCAGCTGATCGCCGGACGTGGGCGCGACGACCGGCTAAGTAGGCTCCGCCACCTCGAGCTGAACGGACGCGTACTGAAAGACGCCGACCCCGTCGCGGCGATGTGCGCAATCCTCCGGCAAGCCCCCGACCTCGAGTCCCTGACTCTGATCTTCGAAACAGCGCCTCTGGAGTCGTTCAGGGAGTTCCGCGGCTGCACGGAGAGGGAGCTCCGAGACACGCACAGTCTTCACTACAACCAGTGTGACACCCTCGACTACGAGCCGCCGGCAGCGATCCCGCCGTGCCTCAGGAGCCGGGTGAAGGAGATCAACCTGGTGCACTACCAAGGCGGCAGGGCGCAGAGGACGCTGGCCAGGTTCTTGCTCGGCAACGCTCCGCTTCTTGAGAAGCTCTGCTGCGTATTCGCCCAGGGACCGCTGTGGATTCAAACGAAATTGATGCTCGAGATGGAAGGATGGGTGGTGAGCTACAGGGCCAGCAAGGAGTTCTGTTGATGCGTGGGCGTGGCGTGCTTATATATATATATATATGGATTTGCATCACAGCTTCTGGAATTGTTTGTGGTGATACATTAGACGATTTTCAAATAATAAACATGTTAATCACCACAAGAGATTTCTAGTCATATCACACAAGATTTGTGAGCATGTTCTTGTTACCTACCTTGTTCTATATTTTCTGTCGGTCATGCGATTTACACACTGGCCTACAGTGGTTTTTGATTCCAATGAAAACCGAGCATGGTCAGGATTTGCGGTTACCGAGAAATACATGACCATTACAGTCCAAAATTGTCGAACAAAATTTGAATTCAAACAAAAATATTTAGGCAACAGGTTGTTTATCCATGCTTCAGCGTATAAATTCAATTCTTTTTCAAAAAATACATGTAATTTTTGCAAGGTATTAGGTTTACCATGCAGCTCGAGAAACAAGCTTTACCGTGCGGCTCCGGCTCCGACGTTATCGAATGAGTGCTAGGTGCTGCTACATCATAGGGCACTTTTCAGATGCGTCAACAACTTCAGGTTCAAGATGGCAATTTTCCCCGTGGGGACGGGTATCCGTGGGGATTTACCCGTTAAGAAACGGGGATGGGGGACAATTCATCCCCATGGGTATAACGGGGCGGGTACCCGCTAAGCTAACGGGGCGGGGATGGGGGGCAAATTGTCCCCATGGATACCCATGGATACCCGATACCCCACCTGTCAGTCAAACAGACCACCCCATATATAAGAAAACCCTAGACCTTGATACCCTTTCCACCTCTTTCCCCTCAGTCCTCACGGAGCAACCGCCATCCCGCCACCCCTGCACTCACCACCACCTCGCCGCCCCGCCGCCCGTCGCCTTCCCCCGGCCCGAGCCGCTCCGGCCGCGCCGCTCCTCCCTCACGCGCGCGCCCCCGACGAGGCCGCCCCTCCTCTAGCTCCCCGAGCTCTCCTCCAGCTCCCCCGTCGCTGGCCAGCCCTCCCTGCTGCGCCGCCGTGGACCTCCGCCTCCCTGCTGCTCCGCCCCGCCTCTCCTCCCGCACCATCTCTCCACGCCAGTGCCCCTCCTCTGCCTCCTGACCTCCTCCAGCTGCCTGGCCGCCGAGCTGCTTCACGGCTCGGTCTCCGTCAACGTCGTTGCCGCGTCCCCTGTTAGCTGCTTCGAGGTCCCCATGGATACCCGGTGGGTATCGGGTACCCGGCGGGGACGGGGACGGGGATGGGGGTCGTTTCCTCCCCGTTAGCTTCGCGGGGATTTACGGGGACGGGGACTGGCGGGGATCGGGGCGGGGATGGTGGAGTCATCCCCAGCCATCCCCATCCCCGTTGCCATCTTGACTTCAGGTAGGGGAAAGCAGCGGTAAGGATCGCGAGCGGCGGGCAGACCAAGCTCAAGTGGGTGGCGGCGGAACAAGCGCGAGCGGGCAGCAGCGTTTTCTTCTCTTCTCTAGAAAAGAGAAACAAGAGACGAGAGAATTCACGATCGGTCCATCGGGATGTTCGGAGTAAAACATAGATTAATGGTGAAACGTTGGATTAACTTGATGTATGTCTCTGATTACTTGAATCACCCCACTCTGAGAGCTAAGCGTGTGTTTGGTCCATGGAATCAAGATGAATGGAGTGGGATGGTTCCATTTCTCTATGCGTTTGGTTGTTACTGCTTTGGGATGGTTCGGCCCACTTGCCAAATATTCTGCTCAGATGCTGCATGGAGTGGCTATAGGTGGCCAACTGGGCCGGGTCAAACGGGCCGGCCCGAGGCACGGCGATTTTGGCCCGGCCCAGGCACGGCACGAATTAAATGGGCCGTGCCGAGGCACGGGCCCGGTAGTGCCCGGGCCAGCCTTCGATCTGAGGCACGCGGGCCGGCCCGGCACGGCACGTTTAGCTTTTTTTTAATATTTTTTTAAAATTTTACCTATTTTTACAAGAAAAAAAATTGGGCCGTATTTAGCCTATTGGGCCGTTTTTTCGCGTGTCGGGCCGTGCCTGACATGCCAGCCGGGCCGTTGACGGGCCGCCGTGCCGTGCCACGAATTGATTTAAAGCCCGTGGGCCGGCCCGGCACGATTAGCTAACGTGCCTAACGGGCCGTGCCTTTCACGGGCCGTGCCGGGCCGGCCCGTTTGGCCAGCTATAGGAGTGGCCCGGCAAAATCGGCCGAACCTCTTCACCCACATTTTGCTAATTGCATGTACCACTAGCTAATCATCTTCTTTCTTGAGCTAACCTCAACCCTAGCACCAGACCGGCCGGCCGCAGCAGATCGTCCCGTGTCTTGGCCGGCGACGGTGGCGCGTCTCGGCCGGCGGCGGCACGCGTCCGCGCGCGTCAAGACCGGCGGCGGCGTTCGGGAGCGTCTCGGCCAGCGGCGGAGGCGTCCGCGCGCGTCGAGCCGGCGGCGGCATCCGCGTGCATCTCGGCCGACGGCGGCGTCCGCGTGCTTCCCGACCGGCGGCGGCATCGCGCGCGTCCCGGCCGGCAGCGGCGGCGGCGTCCGCGCGCGTCTCGGCCAGCGACAGCGTCCACACGCATCTTGGCCAGTGGCGGAGGCGTTCGCGCGCGTCGAGCCAGCGGCGGCTCCATACGCATCTTGGCCGGCGGCGGCAGCGTCCGTCCGGTTGCTTCTCCTTATTTTTAAGCAATTAATACTTAATGTTAATGGTCTCTTAACCTGTTGATATTAACGTCTTGTAATCTGTGAATCTGGACCATTCATCTCTCGACCAAACAAAACACTAAAAATGAATTTGGAAGTTGGAACCATCCCACCCCAAAAGTCTGGACCGGTCCATCCCAACCTACTTAATCTACGTACCAAACACACGCTAACTAAACCGTGCAGTCACACGTGAAACGTTTACTTGGGGCTCACATACTCAGAGGTGATCTACTCCCTCCATTCAACAATATAAGATGTTGTAGTGTGGGAGCCGACGAATAGCGCTCGGGCGCGTTTGCTCCTGCCCGAATGAGTGGCTGGGCTTAAATTGAGTATTCTAAACTCAGGTGCAATAAATGCTCTGTATGCATGCATGCTTATGTGTCTAACAAGCTAACGGTTAATTAACAAAATGATGATTTCCAAACCCAATTTACAAACTGATTTTTGTTCCTGTTTCAGTGTTTTGAGATGCAAAAAATGGCCTGACACATCGTCATTTGTCTAGCAGATTTGAGTTCAAGATGACTACATTTCATAATTTGTAAAATGAGAATTGTTCATGTTCGTTGTGCAAATGATGATTACATTTTAGTATTTACAAATTGTATTTGTTTATGTTCACCATGCAAAAAATACGATTACATTTCACAATTTGAAATTTGTGATTTGTTCATGTTCGCAGTGCAAAAGGGCCTAGGTTTTGGGAATAATTAATTACTAAGAGACTTAATACAAAAGTTATGGGATGCACGCGCACTTCGGAGTTTCCCGTTGTAGTGTTTCACATGTTGTCTAGATTCGGATTAAATGGATGGACATATACACTAAAACGTGTCTAAATATATGTTTATATGTGTGAATGTAACAAAAACCTAAAACATCTTATATTGTAGAACGGAGGGAGTAAGGGATCCAGCTCCTACCCTCAACCGTCGGCGACGCCGCCGCTGGTTCCCTGCTCTCCGTCGGCCGCTAAAGCGGTTGGAGGATGGGGAACCTCGGATTGGATGCCCGGATGAAAATGGATGGACATATACACTAAAACGTGTCTAAATATATGTTTATATGTGTGAATGTAACAAAAACCTAAAACATCTTATATTGTAGAACGGAGGGAGTAAAGGATCCAGCTCATGTCCTCAGCCGTCGGCGACGCCGCTGATGGTTCCCTGCTCTTCATCGACCGCTAAAGCGGTTGGTGGCTAGTCCTCTTCCTGCGTGGATTTCTTCGTGCGGGTTGTTTCCATGGCTAGTCCTCTTCCAGCGGTGTGGAACGCAGGGGCCTTAACTCCCTCGCACGTTGTGATGCGATAGCCCAGGTGGTCGCTACGTCGGGAGCAAGCATCGTTTGCATCCAGGAAACTAAGTTACAGCTCATCACGCCCGATGTGGTGAAGCGTTGTCTTGGCAATAAATTTAGCGATTTTTTCTTCTTACCGACAGTTGGTACTCGAGGGGGAATCCTCCTTGGTTGGGACCCCTTGATTTGCTCCCTCTCTAACTTGCACCTCACGGATCATACAATCACGACACTTGTTCGAGCTGGGCAAGGAGGCGAGTGGTGGCTCACGGGGGTTTATGGAACCCAACTAGACGAGGAAAAGATCCTCTTTCTGCAAGAGCTACATGACATTGGTGATCTACACCCTGGCCCTTGGATTGTGGCAGGAGATTTTAACTTGATTGTTGATCCGGAAGACAAGAGTAACGATCGCATCAACAGGCGCATGATAGGACGTTTTCGTCGGACTCTCAACGCGCTGGAGCTCAAGGAGCTATATCTGAATGGCCGTAGGTATACCTGGTCGAATGAGAGGGAGAACACCACGTTGGAAAGACTAGACAGAGCCTTCTGCTCGGTAGATTGGGAAAGCATGTTCCCGGATTGTTTTCTCTCCGCGATGGGCTCGGCCATCTCTGATCACTGTCCTCTCTTGCTGGACCTTGAGGCCACTGTTGGGCATGGTAGGCGTTTCAGGTTTGAGTGTTTCTGGCCCAAAGCGGACGGGTTCGTGGAAACGGTTCAGTCGGCTTGGAATTCAGTCAGCGCTATAGGAAACCCTTTCCTCGTCCTAGACGCTAAGCTCAGGGAGACGGCCAAACAGCTTACCAGATGGAGCTCTAAGTGGATAGGGAACAACAAGTTGCAAATCCTGATGGCAATGGCGATCATTCAGAGGCTGGATGTTGCCTCAGATTCAAGGAGGCTATCTCCTGATGAGATTGGGCTGCGGAGACTCTTGAAGAAAAAACTCCTTGGGCTCTATTCCCTAGAGCGGACGATTGTTAGACAAAGGTCTAGAATCTTGTGGCTGCAGGATGGGGAAGCAAACTCTCGCTTCTTTCAGTTACATGCCAATCACCGGAGGCGCGGGAACTCCATTGTTCAGCTATTTCGAGGAGTAGCTAATCTCAGGTCAGGATAATCTGTCCCGGGCGGTTGATGACTTTTACGAGAACCTGCTTTGTCACGCTCCTGATAGACCTTGACTTCCTGCGTTTGCCCAATTTGGACCTCGCTGACTTGGAAGCCCCGTTCTCGGAAGAAGAGATCTGGAAAGTAATTAAAGCCATGCCTTTGGACAAGAAGCCGGGCCCGGACGGATTTACGGGGAGGTTTTATGTTTCTTGCTGGAATATCATCAAGCAAGATTTCTTGAGGGTGGTGGAGCGGTTCTCTGTGGGGGATTTCCGTGGCATGTCGTCGATCAACAAGGCCCTGGTCTCTCTCCTGCCTAAGAAGGATGGGGCGGTGGAGATCCGAGACTTTAGACCGATCAGTCTCATACATGGTGTGGTGAAAATCCTCTCCAAGGCTATGGCGGAGAGATTGTCCTCTAGGCTGCCACAACTGGTGTCAAGATGGCAATATTCCCCGTGGGGATGGGTACTCGCGGGGATTTACCCGTTATGGAGCGGGGATGGGGGACAAATTATCCCCATGGGTATTGTCTGGCGGGTACCCGTTAGCCTCGCGGGGCGGGGATGGGGATGAAATCCTCCTCGTGGGGACTCCATGGATACCCGACAAACTATAAAATATATACTATATATGCATAATAAATAGAATAAAACCTAGATAATCCATATAATTATTTTTTTTCCATCTTTCTTAGCAACCATGCCCTCTCTAATCTCATCTTTCTCACTTAATGTTAACATCCCCATGGATACCCGATGGGTAACCGTTACCCATTGTTAACGGGGATGGGGATCATTTTGTCCCCGCGAAGCTTTATGGGGATGATGGGTATGGGGATTGGCGGGGATCGGGGCGGGGATGGTGGAGTCATCCCCGGTCATCCCCGTACCCGTTTGCCACCCTGAAACTGGTGGGATCACATCAAAGCGCTTTTGTCTGTGGAAGGTGCACACACGACAATTTCATGTTGGTGCAATGCACGGCCCGAAGATTACATGCGCTGAAAACACCAGCAGTTCTCCTGAAGCTTGACATATCTAAAGCCTTCGATACGGTTGATTGGTCCTTTCTGTTGGAGATCCTACGAGCGATGGGCTTTGGGCCTAGGTGGATTGGTCAAATTTGCGGTTTTCTCTCTTCGGCATCCACACGAGTGCAAGTCAATGGTTGTCCAGGAGCCACTCTGCTAAACTGTAGAGGGTTGCGCCAAGGCGACCCCTTGTCGCCAATGCTGTTTGATCTAGTTATGGAGGTGCTGCACTTCCTC
Source organism: Puccinellia tenuiflora (assembly GCA_012064385.1). Taxonomy (NCBI): domain Eukaryota; kingdom Viridiplantae; phylum Streptophyta; class Magnoliopsida; order Poales; family Poaceae; genus Puccinellia; species Puccinellia tenuiflora. The sequence continues at coordinate 1,360,212 of QRDG01000231.1, read as the reverse complement.
TTCCTAAGGGTGACGGAGATGGGAGCCCTGACTCCCCTGGCGAGAAACGGGCTTAGACAGAGAGTGTCTTTGTTTGCCGATGATGTGATGGTCTTTCTCAAGCCAACAGTGGATGATTTGCAAGCTAGCATGAGGATCCTAGACATGTTCGGGCATGCCTCTGGGTTGAGGGTAAATCTCGAAAAGTGTGCAGCTTACCCCATTAGGTGCCAAGCTAATCACCTCCAAATGTTGGGGGAGTTGCTACCATGCCCAGTTCGTCCCTTTCCCTGCACTTACCTGGGCTTGCCCCTGACGCTGCGGAAGCAAACGACGGCGCAACTGCAAGGCATGGTGGACAAATTAGCCAAGGGGCTTCCATCGTGGATGTCGGCCTGCATGCCAAAAGGGAGCAGGCTGATCGTGGTGCGTCAGGTGTTGTGCGCTGCGCCGGTGCATGCAATGTTATCTCTTGATCTACCGATGAAAACAATCGAGGGGCTCAAAAAGATTTGTAGGAGCTTCCTCTGGACAAGGCGGGCAGAAGCGAAAGGCGAAAACTGTGCCGTTTCTTGGAATGCAGTTTGCACGCCGAAGGAGCAAGGGGGGCTTGGGCTGCCAGACTTCCACAAGCTAAATCTAGCGTTGCGGACCCGCTGGCTCTGGTTGCAGCGAGTAGACCATGACAGGCCGTGGCAGGAATTCCAAATACAAGTCCCTCTTTATCTAGGGTGATCTTCCACGCCGCCACGCGCCTGACTGTCGGGGACGGCAAGGACACTCTCTTCTGGACTGATAGGTGGTGGTAAGGGTCCAGCCTTGACAGACTATACCCTAGGCTTGCTGCGAGGGTAAGGCCGGGTATCCGCCTCAGGCGAACGCTGGCAGAGGCCTTGGAAGGAGGCCAGTGGATCAGGGATATTGGACCTGACATGGGTTTAGATGAGCTTCGCGAGTATATGGAGCTTTGGGAGGCTTTGCAACCAATTGAGCTGGCGGAAGGAGTGCAGGACGAGATTCGCTGGAATTGGGAAAGCAATGGCTCCTATTCAGCTAAGTCGGCATACGCCTGTTTCTTTGCCGGAAGATCGAACACCTCGGTTGCGAAGGAGATTTGGAGGTCAAAGGCGCCGATGAACTGCCGGTTCTTCGCTTGGCTGGCGTCCTTGGACAGGTGTTGGACTTCGGAGAGGCTCGCTAGAAGAGGATTGCCGCACCAGCAGGCATGCCCCTTCTGTGACCAACATGAAGAGACGACCCACCATCTCCTTGTTGGATGCGTCTACGCTAGAACCGTCTGGACCAAGGTCTTCGAGATGTTCAACAAGCCGGAGTGGGTTCCTCTCTCGGACATGACCTTAGTGCAATGGTGGAGTGGCCTCCCGCCGATGTCTAAACGGAGAAGGGACCTGCATACTTGGGTGACACTGGTGCTGGGAGACTTGGAAACACCGAAACGCAGTGGTCTTCGATGGGATCACACCAACCATTCAGACTATCCTATGGCGTATTGCGGCGGAAGATGAAACTTGGTACAATGCTGGCCTTATTCGCAATGGAAATGATGAATTTCTGCTGGCGTCGAGTATGTAGGTTAGGTCTGAGTAATCAGTTTGTAGTGTAAGGGTGTAAGTGTGGAGTTTGGCTCCCTGCTGGGTGACCTGACGTTGTAATGGCTCTCTTGCCACTTCTCCTTTCAATATAACTGCTGCGTATTCTAGAAAAAAAAATCTTAGTGGGAAGACGATGTTCTTAAACGCATGCGGTGACTGCGCCGATCTCAAGAACTGACCGGCTCGTCAAATGCGTTAATAGAGGCACTGTGTTTCCAAAGAAAAACGTCTATAACCCATGTCGTCAGTTAGGCAAAGCTGCGATTCACAGTCCTCCCCGTGAACAGGTTGACAATTGACACGCCATTTGCTCTTGTCCGTTCTTCTCTCTCGCGCCATCGGAAAAAGGGAAAAGAAAAAGTCCCATTCCATTTCCCTGTGATCCACCAGCACAACTGCACAACGGAGCAGGTCACTCAACTGCCACTGTTGGCTTGTACCGGCCGTGCACACCTCTCCTAATCATCTCCTCATCGGGTCAGAAGAATCCCCGAATCCAGAGAAGAAGATCCTCCCGTCCGTGGCGCACAGTGAGAGCTCCGACTCCGCGCGAATGGCGTCGTCGCCGGAGGTGATCCACGCGTGGTCGGCGCCGCGCTCCCTCAGCACCAGCCTCATGTACTCCTTCTCCCAGGTGAGCGGGAGCCTCCCCCACCCCTCACCTCCGCCCCAATCCCCATCTCCGCACCCGCCCGCCCGTACTGCTCGCGTCCGGTGAATCCGCCTGTCGCTGCTTCCCAATTGGCTCCATTTCGCGTTGAATTAATAGGACTGGAACTAAGATCACTGCTGCAGCGAGTTGATTAACTGCTTACATCTTATCATCAAATCAGCCCGCTCTGAGTGAATTTGATCGTCGATTTTGGGTTCTGAACTGATCAGCTCTTTCTCTTGGCTTGCTCTAGAGGGATGACATGGATGTGCTTGACGAGCCTCTCTACGCTAACTTCCTGCGCGTCACTGGCGTCGACAGGCCCTACCGCGAGGAGCTTCTCTCTAAAATGGTAAGACTCAAACGATGCTTGAGTCCTCTGTAACTTACGGGTTCCTATGAGGATTGAGGAGGGCATTCGTTGCGTAGCCTGAAGATTTACTGCTGGTATTCGTCCAATGCCGCAGTGGCCTCGTAGTTTCTTTCAGTTTACAAATAATATTAAGACTTGTCAATCCATGTTTGTACTTAATTTGAGCCAGGAATCAGGGTTTGATTTGAGCCAACGAGGTCGTTGAGTTTATATACTCCTTCCGACCGACACATATCAATTGTCGCTGATTTAGTACATAGTACAAAGTTGTACTAAATCAGCGACAATTAATATGGATCGGAGGGAGTAGATATTCATCTTTTTTTCCCCTTCAAAATGGCAGGATCTCTCTATATAGATGTCAATTGAACATATGCTAGTTTCGTGTCAGAATCATTGCCTGGGTCTTGGACTATCTCAAGTGTAAAGTTCTCAACATGTCCAATTCATGTGGAAAGTGCTATGGTGCACCATGATCTGCTTCGTTAGCATACCATCAATTTTCATAATACTATATGAATTCTTCCTTATGTATAGTTCAGATATTTGAGTATTTCCAGTGCAGGATCCTGATGGCAACAAAGTTGTCAGAGAAGTGATTTTTGGACCAGGAGAGAAAAAATATCGTTACTGCAAGGTCTGTGTTTCATTCTCAGAGTATTAGCGCATAGCTCAATAGATGAGTTGCTACACTGTTGTTCATGGATCTCTGTTTTTATGTGTAGCAAATTGCGAAGCATCGCCTCCCTAACCTCACGGGGGACCTGATGAAGAAGGGAAAACATTTCATATTGATACGTAACCCTCTAAATATCCTGGTATTTGCCTCCCATTTGATTTAATAACAATCACACATGTTGCTGATTTGTTTTGTTTATTTGTTCTATTTGCTAATTCAGTACAAGTTACTACCTCACTGACACTTTGCATGTTATCTTGTAAACATATCAACTTCCTGCTAATAGCATTCCATTACCTCAGCCATCATTTGATAAAGTTGTCCCACCGTCCTTCATGGAGCTTGGTATAGCAGAACTTGTCACAATATATAGTGAGTTATGCGAGCTTGGGAGCCCTCCACCAGTGATAGATGCAGATGATCTGCAAAGGGATCCTGAGGTAAATCTATTACTGTTTGTCCGAATGGTTTTACGTTTTTGAGGATTATCTGTTGCACCTAATAATAATAGGATCTGTTATTACTGTTTAGTAGGTTGTTTCAAATAGCCTTCTGTTGCAGTCCTCGAGCTATTAGGATAGGCCATACAAAATTGATAGATTTGAATTTATACAAATCATCTGCTATTATGTGTAGTTTGTGCCCTGAAGGGCCTGCCAATGCAGAGCCTCTAGCTATTAGGATTACTAAATACCGAACTGATAAATGTGAGTTCACTTCAGTTTTATGGTTTGCAATTATGGTGTCTGCAGTGGTTTTCCATGTTTATTATTTAACGCATGAAGCCATTTTAATGATATACCATCGTTTCAGTACCTTTGTAACAACTACGTTTGTAAATTGCAATCCAATTCAATGCAGTCTGTTTGCACGTTTAATGCAGGCTGTCTTGAGTGGACTCTGTGAGGACCTGGGCATTCCTTTCCAGCAACAAATGCTCAAGTATGTGTTTTCTGCATAGCAATTAAATTGCTTCCACTGTCCTCGAGTATGTATATCAGAACACGCATATTAAGAAGGTGATGTGCTTTCTTAGATCCGTTGGAATTTGTTTTTAACTCTTAGATGGAAAGCTGGCCCCAGAGACTTTGATGGTATTTGGGCCCCCTGGTGGTATGAGAATGTGCACAAATCTACAGGCTTTTCTAAATCCCGTCAATACCCTAGAGTAAGCTTGTATCAAACGTCTCTCTTGATTTCCAGACTTTATTAGTACTTTGATTCTATTTAACTTTGCATATTTAGTCATTCATAGTTGTATCCAAAAAGGACATGCTGATAAACATTGGCATTAAAAATTATTAAGCCTTGCCTTAATTCCTTCTGGCATACAAAGCAGCATGAGTATTTATGAGTAAGTTAGGTATGCATTTAACGCTTTCAATGAATTTCAGTGTCTTTAAAAGAAATTCTCTCTAACAAGTTATTAAGATGTAATTGACTTCATCTTGCTTGCTGTATTATTTGTCAGTCAAAACATATCTTGTTGTTAACATTTGACCTTATATAATTGCAGACTTTTCCATTTGTGTTTTACGACCTGCTTGAGCAAAGCTTGCCCTTTTACAATATGCTGAAGCGCCAAGTAAGGAGAATAGCAGGATCCCAACAACCACAGTATGATCCTCCTCTTCCTGTACCAGAAAATAAAAAAATTCTTGTTTGGGTTGGAGATCAGCTTTTGCCACGTGATAGTGCAAAGGTATGTACTGGTAACATTGGCTATGCAATCAGCAATATAATATTAAACTGGTCACACTTGATCAGTTCTCCCCAGGCCCCATTCGTTTTTCTAATCATCTGTGTTGTAAAGGTTTCAGTGTTCGATTCAGTTGTGCAAGGAGGCGATGCTGTGTGGGAGGGATTGCGTATATATGATGGGAAAGTATTCAAACTTGAAGAACACCTGGATAGGTGTAGTGACTGTTCTGTATTTTGTTTGTATTGCCATATCTTTTCTTCTTATGATCTATGCAGTAACCCTCTTTATTTTTTCTTCTAGATTGTTTGATTCTACAAAAGCTATGGCCTTCAGCAATGTGCCTAGTCGTGATTGGGTAACTACTTCTACTGACCTGCTTCTCACTATGTTATCTATAGTATTTCAAGAAAGAACCATGCTTTATCCAAAAAAAAAGAACCATGTCTTCGCTTGTTTATTAGGCATCTTTCTGTTGAGATTTTAAATACTAACGTATTCTCTATTTTTTTATTTAAGAGGATTGCTGTAGGCCCGTGTTGAAGTTTGAACTACTGAACTGAGCGTTTGCCATGTACATGTTTTATTTTTAATGCAGATTAAGGATGCAATATTTAAGACTCTTAATGCGAATGGGATGTTCAATAATGCACATATAAGGCTCACTCTCACCCGTGGGAAAAAGGTAAACTATAGATATCGATTCATCAATATCGGCACTTCTACAGTATGTATTTGCAATGTTCTCTCCACAACCTTACATTTTGTTCACTGGCTGTCTTAACTGTAGGTGACATCTGGAATGAGTCCAGCTTTCAATCTGTATGGGTGTGCCTTGATTGGTATTCAAATTCTCGTCCCACTCTTTTTCATTGCATGTGTTTTATGTGCTTAAATATGCACACCATGTTTGTATTTTCTGCTTTCTGCCCTAAATTATAGAATTCTTTAGCATGAGGATAGACTAGCACGACATAAAGATTTAAGCACCGGTAGTGGATAGCTGTCTGATAGTCTGTAATCACTTCTTGTGACTAGCGACCAGTGCTGGCGTGTAAGAGTAAGACCACAGGAGTCTATTCACTAATCTCAGTCGAAAATAAAATGACTGGTGATGCCTGGTTGTGGTAACATTGTCGACATATTTTCTGTGCTTTATTGTGGGGAATGATGCATGCCATTGTGGCTCTATTTGTTCCATTCAATTGTTCCTGGGAAGACTAAGTCGATGTAATAATGACAAGACCTTTCGTTTTGTTTTTGTCAGTACTTGCAGAGTGGAAACCACCAGTTTATGATAACTCACATGGGATAAAGTTGGTAACTGCGACGACACGTCGTAATTCTCCAAATGTATGACCCATTTCTAAAATTCTTAGCAATTTGGCTTTTGGTTTCTCATTTACTTATATTTTGTATGAAGCGTCTTATTTTATTCTCTTCTTCTAACCTCATTGACCTTGGCTGTTCTCATGACTTATTTCAGAGCGTAGATTCAAAGATACATCACAACAATCTTATTAACAACATTCTGGCAAAGGTCATTTATCTTCAATTTGAATATCTAATTTAACAAGTTGCTTGGATTTTATCTAAAATGAAGGCATTGGAATTGCAAAGGGCCTCAAACAAATTTTCTTTTATGCAGATAGAGGGTAATCTTGCACAGGCTCAGGATGCTGTCATGCTAGATCAAGATGGTTTTGTATCAGAAACAAATGCAACAAACATTGTAAGTGTACATATTACGTACGACTAGTTGGTATAGCTCAATATTCCCCATATGGTTTCTAAAAATGTCTGTATTAACTGCAGTTTATGGTTAAGAAGGGAATTGTATTGACACCTCATGCTGACTACTGCCTTCCAGGAATTACGCGTGCAACTGTAAGTCTAATAACCAGTTGGAAATAATTGGAACCAATGTACAGAAATTGTTCCCTCCAATTAGAAATGGCATGCGAGAAAATTTCTTGAGATTTTCCGTCCCATCATGTTATTTGCCAATACTTATTTCAAGGCACGAAGTTGTTTAGCAGTACCCAACTCAGATCATGAACCAGTACTTCAAACAGCTAGATATGTACTAGATGATTCACACCCAAGTAACGAGTACCTAGTTTGATCCTTTCGTTCTAGTAAATGGTGATCTGGAGCACTATATAAAGAAAACTTGGACACGAATATCTTGATATACAAAACTATATTTTCCCAGTGGATACAATCTTCTCATGGTAAGACAGCTTATGGGTTCGATATACTCCTATAAATTATGCCATTAGATAAATGATTCTTCTAGGATCCAATACTATTTTGAGACGGACCAATTTCTGTTTTTTTAATTCTTCCATGGAGACACTGATAATAATCTGTGTAGCCTTAGTATCTTCCTCTATGTGCTCTGCAGATTCTGCGTTGCGTTATTTGGATAGTAGTTTGTGTTCCTTTTTGTTTTTCCGGTTTGACATGAAATCATGTACTAAAAAATGTTTGTCTATCATTATGTTTTGTGTAAGATATTATGAATTTGTATTGCTACATCATGACTTGCAGAAATATGTTGTGCATGGAAGAGGAAATTTGTTAGTTCATTCTGCCACTACTAGGGTGAACCTACAGAAAAACCTAATATTCCACTTTATTGAAATTAATATTTATATTATATGAAAATAACAGGTCATGGATCTTGTTGTGAAAGAAAACCTGGTACTACATGAACGACGTATTAGTCTATCTGAATTTCATGCTGCAGATGAGGTTAGATATTTTATTTCATGGACAGTTGTTCATCTTGTCCTTGCACTGAGGTTTTTGCTTTGGAACTGTATATTTTCCTTTATACTGAAATTTTACTCTGTCTACTGAATTAAATAAAATTAAATAGCAGAAGCATATTTTAATTACTAAGAATTTAAGATTTTGAAATTACTTCTTTCCTTTTTTGTATAGGTTTTAAATTCCCCATGATTATTAATAACTTCAATGATGCTATAGTTATAAGTGTCAGTTACATGCATACGTGTTATTTTTTAGAATGGATCGTGCAAATTTGGATATTGTTTTAGAAGAACTTTAACTTTATATATCTCCTTCAATAATAAGAGGTTGCATATTTTCAAGTACTACAAAAAGTATAAGTGCACTATTTCATTGATATGTTCAAAATGTTCAATATACCAAAGCTGTAGCCTAGTAATGTGGGTTTTCGCATGCAGGTGTGGACAACCGGAACAATGGGCGAAATTACACCGGTGAGCTTACTTTCTTGCACTCGATGGTCATATTTTTTCTAGCTATTATTGTACTGCTCCCGGTGGTTTACTAATTTGGATAACTGAGTACACATTGGATGACGGTTGAATATAAATTTTGTAAACAGCTCATATGAATCCATTTTGGTTTATGAACTCAAAATGTAGAAAAAAGGGTATAGATGTAGACAAAAGGATATAAATGTAGGCAAAAGTATTTTTAAAACCTAGCTCAAAAACCCTAAGTGTCACCTATACTTAAAACACTTATATGCCTACTAATCTCTTTTGTTAAGTGTTTTTTAAGCTATGTTTATCCATTTTGCCATATCCAGATACAGCAATCGTACTCCAACTTAGGTACCTGTCACTAGTGTTGCGACATCCTACAGATGCTACATTATTGCTGATCTATTTTGATTTACAACAGGTCGTGATGATTGACGGGCGTGAAATCGGTGACGGGAAAATTGGTCCGGTCACAAGACAAATCCAGAATGCATACAAAGTGCTGACAGCAGGGTTAGGAGTACCAATACCCAGGAATGCTTAAGCATAATCATTTTTATGAAAGCATTCCTTTTTTTTTTTTTTAAAAAGGCATTCGTTATCTGTGGACCAACTTCCAAGGAGTCTGATTGTACCAGTTTAGAGTAAACAATAAATAGTCACCGCATGGTTGCTAGAGTTCAATTATGCACCAAGTGAAAGCGGTATATCGAATAGAAAACTGGGTATTCGAAATAAGGGTTTAGGGTTATGAATTCAACAATTTGGCATGTGCCTGTGCGCGCGGAACCTGTTCATGTTATTGGAAAGCTATCGCTGACCCTGGAAACCTTCCTGTGAGAACAGAAAATGGAAGCTAATAGAGGTGATTATTTACTGCTTGGTTTCCTTCTGGTCGTCCACTAATCCACCGTAATTGTGATGATGTTGCCAAGTCACTGTACATCCATGGTACCAACATAACTAATGCAATGCTTATCACAGCCTTCTTTTGAAACGAAGGCAAAACTTTGCCTTTTATATTGATAAAGTAGAAGCAAACATGAAGAACAAGGCCTAAAAAGAAAAAAAGCACAACTCGATCCACGCCGGCCCCGAGGCCGCGCCCCACACGGGTCGACGGCCAAGTTGCCCAAGCAACCAAGACCGACACCAAAACTCCTCAACGCAAGACAGTGAAGGGAAGAGCCCGGAGCCGCCGCTCCGACATCCACGCCGTAAATGGATTCGAAATACTGTAAATGGCAAAAGAAAAAACATAAAGATTTTTCTAGTATACCACTCCCCTGAGTCAAGTTTCGATGTCACTGATGTAGAGAGATCACAAAATTCGACCAAAGGGAGAGAGATCACAAGAGTGCATTGATGTAGGACTTCAAAGCATTTGCTAGCTTAGAGGTTTAGTCATGGCCGAGCGTCGAAAAACACTATTCTCTAGGCTCTAGTAATCCCAATATATTCAGAGAGATGCAATCACAGCATCATTGGCGACGCTTTCAAATATGTCAGGCTCCAGGTACAGCAGTAGGCCAGGGAGTCACTGGTCCACTGGTTGCACGGTTCTTCCCTCATCGTATCCCCTAGGAACCTGAGTGCTGTAGCGGCTGACTTAACGGTATCAGGCGTCCCAGGAAGGATGAGCGCCAGTTTCACAAGTAGATAAACCAGCGGATCTCTCCAATCTCTAATCCTACAGGAATCCTTGAGCTGTGGTGCGTTCTGCGGAATGGTCCCGCCTGTCAGTGTCAGTTTGAGCCTTTGAGGGGGCAAAGCGTGTTACGGGCTTACGGCCCAGCGGGCCACTGTGCGGTTGCCATGTGCTTTGACCAGTTGGTAGTCGGTCCTGCACGTGTGACGGGAGCTGCTATATATCGCTCTAAGGTAGTCCTGGCCATGGGAAGCCCGGCCCGGTCGGCCCGCCCAGGCCCGGCCCGAAATTTTAGGGCCTGGGACTATGTTTTTAGGCCCACGGGCGGGCCTGGGCCTGCGTTTTGAGCCCAAAGGATTGGTAGGGCCGGGCCTGAGCTTCACATATGGACGATTTAGGGAAGAAGCCCGGCCCACGGCCCGAGGCCCACCTCTATTTTCCGCCAGTGGGACGGGCTTGGGCCTGAATTCTAGGCCCGCCAGTGGGCCTGGGCCTAGGTTTTCCACTGTGGGCTTTTTTGGGCCCGGCCCAAGCCCACCCAGGCCCGGCCCATGGCCAGGACTACTCTAAGGCGACCGAATTTTGCAGTGTCGCCTGGTAGCGCTCCGAAACGGGCCGCTTTTGAGCGGCCCAATAGAGAAAGGTTCAGTTTTTTTATTTTCTGTTTGTTGTTTCTATTTTTACTTTTGAATAGAATATAAATCCGAATATTTTTCAAATTGGAAATATTTTTTAAATCTGAACATTATTAAAATGTGAACAATTTTCAAATTGAACATTTTAAAATTTTGAACAAAAATTGAATTTTGAACATTTTTCAAAACTAAAAACAACTTTCAAGTGAACAATTTTCAAATTCGAACATTTCTTAAAATTGAATAAATTTTAATTTTGAATATTTTTCAGAGCTAAACAATTTTCAACATAAAATGCCGGTGAACAGAAACTATTTGGAAGGATTTTAAAAGTGAACAGAAAATGTCGGTGAACAGAAACTATTTTGGAAAACGATTTTAAAAATGAACAGAAAATGTCGGTGAACAGAAACTATTTTGGAAAACGATTTTAAAAGTGAACAGAAAATGTCGGTGAGCGAAAACTATTTTTGAACGATTTTTAAAGTGAACCGAAAAATATTGGTGAACAGAAACTATTTTTGAACGATTTTAAAAGTGAACGGAAAATTATCAATGAACGGAAACTATTTTCAAAAAGGAATAAAAAATTAATTTGAAAATAATTTTTTTTAATATGAACAAATTTTAAATTTTGAACATTTTTTGAAATATTTTTCAAAATCATAAAAAGTGAAAAAAATGAGTAAATAGAAATATTGAAAAGAAAATAAAATAAAGAAAACAAAAAATTGAAAGAAAAACGAAAACAAAATAAAACTACGAAAACGAAAACAGAAACAGTAAAGAAATGAAAAAAAGAAAGAAAAAGAAAAACAAAAATAGAAAAAGGAAACAGAAAAAAATAAAGAGAAAAAAAAATCGGCCAGATGGGCCGGCCCATATGTGGTTTCCTTCAGGTGACACTAGCATTTCGGATCGCTAATGAGCGATATATATAGGATTTGCCGCGTGTGACTCTGCAGTACTGCACCGCCTCCCCTCCATCTCTCCCTCTCTAGCAGCGAGGTAATGGCCCGGCGACGCCCGGATGCCGAACGAGCTAGCGGCGCGGGAGGAGCCCGCAGTGGCCCTTGCCTTGTGCAGCGCCGCCGACGAGGACGCTCCGCTGCGACACTGGATGGGACGGCCACCACCTCCAGGGCTTGGTCGCCTACCTCGACCACGCCCCATGGCTGTTGTCGCCTCCTTGCCGGCTTGCCCTGTACATGGCCGCCATAACCTACTTGACCTCCAGGTAAGCTCGCCGCACCTCCTGCTAATTACAACCGTAGATCTAGAATGTCAGTTCCAAGTCGTGTTCTTATTTTTCTCTCTAAATCCAATTGATTTTTACCTCCGGTCCCAATTGATTATGTACTCCCTGCCTTCTCATCTACACACACACAATTACACCACGATTTTGTCTCCAGATCCAACTATTTTATTTTGCTTCTATTGCATCTGAGGCAAACAAATCCACATGAAGTTCTGATCTGTTGTTCCGAGTTTCATACCATGGTAAGTGATTGTAATTGAGCAACTAAATTCAGCTGGCTATGGTTGAGCAAATGAGTAATACAGATTTTTTTTTAAGAGAAGAGAGTGCTTCATTCATCATTATTAGAGGACTTTACAAAGTCGTTTACAACCATGTCATACAAACTGGCTCTTGATCAAAAGATGTTTCAGTTAGTCCCTGGTTCATCGCCATTTTAACAAGTTCACGAGCTAAGATGTTGCACTCTCTTCTAATCGTACAAACAGTAATTCATCAAAATGGGTCTTACACAAATTAATCTCTTCATAGATGTAACCGTTTCGACCAAGGTAACCTTTGTTATCTTTTGCCAACCCCACCACTGTGGCATTATCACTCTCCAAAATGACAGGTAGTTGTGCCTTAGTTTTCAGGGTTTGAAGCCCCCAAAGACAAGCTCGCTTAAATTGTACGCTCTGTTTCCGCTGTTAGTTGCGTCAACCTGCATGTTGGCTGGTACCAGAATCAGCCTAGGTTCACTAAATGCTTATTCAATCTTTTTATGTGTCGGATGAAGCGAAATCTTCTCATGCAGGCCCTGCTGCGTATCTTTTAACTGCTAATTGATGCTTATTTTCAACCCCAAAACTAAACCATCATTCATGCCCTCAAATATTTTGACCGACATGTAAGCCTAGCTATTTAGCTATACATAGAGATGGCAGCAATGTTTTTCCTGTAATTAACTTATTGACCATGATGTGCTCGAGGATCCATCCCTGCTCGGGGAGTTCGGGGAGGGCAAAGAACGACTTCCTCTGTGACAATTAGGCCTTGGAGGCCAAGGCAGTATTCTAAGGCCGCCGCGGGTCGTCAAGAAGGGCGACATCGGGAATGAATAGAGGGAGGAGGTGCCGTTCGAGGAGCTTTGCGACGAGGACAAGATGCCCAAGGCGGAGCAGCGGACAGTAAGGGCAAGACCGTGGTGGCCACCTGCAAGAAGTGCACAGGCTACTTTACCCGCTCTTCAACATTTGCAAGAAGAAGGTATGAAACATCGACCACACTTCCATTTTGCATCTTGTCCTCGGGAACCAATGATTAGGTTGTGACTTTTGATTTTAGGAATCTTTGTTGATCCCAACATTTTGATGGATTCACGTTATGGACATCTCTTCATTCAGGCATGGCTGCTCCCTTGCACCCTATCTTCCCACACAACATTTGCGTGTTAATGATATTTGGTCCTCAAATCGGATTATTAAGAATTAGGGCTTCTAGAGTTCCAGCTTAATCCTAGATTATACAATGGCCTCCAGTAGGTAATTCCGCGTTGCTTTTGCATCATGTTATTACTACTTTCTCTGTTGAGAAGCACAAAAGCCTTCTTTATTAACTCAAGACATTTGGCCTGAATTTTTTATATACTGAATAAATAAAGAAATGTCACGTAAAACTAAAATATTGGTGCAAGATGAAGTATCAAAGTTCTTATTCGAATACAGAGCAGGTTCACCAATCCTCGCATAAAAAGAGTCATACCATTTTAATCAAGTGTTTGCCACACATGAACAGAATCCTCCATGTCTTCTTGAAAGGTGAAATGACTATTAGAGAATTTAGTGCCCACAAGGCATTGTTGTTCTGTTCATTGTGTTTATATCAGCTTGTTCATTTAAGAGACAACAAAAGATTCCAAGCAGTACTGCTATAACCTTGGCCAGCAACAGTTGCTAGAATCCTCTTCTGCTCAAGCAAAGCACTGGCTCTTCGTACAACACTTCTTATCTCTCCAGTTACTATTGTCCAGTAATCTTCAGGATTTGTCAGTTGTTTGGCTATAAAGAAATATTTATATATATGTTACGGTGAACTGTGTATATTTGTCTCTAAAATTTCATAAACACATCATGTGACATTTTGAAGTGATACTGTTTAGTGGTTTGGATTTAATTACTAGACTGAAGCATACTTAAGTGGTTTCATGTACTTTAATATTTATTTACTCCCTTTATAATTCGAATTTAATAGTATTACATTACCTCCTTTATAATTGCACTAAATAATTTAATATTTGGGCTGGAGAGATGACAAGCTGGAGTTCATGGTTTAGCAACCTATTCATCACATATACAATTATGATTGAATTGATTTTGTGATGAAAATGCTTATTGTATCTTTGTGTATTTCAGAAAGCTGGTCTGGGAGCTTTATTTGAGAAGAATCCGGAATTTGCAAATAGAACATGGATGAGAATTCCATTCTAATCGTGTACTACGAATAGGGCAGCGGAGCAAGATGGTGTTGGAAGTATTGGAAAGAAATCCAAAAGATGGCTGAGAGAAACAAATCTGTAAGTATTTTTTTTCTTTTCGGAATTTTGGAATCACAAATGCACCTTATTTATTGCTATTAAGCTCATCTGCACAAAGCATTCTACAGATGGGTTGACGATTTCATATGTTATTGTGAAATAGTGGATGTGAAAGCCGTCAGCCGTACAACTTTCAAAACTTTATTGTAATCTTTAAATTCTCTTGAACATTTGCGCTCCAAATATGAATAACTTCTAAGTATATGATCACAGTCAATGAATGAGGAAAATGGATGAATAATTTTGAAGGTAATCACGTATATCTTCTTTATTCCATATGTAACCCAAATATGTGGTTATGCACCCGCATTGCCTTGCCATTAGATTTGTTTTCTGCATAAATTATTAGTTGCATTTCGCTCTTGATTTTACTCGGTTTGATATCTAGCCGAAACAGAAATACTGCATTCTCTCAGAGGTCAAATGTCAATGAATCATGTGGTTGTGATTGGTATGCAACTCTGAACTGCGTTTGTTATGCCTTCTGATTTTAGTTAGAAATTATGGGTATAAAATTGAACATTTGTTATCCCCCTCAATGGCGAGCTGTCGGTCGTTGGGCTGCATGTATAAACCTGGTTATTATTCTCATAGTTCCTCTCTCTTATACCAAAATTCAATTGTCTCTCGCTCCTTGCTGCATTTATATAAAAAAAAGGTGGATCCACACCTTGAGTTGGCATAGTGATGTTAAATGTCATTGTCAGTTATCCAGTTTGGTTCAAGAAGGTAATACATGTGAACATCAGTAGCTTCTACACGAAGAACAATATGAACTTCACAATGTTGTTTCTCCTTTAGCTACTAAAGTGTGTTGTTTCAGTAAATTAACTTATATGCTTTGCTTGGTCTACATCAGTCGAGACTACTATTTTTAGCCCTTTGGACAAATTTCCAGGTCAATATCCATGATGCTATTCAGATTCACTCCATGAACACAATTAATGAGGCCACACAACACTAAATGCAACCATGGAAAGAAGAAAACTAAATTTCATGTATGCGTTGATTTTACATTTGTATTCAGATAGTTTAGTGACCTCTCCTTGCTGGACCATGGTTGTGTATGTTCTCTAACATGAAGAGAAGTCGTGCTTACAAAAGGGTTGATTGAAGTGTCACTGAAAAACTGTCGTGTATGCTAGACTAGGCTACACATTATTTGCTACTCTGAAAACATACATCGAACTTTATCTTGCTATAATTGTGCCAGTTTATTTCATGAACAACTGGACAAGGCATCAGAGGCCAGTTTATTTCGTGAACAATTGGACAAGGCATCGGAGGTCCTATATGGATGCTCTTATCTAAGTTCCAAAGGAGAGAGAATATGAAGTCATGTGCAGATTGCGGACATGGTCATCAATTTATTCTTAGGTTCATGTGTCTTTTTAAATATTCCGTTTCTCCTTTCTGACTTGCTTAAAGAACAAAACTCAATTATGTTGTTTTCTTAGGTATTTGCACTGTTGCTGCAACCACAAGCAGTTCATGTTTCTAGCCTTCTAGGATTCAGGCATATACAGATACAGATGGTTGTGCTTATGCACACACACAAAAAACTGGCAAGGACATTTGCAAATATGTACTCATTATAAAGTTATCTTACATCTTTGACTGTTCTAGCAGGGTGGTTCGTTCCTACAAAAATACCAGATGTACGTGTGTTATGGAACAATTTGTTAGCTTAATTACTGCATGTTACAATGAATATATTACAAAAGGGAATTTCAGGGCATATGCACCTTTTTTCGAAAATGCATTTTAAACGAGTTTTAAAATATCAAAACAATGATCAAAAACGACGTTTTTTTGCTAGACACGGGCAAAAAAGGTAGTTTTTCGTGTAACTTTGTGTAGACACGTAGAAATGGGGAGATGTATAGGTGATATTTACAACTGTGTTTTTCGTAAACGGGGCAGATGTCCCTGTGTGCAGCCATGTATTTCCTGAAATTTGACATCACACAATACTTGGGTCCACGTCAAATATCAGACATTCAGAAAATCATCCAGAAAATAAATATCATAGCAGGACTAGAGAACAAACGGGTGCAGCAAAGCGCGCCTATTTCTTCTAGTACATGCAACTTTGTTGAGAAAAAGTGTCCATCCCTCGTCCCTCATAACCCGAAGCTGTTTCTTGGACTCGCAGTTCTCAGCATCCAGGTCTTCCTGTCCAAGGCCAGTAACAACTCTTCTGTGACGCCCAGTATTTTTTTTTTTGGAAATAAACATAATATATTAAGCTAGCAAGCCGTCTCATTAAAAACCTTCCAGTCTCATTCGATACTCTGGTAAGGAAAATAGTGCGTCTGAAACTTGCTGCTTCAAGCATCCACAATAGTTACATCCTTTATTACATCAGCCATAATGAAACTAGGGGGGTCACCATCCCAAAAACAAGAGAGGTTTGAGTCAAAAGCATAACGAGCTAAATTGTGCGCCACCCGGTTTGCCTCCCGGTTACAGTGTTGGACCGTGATCGCCCCAATCCTGGACGATCTCAAAAAGCAGTCAACAAGTATTGCAGTATACGGGCTCCAAACCTCAATAACACCACTAAAGGCTTGAACCAGTTCTAGAGAATCAGTCTCAATCGTAACAGGAGAGCATCCTAGTTGTTCAATCAACATAAAACCCTTCTGCAGTGCTTCAGCTGTAGTCGCATCCAATAAATTTGATAAAGGCCAGCAGCCACCAGCTACAGCCTCACCTTTATCATTACGAAGAACAACACCAGCCACTCCCTCACCATTTAGGGAAAAACATGCATCAATATTTAGCTTATAGGAATGGAGAGAGGGTTTTGTCCACGATATTTTATGTGCCACCGTACCTTTGGACGCACCTTGGTAGTTTGCTGCCAAAGCTAGAATTGCAAAAGCCGAACAAGTAGGAGGTGCAATTATCTCACCTTTAACTGCTTCTCGACGTTCCCACCATATATACCAAGACCCCACCGCAATTGCTTCCTTGAACCCGGTATTTCCCAAAGTCATAATCTTCGGTTCTTTATTCCTGAGAATTTCTTCCATGATTACCGAGCCCAATCTATCCACCGGGAGGACATCATCAATTGCTTTAAGAACTCCCATAGCTTCCCAAACTTGCCGAGCTCGGGTGCAGGTAAACATCAAATGTTTTATATGTTCCGGCCCCTGTCGACACTGAGTCGTGGTTTTGATATGTCTGTTGGCAAGAATTTCCAAACCTGGGATTGTGCCATGTAGGGCTTTCCAAACAATTTTTTTAACTTTGGCAGGCACTTTAAGCTTCCATAAAATTTCCCAAGCCGGATTAGGACGTGAGGATCCTTGTCCATCCGTACGATTAATTTTCTGTCCAAAGGTATGAGTCCACTGGGCATAATATGCAGAACAAACCGAGAACGTGTATGATTTGGATAGGTGCCAAGCCACAAAATCTCCAGTCATGTTTTCATTTAGAGGTATACTTAGAATTCTTGCTGCATCAACAGTGTTGAAAATATTCCGGACCAATTGTTCATCCCAAACATGAGTGTCCGGATCAATCAATTCATCAACCGTTCTCAAGATAATATGTTGTCTTGGAGTTAATATCATTCTTGATGAGCTGCCAGGAACCCAATGATCTTCCCAAAGATTAATCGATTCACCATTACCAACTCTCCAAATATGCCCCCTCTTGAAGGTGTTCAAACCGGCTATAATGCTCTGCCATGTAAAAGAAGAGCCTTTCTTGGGACCCGCCTTCAGGACATTGCAGTTAGGGTAATATTTTGCTTTCAAAACTGTTGCACAAATGGAATCTGGTTGAGAGATCAGCCTCCAGGATTGTTTAGCTAACATAGCTAGATTAATTGAATGAAGATCTCGGAAACCCATACCTCCATCTTTTTTTAGAATACACATGCGCCACCAAGCCATCCAATGCATACGCCGGTGGTCCGCGTAATCACCCCACAAGAAACTTGACATAGCATTCGTCATCTCCTTGCATAATTTCTTAGGGATTTGGAAAACTCCCATTGCATAAACTGGGATAGACTGAATAATAGCTTTTAATAATATCTCCTTTCCTCCCATAGATAAGATTTTTTCATTCCAGTTAGCAAGTATTTTGATAATTCTCTCCAACAAGTATATAAAGCTATCGCTTTTATCCAAGCCAACCATAGATGGTAAGCCTAAATATTTGTCCGAAATAGCCTAGTCATGATATTCAATTATGTACATACCTGTGCCTTCATCTCCACATTCATATTAGGGCTGAAGAAAATACTACACTTTGCTTCACTAACCATTTGTCCTGAACTTGCACAATATTGATCAAGTACCTATCTCAATGAGGTTGCATTCTCCATGTCTGCCTTCACGAGGATTAGGGAATCATCAGCAAAAAGTAAATGAGAGACTGATGGTGCATTTCTGCAAACCCTAACACCTTCAATACCACAAACCTCCTCTCTATGAGCCAGAAGACTTGATAGACCCTCAACACAAATTAAGAACAAATAAGGAGATAAATGATCTCCTTGACGAAGCCCCCGACTGGGAATAAAACCATATGTCTCCTGGTTATTCACTCTGATTTTATATGAGACAGATCGGACACAAGCCATTAACAACTCCACAAAGGCTGAATTGAACCCCAGCTTTAACAACATGCTTTCAAGAAAATTCCACTCCACACGATCATAGGCTTTGTGCATATCGAGTTTCACCGCACAATAGCCCCATTTACCTTTCTTCTTATTCTTGATTGTATACAGACTTTCATAAGCTAAAATAATATTATCAGTTATAAGCCTACTAGGGACAAAAGAACTTTGACCGGGGAGATAATGTCATCTAGCACATACTTCAAACGAAGAGCAATCCTTTTTTAATTACTTTATATAGCACATTACATAAACTTATAGGCCTGAATTGGGTGATCCGTTCTGGTTCATCAATTTTCGGAATTAAGATAATCACAGTATCATTCCAACCTGGAGGAATCACCTTGTTATTGATAGCATTTAGAACTTCAACGGTTAATTCATCGCCCAAAATATTTCAGCACTTTTTGAAAAAAATAGCATGTAACCCATCAGAACCAGGTGCTTTCATATCTCCAATTGAAAATAAAGCCTTTTTTACCTCCTCAGCAGAATACGGCTTAAGTAATTCTTCATTCATACCTTCTGTAACTCTAGGGGTTACTTTCTCAAGAACATGGGGGTCCGGCTCATCCACCTCTGTGGAAAATAAACCTGCAAAATATTGAGAGGTCATGGGATTCAAAACTGCATTACCTTCTCTCCAAATACCCAAATCATTCTTTAATTTCTTGATCACATTCTTTTTCCTCCTGGCACTAGCAAAATTGTGGAAATAACTTGTGTTCTTGTCACCATGTTGTAACCAGTTCAACCGGCTCCGTTGTGCCAAACGAATCTCCTCCTGCTCAAACATAAATTCCACCTCCTTTGCTAACTCTTTTACATCTCTACATGAGACTTCTTCCACAAAGTAGACTGGACAGCACATCGACAGCCTTGAAAAGCTCGTAAAGTTCGAATCGGTCGTAAGAAGCGGTTATAAGAAGTGAATGCAGCGGGCAGACGTGAGTATGGACATAGTGTGCAGACGCATTTCCGCTAACGAATGATGATTTCAGCTCGGTTAAAACTTCACCGTCATACTGCCCCAAGCCAAAACCTTGGGCACGGATACTCGACGAGCTCAGTCCAGCTTCTGAAAGCATCGAATGCATGGCCTCTTTAAGAGATGGACCAGAGACATGAGGTTTCCGGCACAATCCCAAGAAGCCTCTCCACAAAATCTCCCTTACCGTTGGCGTAGCGTGCAAAAAGAACCTCCAGGTGTTAGTGTTACGCGGGAACCATATATCTCCTTGCCGATTGACTTTCTTGTCTCTCCTGCGAATGCGTGCGCAACATCGGTTTCAAGAGAAGGCGTCATCATCCGCATCCGGCCTGGAGCATCGCGCTCCAGAACAGCACGTAACTGCAGGTTGCTCAAAGATCTTATCGACTACGTAGCCTGGCATGCACACTAGCATCCTCTGCAGCAGACCTCTCCCTGATCCATTATCTAGAAATGTCATTCCTTGTTTGAAGACAAACCTCGGGAGATCAATAGAGCTGTCGATGTTGACGAGCTTACCAGACGGATTCTCTGGAACCTCCCCCATTTTGGCATCACCCCCATAGGCCCATTTACATTCGTCAGAGTGGATACCACACTGGCAATCTGATGACTCCTCCATACCCTGACATCATAAAAAACTACAAGTATGAATTCCAAGCAAATCCACATGCGAAGTTTACGTCAAGAAAAATTATAAGAACAAGAAGTATGAGAGTTCTATACAACACTGTAGTCTGAGAACAAAGTCTGAGAACAAGGAGTAGAATACTATAAGAACTAAGAACAGATACATGGACGCCATACTTTAGCATGCATATTTGGCCCTTACACCTACCCTTAGAGCACCTCCACCGGGGGTTTTAAAGGAGCCCCTAAAGGTCCTTTCGGGTGCCTGACCAACAAATTGGCCGCACCGAGGGTCCTAAAGGCTTTGTCCAGCCCAAATTGTGCCCGACACTGCCAACCGGGCCTCCAGCTCTAGGGGTGGATTGGCGGTGTCGGACACTGTCCGGCCCGCGCCTCCGACACATATGGCCCGCCACGAAGCGGTTTCTTCCCGGCTTAATGACGTCGCGTAGGAAACCGGTAAGAGCGTGCGTAAATGTCACCGCTTTCCCAAGCGACGGAGGCGGGCGAAGCAGCATGCAGGCGGCAGCGATGCGACGAGACGGGTCGGCCACGCGGTGCATTAACGCACCGCCAGTCCACGCGCCGGCGCGCCGGGCTTGCCCATCGGTCAACACGCCGTCCCCCTCGGGCGCCTTGCCGCTGCTCACATTGCCCTCGTCGGTGTATAAAAGTGCCCGCCTGCGCCTCGCCACCCACATATCCTCCTCCTCCACCCTCCGATGCGCCAGCCAATCCACTCTCCTCCGCCACCATGCACAACTACGAGGTCGGCGGCAGCTCGAGCGGCTCGTACCGGGGAGGCCGCACCCTTCTGATCGACGATGCGAGGGAGTTCCACCGGTACGGCCTCCTCATTCCGCCGGACTTCTGCTTGCCCAAGAACTGGGCCATCAGCTGGGGTGGCCTCGCCGTGTCGCCGCTCCCGACCAGTGATGAGGCCTTCCGCCATGCCATCCTCGAGCGGCGGGAGAGGATGACTGAGGCAGAGAGCAACCGCCCAAATAACGTGTGGCCGGCAACGAGCATGTTGGGTGGGAGCGGCTCGTGCGGGAGCACAACGACGCGGTGGCAGCCTACAACCTGCACCTGCCGAAGCCACCGCGCTGGAACTCCCCCGGCCGCAAGGACTGGTGGGAACGAACCGGCCACATGGTGGCCTCTGCCATCGAGACTGCCCGCCGCCACGCCTTGATGGGGAATCAGACCCCGTTAAGGCTAATGCCGATCGATCCCCCCTGTCGCCAGTGAAGCGTCAGCAACGCGACGGCTGCTTCTTCCTCTGCTCTCGCGGTGGCGGTGGGTGCAACTACAGCGGAGGAGGGCGCAGTAGAGGTGGCGGGGTGGTGATCCGCGATGTCCAGCATCGTCGGTCACCACCACGCGGGAGTCTCGGCCTACGCGGCCGCGACGACACGCCGATGCGGCGGGGTGAAGTTGGAGGTGAAGGCGGAGCCGGAGGAGGTGAAGCCCCCGGTGGTTCTGGCGGGGTTCGAGGTGCCACTGGCGCTGCAGGACGAGGCCCACGATGGCGAGTTCCCCGGCTTGACCTGGGTTATGGTGGCGTCGGCCGCTGAGCTCGAGAAGGACCTGGGGTTCATGGAGACCATCGAGCGCTCGGAAGATGGCAGCCTCGACCTCCACCACCACCTCCGCCGGCGTGTACCAGGACGGCGCGTCCACCTCCAGCGTCGGCTCCTCCTCCACCCTCATCATTCTCGACGGCGACGACAGCGAGGACAACTTCCACTAGTCCGATGGTCCGAGTAGATTAGGGTTAGATTTAGTTTAAATTCATTCAAATCTTGTAAAATATAACGAAATTTGAATGAAATTAGAACCATTTCCCTATTTTTGTTTTTTATTTGTTTTGAGAATTTTGTTTTTGGGGTGCCGATGTGGGAGGCCGAAAAAAAGCGCCGGACTGGCGTCCGGCACCCCAAAGGGGTCTCCAATTAGGGGGTGCCGGACACAATTTAGACGCCACCGGTGGTGGAGGTGCTCTTAGTAACCCAGCCAAAAAACCATCTCATACTGTCTCAGCTCATACAAAAAGTCCCCCGTCCCTCTTTTCAGTCGAAGAGGGAACACGCACTGCCATAGTAAGATCCCACAACAAGGAGACCTAGAAATACTTACGGATTTTGGGCGCATCTGAGGAACGTACGACCTGTCAGGATTTCTAGTAGAAATTCTTAGATGTGAAGAACTACGACCACCATTGATGGATTTGACGATAAAGAAATTTTGTTACCTCGATCGGGGAGGGGAAGGTGGAGAGAAGCGGGCAGTAGAGGACTTCCGAACTTGTGCACCCTCTCACGCGTGCGCCGCCAGAACGAACCTGTACTGCTACCGAGTACTCCTTATATAACCTAAATACTCCCTCCATATCAAAATATAAGATGGTTTAGCATTTGCCTTTCCATCCGTATCACTTAGAAGTGCAGCTGCAGTTTTCAAACGAGTCGATGTACAGAGATAGCTGCTATTTATGAAACGAAATCAAGTACACAACGTGCATGCGATTTTCAATTTTGTCACGACAAATGGGAAACAATTGTCGTTTTTGCATCTTTATAGCTGTTTTCGCAAGTTATAACACATCTTTTTAGGGTTCAAAAATCTTCCGGTAGAACAAAAAAATCAAAGCAAGCAGACGATGTTTACTGCTTGATTTCCTTGCAAAGTGGGTGCCCGGCAGACTACCTGCATAATAACGGTACGCTTATCCCGGCCTTCCAAGTAAGCAGGAATGAGACATTGTGATCCTGAAATTTCCAGAAGAAAGAAGCTACAAGTTTCTTCAGCATGAGATTCATCCAGTTACAGATGCATGAAATGCAAACTGACAAGACCAAATAGGAGAAATCTGCGGCTGCTCTTTCCACGCGTCATGCATACAACTTAAAACATCCAGACCGACAAACCAAAGATGCATACACAACTGACACTGGAATGATGATACGACCTGAAGAACTTACTAGTTACCACCATACAAGTCAAGCAGATGGTGCCGAGACCGGCCTGACTAGTGCAACAAAAACACTAGGTAGCTGGTTCGCTATGCCCAGCAGCCTCCAGAAATGGAATCACAGCATCATTGGTAATGCTTTCAAATATGTCAGGCTCCAGGAACAGCAGCAAGCAGTCACTGATCCACTGGTTGCATGGTTCTCTAGTAATGGCATTTTCTATCAACTTCATTGCAGTAGAGGCTGTCTTAGCAGCAGTGGCAGGCGTCCCGGGAAGGATGAGCGCGAGTTTCAGGAGCAAGTAAACCAGCGGGTAGGCGTCGTTCTTGCCCGTCTCCACCATTCTCGCAGAAAGACTGCTCAGCGTGTCCATTCCAAGAAATCTGGTGTCTGAGCGCACATCAATTAGGAAGGCATCAAGCTGCAGCTCGAGTGTGGCAGCGTCGGAATTGGAGAACTCCGATGGATAAAACCGAGCAAATTTCACGAGCTTGTCCTTGTCAAAACATTCAAAGGAGTTGCGTGGATTCAGGCATGACGCGAGGAGAACTAACTCCGAGCTCTGCGTGGTAAAACACCTGTCAAGCTCCTCGAGTTGTTTGTTGATAACCTTCTGGAAGAAATCAACATGGTAATGATCTAGATTAGTCTTCGGCCCAGCTTCAACATCCTTTGATCTTCTCCTCGGTACGAATTTCTCTCCCATAGTGACCATCGGAATATCATGCTCGTTGCAAAACATGCCGACTTTGTTGAGGAAAGGTGTCCATCCCTCATCCCTCATAACCTGCAACTGCTTCCTAGCATCCTGGAGAAGAGCCGCAAAATTTTCAGCATCCCAGCCTTTCCTGTCCAAGGCCAGTGACAACTCATTCGTGGCACCCAGGACATCTTGCATCAACAGCAACCCGAAGAAGAAGTCATCGGTCATTCCTTGATTTATCTTGTATACCATGAATTTTGCATCGTCTCTTGAGACTTCATCCACAAAGTCAAGCGCGTCGCAGATCGGAGTGAGATAACCAGTAATTTTCACAATTGCCTCGTAGTATGAACCCCACTTCGTTTCACCGGGCTTCTGAAGATCATTATCCAGATTCACCCCTCTCTCTTGAATTAGGGTGCATAGCTTTTCAGTGAACTGAGGGGACTTCTGAACTAGATTGGACAGCACATCCAAAGTTCGGATAAGCTCATAAAGTTCAGTTTGGTCATAACAAGCAGCTACAAAATGTGAGTGTAGTGGGCAGACATGAGGATGAACCTGGTACGCAGAAGCAGTTTTACCATCCAACATTGATGTTAGCTCGTTATAAAATTTCTCAGAATACCCTGCCAAGCCATACCCTTGGCCACGAACACTTAGCAAGCTCAACCCAGCTTCTGAAAGCATCGAAATGGCTGCTGGCCTGCTGCTTTAAGATATGGAGCAGAGGTATCAGGATCCGGCACAATCCCAAGAAGCCTCTCCACAACCTCTCCCTTGCAGTTGACATAGCGTGCAAACAGAACCATGTAATATTTGTAAGTATTTGGTGGGGAGCACATATCAACAAAAATCCCAAAGAAATCGCCCTGGAGCTCCTTGGCAATACCCTTCCTTGCTTCTTTGGCGAACGCGTGTGCAAGATCATACTCAAAACTAGGCTTCAGCATCCGCATCCGACAAGGAGCATCATGTTGCGGTTGCTCAAATATCTTATCCACCATGAAGCCTCCCAAGTCTTCAAACATCCTTTCGGTCAGACTTCTCCCTGACCCGTTGTCCAGAAAAGCCAGCCCTTCTTTGAAGACAAACCTCATGAAATCAATTGCCTTATCAACGTCGAGCAGCTTACTAGACTGAACTTCTGGAACTGCCTCCATCTCGACATCACTTTCATCCGTGTCTGAAGATTCGTCAGAGGGAATACCCCAATAATTTTTCGCCACCATGGTACCCTGATATCAGACAGAACTAGTATTAATCGGAAAGAAATCCCCACCAGAACAAAAAATCAAGAGAACCAGTAGGGAGACTTTAATCTACACCTTCCGTTAATCTACACAAAATTATTACTCCCTCTCTACTAAATCTGTGACAAGTAATTAGGGCCGGAGGGATTAGAATAATAAGTGATGAGAGGAGTAGATAGATACATGGCAAATAATTTATTTCGCGATGAAATGGGCAACTACTTGAAAAGTGCATATTTGCCACTAACATATAGATGCCTAACCTAGAAGAATCGTCTCCTGCAGTATCATCCAGTTTAATTACCCAGGTAATTTCTAGCGTAAAAATTGGATACCCTCTGTGGCTCACTCGATAAGAATATGAATAGGACACTAGAAGAATGAACACACGCAATGCCTTGGTACAATTTCGCTAAAGGCCTAGAAACAATCACGATGGATCTGGGGCGCGTTGAGAGACGAGCGATCTATATATGCAGATTTCGTGCTCACTCTTGCTGCAGGTGAAGAACCACGACCACCATGAATGGATTTGACGATGAGGAAATGTTCTTACCTCGATCTGAAGGCGAAGGCGGAGAGGCGGCAACGAAAACCAAGCGGGACACCTTTTCGCTTTTCGCCCTTCGCCGCTTGCGCTTCTAAACCTAGCAGTACAGGTAAACTGTGGCCTGTGGGTCGGGGACTTATTTATTGACGGCTAAGATAAAATGAAGCAAAAGTGGGCAAAAGCTTTCTCTTTGTTATTGAACTTCCCAGTCGGTATACGAGCATAAGTTTTTTTTTTCCTTTTCTGGAACTAAACATTTTTATTTCTTCATCACACTACATGTTTTAGAAAATAGGGAGTGCTAGGCTCGGTCGTGCGCCGATGATGACGAATTTGAGAAGAGGGAGGGGGATTTGACTATTTGGCACACTTTATATTACAAATTGATCATTTGTCACAGCGGCAATGACATGTGATGGTCATGTGGAAAATAATCAAATTTTAAGAAAAAAATATGGCAAATCATCAAATATCCTGAAGAGGGACGCATGATTTCTTTAAGAATACAACACTTTAAGCGCCACTTGTTTGCCTGATCAGTTAACCTTCATAAACAATGAATTCTGAAATGAGTTACACAAAATGTTTATCTATAGTATATCTAAATAGGAGCAACCCACTAGGTGATTTCTCTCAACATGCAAGCCTCCCACGTCATCTATCAACATGCAGACTTCCATCTGAGCAATTTTGCCAAGTCAGCAGCCCCGTTTACCCAAGTCAGCAGCCCCCTTTTAGTTTCGGCTGGTTCAACAATCTTCTTCATTGCGCAAATAATGGTCCATCATTGTTATTCTTCTCCACCGAACAGCCATCCACAAGACCACAACCACCATCAGCGCCATTGTCGCTTCCTCTCTCATCAATTTCTCAGATTGCTAAATAGAAAATAAAATCCCATGGCGCAATCTCTTCTCTCCCCCATTATCTCCGAAAGTAAGAAGAAACGGATGGAGTCATATGAAGAGTTGGCGCAAAATCCCCCAGTTTAATAAACTCCGAGCTCCACCTCGATCCTGCTCGCACCGTCCCCCAGTACGGCTGGGTGTCCTCAGGGTTCTCCTCTTCTTCTCCTAACTCGACAGCAATTCAAGCTCTGCTAAAGCTCCAGGCGGTGTTGGTACATATACGATGTAATTTCTCTTATTTCGTCATCTGATTTTGTTCTTAATGGATCTGCAGGACTGCAGTACGACAACATTCAAGATCAACGCTGCGCACTGCGTCCAATCGACGCCTAATGCCCGCGCGCCTTCGGAGCCATGCTCTTCCGCCTTCCAACGCCCTCGCCACCACACTCAATAATTCCTAAATCTAGGTTCTTCCGTATCTAATGCCCACTTAGGTTCTTCCACACTCATGATCGACGCCTGAAGCACATCTCAGGCTAGACCGCGTTACTGGTACATGTTTGTAAGTGGACCTTTGATTAATTTGATGTGAGGCTTTTTTTTGCATAGAAATTTAATCCTCGAGACATGTTTCTACAGACGCAGCGTGATTCTGATCATGGATGCGTAACGATTCTACCTATGTGTATCTCCATTCTTTTTGCTATGTGTATCTCCATTCTGATTATGGATGCGTAACGATTCTACCTATATTGGATAGTGTATGGCTATTTCTGTTTTTTACATTGAAGTGGAGTGCTGAATTTAACTATTATTGTGGCTCATAAATTTCTAATATACCATCTATTCTACAGTATCATTTTCCTTATTTTTTCAAGAATCACTTTTCCTTATTTTCTATTATTTTTCTTATGTGTTCCACTCATTTGCAGACTGGTAATGCCGACGGTCTCATGCTTATTCACAAATAATCAAATTCAAGAAGGTGTGAGATAAACGCTCTGCATTACGGATTTTTTATGTGAGAGTAATATGGTCTAATCATATGTATTCCAAGTGCCCAGCGTGATTATCATTTTTCAGATAGTGCTGAAGTAAGTTTTTTTTTTTTGAATTTTCAAGGGGGTGGAGTTTAATCCCCACCTGAATATATTTCCAAAGGTTGCCTTGAGGCTTTGCAGCCCCTACAAGATAGGTTCAAATGAACCAGAGTTTACAAGGGGGTACAAGAGAAGAGAACAAAAGAAAAAGAACGCACACCAACAACACACAAGAGAGGGGTTACTCCGAGGATCCTCAGAGACAGTTAATTGATGAAGAACTCATCACGACCCAAGCACTGCGATCACAATGGGAAGTCCGCCGGACATGACAGCGGAGACCCAGCAACGACACTGCACCATCGACGTAATCAAACAACACCCATCCGAGACCACACAGCGCGCCAACACAGAAGGGCCAGCACACCGCCGGCCACTAGAGGCAGACGGCAACAAGCGACGCGGGGCAGCCCACCAAGCCCATCTGGCGACCAGATCGGGCCTGGGCAGCCCGCGTCGGCACGGCTGCCGCGCCCACAACCGCAACTATGCGGCGGCGCACGGGGACGCGCTCGGAGCGGGGGGAAGCTCGCCCCACCAAGCCCATCTGGCGACCAGATCGGGCCCGGGCAGCCCGCGACGGCAAAGCTGCCACGCCCAGACCGCATCGATGCGGCGGCGCACGGGGGCGTGCACGGTGGGAGGAGAGCTCGCCAGGGCGGGAGGCGGCCGGCGAGGGACGTCGCAGCCACGCGAGGACAAGGAAGACCCGGAGCTGCAGTTTCCTCCAAGACTGCAGCACGGGCCGCGCGCGCCGGATCCCCGCTGCCCCCTTCACCGGCGGCGCGAGGCACTTTGTCCGGCGGCCGCCTCCAGGGACGGCGAGGGAGGAGAGGGGAGGAGGGTGGCGGCGGCTGGGAGCTAGGGTTCGCCCCCCCCCCCCCCCCCCCCCCCCCCGGTCGCCTGGAGAGGGTGACGCGAGGAGACGTGTTTCCATCGAAGTAAGTTTTTGCACTGTCCGTTTCCTTGCCTCCTATCGTTCTTCCGTACTATGCTTCATTATTGTTCAGATAATATTTGCAAGCTAATCTATACTGAATCAATGGGTGCACAAGGAATTATCAGGTGGAAATGAACATGTATCCTGCTCAAGGTAGGGAATTGCGCACTGTAGATGTTTCCCTTGCAGTTTTCTTTCAAGAAAACATAGACGTTTCCCTTGCAGTTTTCTTTCCCGAGTTAATTGAATTCAGTGACTTGATCCCTGCTTTAATTTCATCTTATCTACAGAGTTATGTGAAAACACAGGCAGGGAATTCATTTTATCTACTAATCCTAGCTTTGATTTCAGTATCCCTTCCCTCATGGTGCCTTGATTGTGTGACCTTGCCTCATGATGCATCAATATGGAGATGTAGCATATCCTAGATTTTATATTGTGTAGACTGAATTTACAGCACGAACCAGTCTGGAACTCTTTGTCACGGTATATATGTTTTTCGTAACTATCAAACTACTTGAGTGAGCATTGCATGTATGAAATGATTGTATGATATTGAGTAAAAGGGCTTAATTTCTAAGGCTGAGTCAGATTCTATCAATGGCTAACTTATTTATATTTTGTACATTGGATAGATTGTTGTTTCAAAACTCGAATTCATAAATATATATGGGATGCATTGTAACTCTCTTCTTAGCAGCTTAAGATATTTTTAGTTGACATATATCCTACATTAAAAATATACATTATTCTTTTTACTCCCAGTTTACCGAAAACATATCAAATTCCCGCAGCAACGCGCGGGGCATCATCTAGTTTCCTTAATAGCACCACCAATAGCTGACTTGGGGGCATCCTTGCACTTCGATTCAGAAACCGAATTATCACAATCACTTTCCACCTACACTGGACCTGCATAAACACTCAACGTAAATCAATCTAAATCAACAAATCAAGAACACAAATAAATTACACTGAATCAACCTTAAGGCTCACCAAGGAGGCGGCGGAGTGTGGCGACCGGCGAGGCACGACTGTGTCGGGGAGGCCAGGTCGAGGAGCTCGAGGCAACGGTGTTGGTGGAGAGGAGGTGGCGGTGACATAGGGGAGGTGGGTCAGAGGAGAGTGAGATTCGAGAACGGAGATGTTTAATTATTCTGGGACGAAACTAATAATGTAGGCTATTAACGCCACTAGTACTAGGGCTTGAGTAGAAACCAATAAAATCAAGGATTTAAAATTCATAAGCAAGGGGAGGGATGTGATTACCTCAAGCAACAAGATGGAGCGAAATCTACGTGGAAAGTATAGCCCAAACCTGTGAGTTTGAGATATATAAGGAAAGGGATTTGATACATAAGGGAAGGGGCCGCTGCCGAGTGTCCTCGTATCTTCGCGATATTAATATATTCCCTTTATCGAAAAAAGTAGCGGGGACTGTTAATTGGTTGCGTGTGTGGGCTCTGGCCAACCCACATGTTGCCAGAGAGGCGGTCGCCCCGTGCGCTAGCCTAGGATATCCGGACATACGTTACGACAATGCAACATAGCGGAAATATCATTACACAATCAGGCCCAGAGGGCTACAAATGATTTTACATGGCCATCAAGGCATGAAAAATTATCATGGCAAAGTATGGCACGGGACAGAGTTTTTAACTGGCAGCGGAAGTCATAGATTCAGCAACGGCTTGGAGGGACTCCATTCCACAGGCATCTGGCTGGGCTACTGATCCTAGCACGCTCTTGCTCCATCTCTTTGCTATGGTAGAAGGTGTATCTTTTCAACGTCTGGCCACATTAAAAGCCAGTTTAAGTACAATGACGTACTCGCAAGAAAACAACCACAAGACATGAACAGTCAAGCAATCAGGCAACAAGTAGCTAGCGACAGAAAATAATCTAAACATGGCAAGTGTCTACTTACGGCAGTCCAAGTGGGTAGCAACATGGCAGCACAACAAATCATGGCATAAGCAAATAATAGGGGTATCACCAGTACAGAGTCCAAGCCAGGTGGGGTTGGATCGTGTACCGGCGATCACACAAAGAGCTTACCTGTGACGAATAACGAGTGTACCCATTGGTACCAAGTATTTTAACATCACCTGTCATCACCACTAGGCCCAACGGCCTTATCACGTCTGTCAAATGCTAGGCCCACTGGCCTCAACTTTCCATTCTGGGCATGCACGGTTGATGTTGGCTCGGGCCTAACTCTAGGCTCCCAACGATCACACCGTCACCCCAAACACGGGTAACCATCCACGACTCAAGTAACATTCCTTGTATCCGCCTATTGTAATCAGGTTGTTTATCTTTCAAACCGAACTTAAGATTAGCTTCCGGACTCGACAAAGGACAATAGTGTGACCGACACTGAACTGTTCCATAACCTAGGAAGAAGGCTAGCTGCTAGTTGACATACTCTCGAGAGGTTGCAGTTACCACCCATCTAAATGCACCTTGCTTCGCAACGGCAAGATACACTTACATAACCGTTCACGCTACCAAGACACTCCTTGTATAGCTACCGACTTACCACTCGGGCTAAGTCTTATGACGAAGTGAATCCGGCACGTCCCCAACTCATGAGCAACGCCTAGCTCCGGAACCTTCGCAAGACTAGCCCCGACCACAACTATGCAGTATCCGACTAGACTTGCCAAGTGGGTAGCATCAAAGGAGGCTTGATAGGTTACATAGGCTATGGCTCTCCCATTTGTGCGACAGTGGTAGTGCGTTCAATGTTCAGTTTGGTGGCACTATGGACTGACCCTATCGAAGTTTGGAGGGTTGGTTCATTTAATCCAGTTTCTTTCAACAACATGTCCAAACAACAGAGGATTAGTCCAACACAATAAAGGATTAGTCCAACACAACAAGTATAATATCATGTCAACATGAAACAGATTAGTCCAATGCAAAACCATAATATCATATCAACATGAAACAGAAACAAACTGCACCCAATAGTTCAAGCAATATATAGTAGTTCAAGCAATGGTTAGTTTCAACCGGGCGATGGCGGAGATGCCTCCGACCAGTGACAGCCACATGTTGAGTAAAAGAAAATAAAATAGCACAGTCAACCGAGCGATGGCAGAGATAACTCCGACCAGTGACAGCCACGGGTTGAGTAAAAGAAAGTAAAACAACACAGTTTGTTAGCGTCAACCGGGCGATGGCGGAGATGCCTCCGGCCAGTAGCAGCCACAGATCGACTACAAAAGTTAGTGGAGGCGTCCACGCGATCCCGTTCCACCATTCCATTGACTGCGGCGGTTCCCCCAGTCCATCATCGCCGGAATGGGGAGTGGTGCATGGTATCGTCCAACGCACGCCACAACTCTATAGAAAAGTAGCCGCTGCACTTGGGCAGGACCCAACGTGTATTTAGACGGGGTACCGGAACTCAACCCACGGGACATGGGTTTATCGTATTACAGGTATGAAACAAAGTCACGATATCTCGTGACGCACAGTTGACAGGATGTAAACAAAGCCACGATATCTCGTGACGCACAGTTGACAGAATGTAAACAAAGCCACGATATCTCGTGACGCATAGTTGACACATGATAATAAGCAATAAAATGCACCGATATGACAGGGTAATATGCAAACAAACAAACACCGCTTGAGTGTTCATAGCAAGTGGTTAGCTTGCCTTTGACGATCGACGCCATTTGGTTTCGGGGTCACGGGCACGTCGCGGGTTAGGATCTCGGTTTGCCGGTACCGCGGGATAGACCTCTGCATGTGTATAAAGGTGCTGAGCATACAAACATTTTACAAAAATGTGAAACCTATACCACTGGATAGAGCTTTTCAAACTATGAATTTACAAATTTGATTCACCTCAAACGGAGCTACGGTTCAAAAGATATAGCTCGGCGACGTTTAACTATCTGCTGCTCACTTTGAAAAAAAAAACAGAACAGGCCGTTTCGGGGCTGGGCTGGGCTGGGCTGGAGGCGTACTTCTTTGAAATGCGTGTTCGGTTAAGGGAAGCGGAGACGCGCGGGAGTGCACCTCCACTTATCCGATGTGGCCACTGGGCCAGGTCAGGCCCGCTCGCCAGCGGCACAGGGAAGCCACGCTGGCGGCAGCGCGGACCTCGTCATCCTCGCGTCGACGACGCTCCGGAGGAGCCCGACGCGGTGTGCCTGGGCACTGCCGGCCACCGGAGCTGGCCGCCGCTGCCGCTTCCCGCCTCCCCAAGCTTGGACGGACTCGAGGAGCCACGCCGTCGTGGAGTAGGCCACTGGCGTCCCGCCACGGTGCTCGGAGCCGGAAGCTCGCCGCCGGCGCGTGGAGACGATTTCGATGCTACGGGGCAGCATTTCTCAAACCGAATTGCCCGGGAGGATCAGGAGAACAAGAGGAGTATTCCCACCCCTTTAATTGTCGAGTGAAGCTCGAAATAGCTCGCGGTGATCCGAGGATCCGCGGCCACGATTCCGGCCAACACGGTCGAAATAGAGCTCCATTCGGCTCCTAACTGAGCAGGGAGGTCCAGGGAAGGGAGGGGGGAGGGTGCGCGCGAAGAGGGCTCGGGGCTCCCTTATAGGGCTCGGGGGGGACAGCGACCATGACGGCTCGGCGGGGAAGGCGGGGTGAGCTGTCTTGGAGCTGTAGCGGAGCGACGAGCATCGCGTCATTGGTNCTGAAAAAAACAGAACGTGTTGTTTTTCTGACTGGTCCGGGCTGGTTGCGTACTTCTCCGACATACGCCTCCACAGCAGAGAAGCGGGGACATGCGGGAAGCGCCTCCACTTAGCCGACGTGGCCTGCGGGGCCAGGCCGGGCCCGCCTTCCAGGGGCACAAGGGAGCCACGCTGTCGGCCAGAGTGGACGTCGCCCTCCCCACGTCGACGACGCTCGGGAGGAGCCCGACGCGGCGAGTCAGGGCACTGCCGGCCGCCGGAGCTGGCCGTCGCCGCCGCTCTCCGACCCACCAATGTCGGCCGTAGGCACAGTCAGATCCGTGGGGTCACGCCGCAAGCAGGGGGGTCGAGGAGGGCAGGGAGGCCACCACGGTTGCGTGCCCGACGAGCCCGCCGCCGGCGGTAGAGGACGAAGTCGAGGCCACATGACACTAGACCTCGAATTGGTTTGCCTGGGAG
The DNA here is from genome assembly GCA_012064385.1 of Puccinellia tenuiflora. Lineage (NCBI taxonomy): Eukaryota > Viridiplantae > Streptophyta > Magnoliopsida > Poales > Poaceae > Puccinellia > Puccinellia tenuiflora. The sequence goes on along the minus strand of QRDG01000231.1, from coordinate 1,326,074 downwards.
GGAGAGGAGATCAAGGGGAGCTCCTCCACGGATTTAATCGAGGGATGGCTCGATACGGAGCTCACCGGGGTCAGCCGACCGACGGTGATGTCCACGGCCGAAACGGAGCATGGCTCCGCCATCCTGCGACTAAAGGAGCGGAAGGTCTCTAGGAGGGGGATAGGAAGGATCGGGTGCGGCTTGGCAAGGGCTGGGGCGGCCTTTTATAGGCTCCCGAGGGGACAACCGCCATGATGGGCATGGCGAGGTGGCGGATGAGCAGTCCGGGGCGCAGCGACGGGACGACGGGCATCCCGTCGTCGGTGTAGCAGGGTGTTTGCTGGACGACGAGAAAACCGGGCTGCGGATAAGAACAGGTGGAGTCGTGGCACTGGTGAGGGGGGGCCGCGGCAGTCCTGCTCCAGCGCGCGTCGGCTTGCGGCGGTGGCGAGCCGGAGGGGGTGAGGTGGTGATTGGAGACGTCTGTAGGTCGAGGGGAGGGGGAGGGGTAGCAGGGGCGCACGAGGTGGCAGGGGAAAGGGCCAACGGCGACGACCGTGAATTGGTGGCGCCGCCTGGCATGGTCGGGCTGGTGGTGACCACGCCAGTTGCCATGCCGACTTCGGCATCCAGATGTTCTTCTCAGGTCAGTGTCCATTCTAGAAAGCTGTTTGCGTCATCCTGGGCCAAATTGAAAACCCCACCACATTCTAGTTATAAGTTTTTGCTGGTTTGCAACTTGGTTTAAGCAGACTTTCAGAAAACATAGGGCACACCAGGTGTTCGATGAAAAGATGAAGGCCTTACACCTCTCAGAAAAATTCCAAAAATTCATGGTAGGTTAGAATAGGTGTATATAGTATGTTTGTGGAATTTGAGCTCAACTGGATACCTGGAAGGGGGTTAAATAATTTGGTGTCCACAATTGCCCTAATGGCATGGGTATGCCAAATGCACTAAGTCAAACAATATTGACATGATCTTCTGGGTATGGTGTTCTATATGGATGGTTGACTATTTGGAAAAGTATCAAGGCCAAATGATTTTTGTAGCTAGGGGTTGCTTTGGAAATAGCAAATAGGCATGGAAATGGCATTACAAAGGAAGTACCCCAAATATTGATCAAATGAGGTTGGGCCAATGGGGTGAAATGTTCAAGAGGGTAAATCATGCACCTCACCAAAATTGCAGAATTTTTGGATGAGTGGAAGGTGTATAAACATTTATTGGACTGGAAATGGCATAATAGAGAATATTCATAAACTTGGAACTATTGCAGGGGACTAGGAAATATTTTTCCATGGGAGTGACCTATATGTATGAGGGAACTATATGGTACCTTGGTAGAATTTATCTCAAGATAGAATTGTGGTGGTGGCCTTTGGTGGGATAGATGGGAGGGGTTTTTGGAATCGTCAAAAGGAACCAAAGTTCGACAGACGAAACAATGGCCTGGAAAATATGGTGGAGGTTGACAAAGTTTGAGGATCATTGGGAAAATTTCTAAGAGAGCGAATCCAAGGTCAAATCAACAACCATCTGGTTCAAAGAAAACGTTTTGAAAATAGAAAAGTTTTTCAGTTATGAGAAAACACTACTAAAAATAGGGACGAATTTTGGGGATGTTACAACGCCACGCTGGCAGGATGTGTAGCGCCTCGCGCCCAGGCGCTACACCGAATACCATAGCGCCTGATTGTAAGGCGCTACCCAAAAAGGTTATTTCGTGAAATAGTTTCGGCCAACATTTATTTCGTGAAATTCTTTCCCTTTCTGGTTATTTTCGGTCAAATTTCCTTGATTTGGTATGATGAAATCAAAAAGTGATATGGAAACTTAATCAAATATTAAAATGTCTGACTTAAGACAAAACTAATATGACTTATCTATATATATACCTATATAATATATATAATATAATTAATAAGTAATAATTAATAATTAATAATCTATACCTAATAATAAAAGCAATAAGGCTTCCGCGGTTTGGTTTGGTACGTCGTTGAAATTGCCCCTAAAGTTGTAAATAATTACCCACCTCTGCCACCCATAAATTATTATGTACGTTATCTTATGTTTTCCGTTTGTCCGTCTTCGTACCTCACGTTTCCTCTTTGGCCCGCGCTACCTCCCCCTTATCTGTGTACAACTCTGTTCCGGCAACAAAAGATATTTGTGCGGTAGGTGCTACTACATATACAACAGACACCTCAATCTGTTCCAGGCCGCCGCCAGCACAAATCAAGGATCAGCAAAGGTTCGTCCAACGTCCCTAGCAAAAAACCCAGAATCGTTGCCTCTCACCGACGGGAGAATCTTGGCAACGGCCCCGCCCAGATCTTGCAATCCGATCTGCTTCCAATTTTTTCCGGCGACGTCGATGTTACAAGGTGGACAAAGGCTGCTTCCATCTCCCCATAATGTGGGGATTTGGGCTGCCGCCGCTACTCTATTTGTAGCAAAGAAGAAAATTATGGAAATTTTAGTGGATTGAGGAGAGATGATGTGGGCGTGTGGCCATGAGTACCCGTACCATGCGGTTTGATGTGTTGCAGCTGTTGTAGAAGATTATTGACATGCCACGGCAAGCAGGACAGGTCACATGAGCTTGCAAGCCCCGCCTGACCCCAGTGTTGCGCGTCTAAAATTACCTTATGTGTTGATTAGATTTTGTCAAAGGCACCGACTATTGATAGTAATTCATCTCACGTGAATTTGGTTGCCTAGATTCGTATATGATTTTTGGGTGACTCTTTACACCATACCCCTCTGCTCACCGCAGCTGCAGGCACCCCACGCCTTCACCGTGCCGACCGCATTCTCCTCCGCCTCTGCAGCCTAAAGCCCTCCATGTTCCGACACCATCCTCCTAGGGCACCGGGAGCCTTCAACCTTCTCGCGCCGGCTCTATGCTCCGCCGCTGCCGGAATCCCATGACATAGAGCTTTGATCATACCTGCCGACCGCATTCTCCTCCGCCTCTGCAGCCTAAAGCCTTCCATGTTCCGACACCATCCTCCTAGGGCATCGGGAGCCGTCAACCTTCTCGCGCCGGCTCTATGCTCCGCCGCTGTCGGAATCCCATGAGATAGAGCTTTGATCATACCCACGCAAGTCATCGTGGTTTCTACACATTTGGGTTTCTGCATGTTTGGACTGTTGGACAGTGAGGTGTAAGCTCGGTGTATGAGTCAGATTTAGTTTCTTTCAAGCTTTATAGCTAAATTGATGGTAATTGATTCCAAGTAAATCCAAGCTTCCAAGGTGAAAGGATCGTATGGGCACCTAGAGGGCGGGTGAATAGGTGCTACACCAATTTTTAATTCTTTTTCGATTTTAGGCTTAACACAAAGGTAAATTCTCTAGATATGCAACTATGGTGAATTTACCTATATGAAGAGCAAACTAAAACAACTAGCCAATTAATGATACAAGTAAAGACAACTAAGGGAAAGAGATAACCGAAAGTAGAAGCACGCGGAGACAAGGATGTATTCCCGAGTTCCTCCTTGTTAAGGGAGTACGTCTCGTTGGAGGGGTGTGAGCTCACCACAAGAGGCCTACTCAAGATGCCACAAAGGCCTCACCCTATTCTCCAATGAACCGCACTGATGACCCACAAGTGTAGGGGATCGCAACAGTCTTCGCGGGTAGTTTGACCCTAATTTATTGATTCGATACAACGGGAGCCAAAGAATATTTATAAGCCTTAGCAGTTGAGTTGTCAATTCAACCACACCTAAAAAGGATTTCTCTCGAAGCAATTTATCAGTAGTAATAGTGATTTGATGGCAGCAGTAGTAAAATAAAGACAACAATGATAACGGTAAAAGTAATGATTGTAAACAGCGGGATTAAAACACCGTAGGCATAGGGACAGATAGACGGGCGTTGCATGAATAAGATAGCTCATGAAATGAACATAACTAAGCACAAAGCAAATAAATATATAAATAGCATCCAAGTATCAAACAGTCATAGGCATGTATTCCTAATTTAGCCGTACGTGCTTACAATAAGAACTTGCACGGCATCTTTTGTCCTGCCATCCGGTTTCAGCCGGGCCAATTAAGGAACTAATCGCAATTAAGGTGTTCCTTTTAATAGAACACCGGATCAAAGAATTAAAACACAATGAATACATGTAACCCTCGAGTTGCCAACCATTCCCATCGATGTCCCCGTTTCTGTCACTTGAGGTCTCTGGTTCCGGTTGACAACAAGTGCATACAACTAGTACATAGGATCCAAACAACAATTATACTCATGCAAACATAAGTGTTCAGATCTGAAAACATGGCACCCGAGCCCAAAGTGACAAGCATTAAGCATAACTAGTTGCACCAACGATGATTAACACAAATAGAGGATACTAGGCATCATGCCCTAACAATTTGGCATCGAATTACATGAGCAATCTTATTAAATCCCTTCCATCCCCTTGCCTACAGCAGGGAACTACTCACACATGGAGGGGGACGACATGGATGGTTGATGGAGAGGCGTTGGCGGTGACGATGGCGGCGATCTCCACTCCGGCAGGGTGCTGGAACAGCGATCCTGGACCACGAATTTAGGGTTCGTGATGGCGGCGGAGCTCCGCAAGGTTTTTGGAAAAAGTGTTCGGGGGCCTCTGTTTTTAGGTCGAAAGGGGGCTTATAAGCGAAGGAGGGCCGAGAGGCGAGGTCCCAGGGGCAGGGGCGGCCTCCTGCCGCGGCCTGGACCCCACCCGCGGGAGGGACCCGCCCCTGCTCCTAGGGTGGCCCCTCTCGCGGTCTTCTGGCTCCGTGGCTCTTTTCCCTCAAAAATACTTTTTATAATTTTTTTGGAATTTTCTGCGAACTTCTGAACCCTGCACAAAAGAAAGACACCAAATGCAATTCTGCTAAAAACAGCGTTAGTTCGGGTTAGTTCCAAACAAATTCATTAATAATCAGAGGCAAAACAATAGCAAAGTGTTTGGAAAAGTAGATACGTTTGCGACGTATCAGCTCCCCCAAGCTTCAATTCAGTTGACAAACTGGATGCGATAAAAGAAACTTTGACAAACACATTTGCTTCATTTAGAGCATAGAAGTTTAAACCATGATCAGTTTTTTAATAAGCACAAGAGAGAAGTTACAAAAACAATAGAACTAAAGCAATCATGGAGACTTATGCAAAACTCACAATATGCCAACAAGTAATAAATTAAACATGCAAACAAATAGCACCGATGCAATGCATATAACTAGGCATGGTAAAGTGATCTCTCGCTTGCCCCTTTTGTGGGGCAAAACATAAATGCCGGGCACCTCTTGAGACATTAAACGGTGACTAGATGTAAAGTTATCATAATTGAGAAGTATCTCAAACATGCTCCAATCATTAAAATTTTGGGACAAAGCACGTTATACTCAGAATGATAGCAATGCTCTATAAGATGGTGCTCAAAGAAGGATGACGACTCAACATAAATATATAAAAGAAAGGCCCTTCGCAGAGGGAAGCAGGGATTAATCATGTGCTAGAGCTTTTATTTTTATAATCAGAAATAAAACAGTTTTGAGAGATGCATGCTTTCGTCAACGATTTCACAACAGAGAGGCTATCTAGTCCCTCATAACAAGCAAGGCTTTTAGACTTGTGAGAGCAGCTGGTTTTTTAGAGGAGCGAGTACGCTCCTCTTTCTCCTTGGTTTCACCACTATCCAATGTTTGAGCTGATTTCTCAGATTTTGCATTGCGCGGAGGAGAATGGTGAGTCATATTTATATTTTTCTTAAGCTGCTCTCGAGTTGATTCAAGTGAAGACGTAATCCATCAACACCGGGTGAAAAAGGGGGAAATAACCTTGCTTGTCACAAGTTATATCTATCCCTCTACTGCTTCCTCATGAGCTAAAAACATAGACATAAAAAGAAGCATTTTTTTGAATGATTTAAAGGTAGAACATGACAAATTTACTTGGAATGGCGGTGAAATACCATATGTAGGAAGATATAGTGGACTCAAATGGAATACTTTGGCTTAAGGAAAAAGGATGCACGAATGGACAATTACATCCAGTGCAAATGGAGGCTAGCAAAAGACTCGGGAGCGACCGATCAAGAGCACTACTGTCATAATCATGCTTTGCGACAAAATCAATCAATGAATAAAGCATAAGAGTGATACTACAATTCTAAGCACAAAAACCGTCAAGGCTTAACAGACTTTATTTTTAGTCTTTTACATGTGTGAACATGTGCCAAGTCAATCCAAATAAATCTTTTGGAGGAGGATCTCACTTCACCATACCATGTTATAAAGAATGCAAAACATGCTCACGTCTACATGACAAATTATCCACTCTTAACAAGTTGAGGCTAAGCATAGGAATCCATAAAAACTAAGTAATATCATCTACGCAATATTCTACCATAGCAAACTAAAACATGAGCATGAAGATAAGCATCTGTACAAAAATGAAAACAAATAGAGTTCATACCGAATTTCCTCATCAAATCCGCGTCGCCAAATATCATCATTATTGCATAGACGCTTGCACAACCGAAAGATATGGAAATAATAAAAATGTGCAAGTGTCGTCACAAACACAGGTTGAACTCTGAAACAACTACAAAACAAGGAAGACGAGAAAATATTTTTGTGTTTTTCGAATAGCGAAAGGAATAGCGCAGAAATAGAAGAGAAATCTTTTTGCTGTTTTCAATTTGGGAAGAAGCGACTAAAAACGAAGTAGAAAACAAACGAAAAAGAAATAAAAGAAAATATTTTTGGTCTTTTTTATCATGAGAAAGAAGAGGCAAACATAGAGGAAATCTTTTTGGGTTTTTGATTAATAAACAAAAAGAACAACTAAGGCGACTGAGCAAATTGAAAATAGCGAAAAGAAAGCAAAAAGGAAACTAATGAATATACAGAGGAATAACGAAGACACCGACATATGATAGTTGAGTGAACGAAATAAAAAGATATCGGTGAGTAATACGTACTCCCCCAAGCTTAGGCTTTTGGCCTAAGTGGGATCCATCTACCACGGCGGCGGCATGCCCCAGTTGGCGCCCGTCTGTGGCTGCCACTGCGAGTCCTGTGGGTCCTCCTCCGGGGCTAGTGATGCGAGGTACTCATCCAGCACCTCCTCAGGAAACGAGTATCCGTCCCTAGCAGCAGAGTTAAACAAAACAGGAGCAGGCAATCTCACGAAGCGAGGGTTATCCAAATCAAAACCAAATAACAATCTATACTGCAAGTTCTCCAAAGTGGAATCATAAGTGACATAGTGGTGAGTTTTCATTGCAGCAAGATTAAGCCTAATAAAATCCAACTCTAGATCATCCTCTCTAGGAGGAAGCATGGCAGTAGTAAGCATGATTGAAGCAATAATACCTCCATAAATAATTCCTTTAATTTTGTTAGTGCTAAGGCGACGAGCAATAAGAGCACCAATATTATAGGAATCATCATGATTAATTGTAGCAGCAAGAATAGCAAGATCAGGACTAGACATGTTACTCATGTTATCCCGGGGGAGGATACAACGAGCAATGACATAGCCCAAATAGCTCACAGCTGGAAACTGAATGCTCCCAAATTTTGCACGCGTAGAGTCTCTCCAATCATCATGACAGATTCCAGCATAGAGCTCCTTGAGGTACTGGGGCTGCGTATTCATCTTTCCTATGAGCCCCGAGTTCCTCACTCCTAAAGCGCTGCAAAACTCAGACAACGGCATTCTACAAGGTCGCTCATATAGCATGAACTCCACACTAGGGTGATATGGATCATCATTGAAATTAAAGCTTTGCATAAAGATGTTAGTGAGCTTAAGATATTGGGGCCTCTCCACTAATACAATATTTGTCAATGATGCATTAGTGACAAGACTAGTAAATTCATTGCGTATACCTGCAGCTTGTAGAAATTCATAACATGGGTATACCGATGAACGCACATCCGTCTCTTGAGCAAGTACAATAACACCAAGTGGCTCCAAATCTTCATTATACGAAGGCCTCATTGGTGCATTAGAACTTGACCCTCTCGTTTCTCGACGAGAAGAGGGCTCCTTCTTCTTAAAGATCCCACCTAAATTGAACTTAGGCATGTTCTTCCTTTTCTGAAATTTTTCAACAAACCTCATAAAACTTGAAAATAAAATATAGGAAGTGCATTAGACTATTCCTACAACTTAATATCAACTAGTACATGCATCAAATCCATCTAACAAGCTACAAATCAAGCATGCAAGTTCATACTCAAAGTCATAAACAACAGCAAAATACTCAACTTATACAAAACCATTCAAGATTCTAATTGGAGGAGTGAAGGAGTCACATACCGGAGAGGATTTCCTCCAAATTTCACCAAGAATAATGGGTTGAACAAAGAGATCGAAAATCCCAGCACTCAAGAGCAAAAACTCGGGTTTGAGCAATGGGGGAGTGATTTTGAGAGAGAGAGAGAGAGAGAGAGAGGGAGTGTGTGGGAGGCAGCTCGCCTGGTGGGGCCCTCCAGGGGGCACAGGCGGCCCCTGGCTGCGGCCAAGGCCTCACTCGCGGGTGGGACCCGCCTGTGCCCCTGGGGTGTCCCCCAGGTCAGCCCCAAGCACTCCTGTGTCTCTTTAAAAATAATAAAATTCATGTAATTTTTCTGGAATTTTTCGAAAACTTTTACAGAAGAACTTAAATGAGATCAAAATAAGCTAATAAAACAGGATAATTGTATTTAAAAAGGACAAACTAAGCAAGAAATAAAAATTACAGAAAAAATAAAGATGAGCAATAGAAGAAAATTTAATGAATCTTGATATCTTTATGTTGCTAAAGTTGGTTTGTTAGCAAGGTTGATCAAGTCTTGCTACCACACCAAATTTATTTGACATAAATTATTCAATATTCAACAGACAATCAAGTTACCTCATATTGAATAGGGATTGTCCCAATCATGAGAGTTTCATATTTTCTTGAATGTGTATGAATAAGACAATCAATAGTTCCAATCTTGATGGATTCAATATTCTCAATGGAGTTCAAACTAATTTTGGTATTGATCTTCTTTGGAAAGTACACCGTGTGTTCTTTATCATCGACGTTAAAAGTAACTTTTCCTTTATTGCAATCAATAACAGCCCCTGCAGTATTAAGAAAAGGTATCCCAAGAATAATAGACATATTATCATCTTCAGGCATTTCCAATACCATGAAGTCAGTTAGGATTAAACAGTTAACAACTTTAACAGGAACATCCTCACAGATACCAATGGGCACAGCAGTGGACTTATCAGCCATTTGTAGGGAAATATCAGTAGGAATAAGCTTATCTAATAAAAGTCTCTTATAAAGAGAAAATGGCATAACACTAACTCCTGCACCAAGATCACATAAAGCAGTTCTAACATAATTATTTTTAATGGAGCAAGGAATAGTAGGTATACCTGGATCACCAAGCTTTTTAGGAATCTTGCCATGGAAAGAGTAATTAGCAAGCATAGTGGAGATTTCTTCATTAGGGATTTTTCTTTTATTAGTTACAATGTCTTTCATATATTTTGAATAGGGAGGCAACTTAATAGCATCTGTCAAAGGAATTTGCAAAAAAGAGGGGCTTCATCTATTCATAGAATTTATTATAGTGTTCTTCTTCCTTAGCCTTCTGAGATTTAGATGGAAAAGGCATGGGTTTTTGCACCCATGGCTCTCTCTCTCTTTACCATGTTTTTTAGCAACAGGAGGTGCAGTCTCCTCCTCCTGTTCTTCGGGTTCATTAGTATCATTATCATGCTCATTACCACTTTCAGTTTCAGCATCCGAATTAGAGACAGCATTAGGATTATTACTTGTAGGTTCTTTATCAAGTTCCATATTACTAGCTTCTCCTAATTCTTTATGTTTCTTCTTGTTTCTTTTCCTTTTTATTTTTAGGGGAACTAGTAATATTATTTTCAACCAGTTGAGATTCTTGTTCAATTCTTTTAGGATGTCCCTCAGGATAAAGAGGATCTTGAGTAGCGATACCTCCTCTAGTTAAAATACCACAAGTTTGTTTATTACTTTGTGTAGGAATTCCAGCAAGCAAGTCTTTTTGCACTTTAGTAATTTGTTCAAGTTGAGTTTGGACCATATGAAAATGTTTAACAAGACCTTTGACATCATTAGTAGTTTTCTCCAAGACAGAATGCAAATTTTTAATAACCAGGGTGTTATCATTTAATTGTTCTTGAATTTGCATATTAAAATGAGTTTGTTTAACAATAAAGTTATCAAATTCATCCAAACAGTGACTAGGAGGCTTACTATAAGGAATATCATTAACAGTAAAATTATAAAGAGAGTGTACCTCTACCATAGGTGGGTGAGTGGTAGGCTCACATAAAGTTTCAATTGGACGTAAATTCTTCACATCTTCAGCTCTAATACCTTTTCCTTAATAGATCTTTTGGCTTCTTGCATATCTTCTGGGTTTAGGAAGAGCACTCCCCTTTTTTCAGAGTTGGTAATGGAGGAGGTTCAGGAATGCTCCATTCATCATGATTTTTGGAAATCTTAGCCATTAGTTTTTCAGCTTCATCTACAGTCTTTTTCCTGAAAACACAACCAGCACAACTATCTAGGTATGTCCTAGATTCAACAGTTAGTCCATTATAAAATATATCAAGGAGTTCATTCTTCGGAATATCATGCCTTGGCCGAGCCCTGAGTAATGATCCGAATCTCCCACAAGCTTTAGGGAGATGCTCATCCTCCAATTGTCTGAAATTGAAAATTCTCTACAAAGCCTCATGCTGCATGTGAGCGGGAAAATATTTTGCAACGAAAACATCAAGCAATTCATGAGGACTTTTTATGGATCCATAACGTCAAGCATTATACCACACTTTGGCATCATCTTTTAATGAGAAAGGAAACAACTTTACTAAATAGTAACGCTGTATCTTTTTATCATCAGAAAATAGAAGGCTAAGCGAAGCTAATTTATTCATGTGTTCTACAGCATTGTCATCCTTAGTTCCACAAAAAGGATCAGATTAAACATTAGATATGAGTGAAAGATCAACAGAGAAATTAAAATCATCATATTTAATGCATATGGGAGAGGTAGCAAACTCAGGATCAGGTGTAACAGCATGCTTTTCAAGCAATTTCCTCAACTCATCATTAAGATCAATGTAGGAATCATCAGGATACCTACTCTCATAATTATATAGATTAGGAGAACTAACAGGTGTAGTAAGATTTTCATTGGGCATTGTAATTTCTTTAGACCTAGTGACAAGAGATTCTAAAAAGGGGCCTAAAGAACCAGCATCATCAAGCACAGCAAAAGCATCATCAAATTTATCAGAAGCAGTAGCGGACTCAGAAAGCAAAGCATCAACAATAGGATGAGTGTTTACAGGTGGTGTAACAAGTTGACTTAAAACAATAGGTGAATCAAGAGTAGCTTTAGAGTTCAGAGCAGTACCTTTCCTTGTGGTGGAAGGCAATATTGGAAACTTAGGATCTCGCTTACCCTTCATGATGAAGAGTAAATTACAACAGACAGAAAAACTCCCAGGTGAACTTATAAATAGAACGATGCTCCCCGGCAACGGCGCCAGAAAATAGTCTTGAAGACCCACAAGTGTAGGGGATCGCAACAGTCTTCGCGGGTAGTTTGACCCTAATTTATTGATTCGACACATGGGGAGCCAAAGAATATTTATAAGCCTTAGCAGTTGAGTTGTCAATTCAACCACACCTGAAAAGGATTTCTCTCGAAGCAATTTATCAGTAGTAACAGTGATTTGATGGCAGCAGTAGTAAAATAAAGACAGCAATGATAACGGTAAAAGTAATGATTGTAAACAGCGGGATTAAAACACCGTAGGCATAGGGACAGATAGAAGGGCGTTGCATGAATAAGATAGCTCATGAAATGAACATAACTAAGCACAAAGCAAATAAATATATAAATAGCATCTAAGTATCAAACAGTCATAGGCATGTATTCCTAATTTAGCCATACGAGCATACAATAAGAACTTGTACGGCATCTTTTGTCCTGCCATCCGGTTTCAGCCGGGCCAATTAAGGAACTAATCGCAATTAAGGTGTTCCTTTTAATAGAACACCGGATCAAAGCATTAACACACAATGAATACATGTAACCCTCGAATTGCCAACCATTCCCATCGATGTCCCCGTTTCTGTCACTTGAGGTCTCCGGTTCCGGTTGACAACAAGTGCATACAACTAGTAGATAGAATCCAAACAACAATTATACTCATGCAAACATAAGTGTTCAGATCTGAAAACATGGCACCCGGGCCCAAAGTGACAAGCATTAAGCATAACTAGTTGCACCAACGATGATTAACACAAATACAGGATACTAGGCATCGTGCCCTAACAATTTGGCATCGAATTACATGAGCAATATTATTCAATCCCTTCCATCCCCTTGCCTACAGCAGGGAACTACTCACACATGGAGGGGGACGACATGGATGGTTGATGGAGAGGCATTGGCGGTGACGATGGCGGCGATCTCCACTCCGGCAGGGTGCCGGAACAGCGATCATGGACCCCGAATTTAGGGTTCGTGATGGCGGCGGAGCTCCGTAAGGTTTCTGGAAAAAGTGTTCGGGGGCCTCTGTTTTTAGGTCGAAAGGGGGCTTATAAGCGAAGGAGGGCCGAGAGGCGAGGTCCCAGGGGCAGGGGTGGCCTCCTGCCACGGCCTGGACCCCACCCGCGGGTGGGACCCGCCCCTGCTCCTGGGGTAGCCCCCCTCGCGGTCTTCTGGCTCCGTGGCTCTTTTCCCTCAAAAATACTTTTTATAATTTTTCTGGAATTTTCCGCGAACTTCTGAACCCTGCACAAAAGAAAGACACCAAATGTAATTCTGCTAAAAACAGCGTCAGTTCGGGTTAGTTCCAAACAAATTCATTAATAATCAGAGGCAAAACAATAACAAAGTGTTTGGAAAAGTAGATACATTTGAGACGTATCACGCACCCAAGGGTTTGGTTCACCTTCCACTATCGGAATCCTTCGAGGCGAAATCCGGAGCCTTTACAATGTTTTTGGGGCACACACCCACAACTCAATTGGGGGCTCCCAAATCAACACATCTGTCACAATTACAACAAGTAGTAAGCACAAGAATTCTAGGGTAACACAATGCTAACCCTAGAAACAAAAATCCTCAAGTGAATGAGGGGGAAATGAAGAACGGCTTGGTGTAAATCCGGGTCTTCTCCTTCAATCCTCCAAAGATCAACGAGTTTGGATGGAGGAATTGGGAGATCTATCGATTTTGAGCTCTGAGATATTAGGGTTCTTAAATGCTGGACAAGCTGGCTGTCCTGAGGTAGGTGGAGGGGTATATATACCCCTCTGAAAATCTGCCCGTTGGAGTCCACTAGGGCCGGAGACTCTGGCCTAAGTGGGCCGGAGACTCCGGCGTGGGCCGGAGACTCCGGACTCCTTCCGAGGTCCCTCCGGACAGGCACCAGAGCCGCACCACACTTTGTTCACTCGGGGAAGGCCGGAGACTCCGGTCAGGGGGACCGGAAACTCCGGTGCGGGCGGAGACTCTGCACACCAGCGGAGACTTTGTCGATGAAGCTCAACAGGGCCGGAGACTCTGATCACCACGGGCCGGACACTCCGGCCTCCCGGAGACTCAGGGCATCCTCCGGTGATACTTCGGAGTGCTAACAGAGCCGCACCACAGCTTGGCACATGGCAGGGAACCCAGGGACCGGAGACTCCGGCCCAAGCAGACCGGAGACTCCGGCCTGGGATTGACCTGCATCAAAAGAAACTCTGCCAATTCTTCCCTTTCTGGTGGTTGATGCTCAGGGTAAAAATATGACAATAAACCTGCACCACTTAGCATCACATTAGATGATCACTAGTGTTGTTAACTAACACACAAAACCAATAGGATTTAGCAAATGCTCTTTCACAAGGTATGACCTCTGCTTCTGCTTAACATAGACTGGTAGGATACAAGCCAACAGTCGTCCTGTAATTGATTTAATTGCACATCAGCACGCTGTAATTTGGTGCTATATATGTTGTCTGTCTCTGACGAATAGATTGTGTGTTCATGGACAAATTCCTCCGGAGCGGTTCTACAACAAACCATGGACTCTGAACAGAGGTCAGTTAGCACTTTTCAAGCGTGGTCAGTTAGCTCTTTATTTTTCTCCATATTTTAAGATTAAAAAATCCAAGCCAACAAATAGAACTGTACCCTAAAGCAGGAAGATCTCTATCAGGATTCTATCTGACATCATGCATGGTGACCACCGGAGGCTGTGCTGCCTTCTGATTGTATCATATGGTTAATTACAAAGCTTATTATGTGTACTATTTCATAAGGCTAGCTTGATTTTTTATCTTATTTTAAACTTCATTTTACTCTGGGATAAGGTTATCAATATAGTTCGTGTATTGTAAATTAATAAAGACAAATATTTGCCCAATATGATACAATTATAAAACTCTCCTAATGTAGTTAATATTTTCTTTAGCTCCCCATTTTCAGTATGATCTCGTTTTCATGGTGGCGGTGCTCACGCACGTTATCAGCTCCAGTCGCCAACACCAGTGATAAGGAAAGTGATATACGTAGATATTTTCTGTTCCGTTGCAACACACGTGCCTTTTTGCTAGTTAATATTAATATATTAATATATAATAATAATAATTAATAATAATAATAATAAAGTAAGAGTTGCTTCTCCCAAAATTTTCGTCCAACTTTTATAATACCCTTATTTTTGAAAGTAATTACGGATACTGCCACAGCTTATGAAGAAAAACGTTTCACCTATGTTCAGAAAAAAAAACACCTAAGCCTCTCTTCCATCCTCCCGCAGGGCAGCTCCCTCGCTCGATTGCGCCGCAGCCATTCCATCCTCCTCCTCCGGCGAGGCAGCCGCCGTTTCGTCCTCATTCTCCGTCGAGGAACGGCCCTGCCGCCCAATTTAGTACGCGATTCCCCGTGCGTCACGGCGAGATTTGGGCAGGAGGCTGTGCTCGAACGCCTCGCGCGGCGCAGAGGAGCCGAAGGTCGTCGTTGTCAGCGTCCCCGACAGCAGGTACTTCGCCCGCGGGCACGGGGAGGTAGGGCCGTAGGCAGGGAGGCGGTGGTCCTCGCGCCGGCGGCTGAGAGGCATTGGAGGGAACGGTCGTCGCCTGCGGGGGGAGTCGCCGAATCTGAGCCGCGCGGGCGTACACACGTGGAGGCTTTTTTTTTTTTTGAGGAAAAGTTGCACTTTATTGATTAGGAGATGTCCATACACAAAGCCTGCCTGATTGAATCAGGTACAGTATAGAATACATTAGAGGATACATCAACCTCACATGACCTAGCTAAGATGTGAGCAGCTACATTGAGTGATCTCTTGATATGGCAGAAAGAAACTGATGAGAAGCCGCCCAGTAGAAGCTTGATGTCTGCCACCACAGCACCCACTTCAGATCTATCAGCTGAAGAAGAGTTCATTCGTTGAACAAGAGAGAGGCAGTCTGAAGCAAACACCACTGAGGTGAAACCTTTGTCACGAACGAGAGACACGGCAGACTGGAGCGCCCAACTTTCAGCTAGTTCTGGCGACACGATACCCTTGAGTGGCTGATTGCAAGCCATCAAGAACTTCCCATTGTGATCACGGATCACAACGCCAATTCCAACCTTGTGCACATTTGAGAACACAGCTGCGTCAACATTAACAAGGACTGAACCGTGCGGCAGCGGAGACCATCTGATTGTAGGGAAAAATGATGGCTCACGACTTTGCCCGGAATCAGTCTTATAAAGATATAGCAGCAAAAAATCAACATAAGCATGTATCTTTAAGGCAATACGGTGTGGGTGGATAATACCTTCATCATTTCTGGCTGCATTTCTCGCCTCCCAAATATGCCACACTGCGACCGCCAAGACAGTGGACTGTTGTGGTGAAGCTCTGTCGATGAAATCAAACAACCATTGTTTCGGCAATCGGAAGTTTCTACAACATAGATGGATGTTATACTGATTTTTAACCTCCCTCCACACCTCTGTGGAGAACCGACAGAAAAGTAGGCAATGCTCAACACTCTCATCTCTACCACAGTGGATGCAACTAGGATTAGCAGGAATGTTTCGATGGCGTAATTGAAGACCGGAAGGGAGGCAATCATGCGCAAACCTCCAGAGCACGATGTTCATCTTTTTCGGCGCCTTGATTTCCCATATGGCCTTCCAATGTCTCTCTTCAACATCCCAATTTGACGGGAGGCCACGACCAGCCGTACTCCGCTTTACAAAAAAATTCGAAGACCGGGCCAGATTGTACGCCGATCGTACAGTATACATGCCATAGCGAGTGTGAGGCCAAGATACGAAATCATCTCCGCCATGGCGGCTAATATGAGTCTGTAGGATGAGTTCCGCAGTTTCCTCCGGGAAGAAAGCTCTAACATTTTCTTCATTCCAAGACCCTTGTTCATCGGCCATCAAGGAACACACTCTTGCACTTTCTGGAATTGAAGAGAGAGTTTGCAATAGGTGCGGTGGTCTTCCAAGGATCCAATTATCTAACATGATCTTAACCTTTTGGCCATTTGCAATTCCCCAACGAACACCCGCCTTCACAAGCTCTCGTCCAAACAGAATACTTCTCCAAGTATAAGATGATGATCTGGGTTTTGGAGCTTCCCAGAAATCACAATGTGGAAAATAACGTCCCCTAAGAACACGGGCACAAAGGGATTCGGGTTCAGTAAGGAGCCTCCAGCATTGCTTGCCAAGCATAGCCTGGTTAAAGAGAGAGAAATCACGAAAACCCAACCCTCCAAACTTTTTCGGTAATGATAACCAATCCCATGAACGCCAGTGCAACTTCCTCTTTCCGTCTTCCCTCCCCCACCAATAATCAGCAACAGCTTGTCTCATTCTTTCACAAATGGCAACAGGGATTCGAAAACAACTCATAATATAGGTCGGGATGGCTTGAATAATCGATTTCAGCAAGACTTCCTTACCCGCCCGAGAAGGAGGTCTATCAGATAGAGTGTTGACGTGTTGCCAGACTCTATCATTCAGAAATTTGAACGTACTAGATGGTGACCTGCCCACTTGAGTAGGCATTCCAAGATATTTATCAAGAAAATTTTCATTTGTAACTCCCAGAATATTTATCACATTTTGCTTGGTATCATTGGAGCAATGAGACCCAAAGAAGATAGATGACTTTTCAAGATTAATTTTCTGTCCTGAACCTTGGCAATATAAATTCAGTGCTTCCTTCAGGGAGTCAACACTACGCTGGTCACTTCGAGCAAATAAAATGCTATCGTCGGCAAATAGGAGGTGTGAGATAGGAGGGCCTTGACGACCATTTCGGATACCTTGTAGCTTACCACACGACTCCTTGTGCAAAAGCACACTCGACAAGCCTTCATTGCATAGAAGGAACAGGTAAGGGCTGATAGGGTCTCCCTGTCGGATTCCTCTCATAGGAATCACGGGATTTGTGAGTTCTCTATTGACTCGGACAGCATACCGAACCGAAGTAACACATCTCATCACCGTACTGATCCATTCCGGGGCAAAACCAAGTCTGCTCGGTCATCCATGTAGGTAGCTCCACTCGACACGATCATACGCTTTTGTCAAGTCGATCTTCAGAGCAAAGTAAGGTCTCTTTGATTTTTGTTGCCGAATTGTGTGAAGACATTCAAAGGCAATCAGGGCGTTGTCAGTAATTAATCTCCCTGGAACGAAAGCACTTTGATGTTCAGAGATGATTGTCGGCAAGAGACTCTTGAGCCTATTAGCCAGCACTTTGAAGCTATCTTATATAGGACGTTGCACAAGCTTATAGGCCTGAAGTTCTTGAGATGTTTTGGCCTTGCACCTTTTGGAATTAGGACGATGACAGAGTCACAAAAACCATCAGGTATTTGCATTCTGCACAAAAAATATCTGACCGCATGGCAAATGTCCTCCTTTAAAACCTCCCAATGAGTTTGGTAGAACAGAGCGGGGAAACCATCAGGTCCGGGTGCCTTCGTTGGTCCCAATTGAAATAAGGCAAATCTGATTTCCTCATCCGTATACGGCTTACACAATTCATCGTTCATGGAATCGTCAACCTTACAAGGAATAGAATCTAGGACTGCATCCAGGGAGGCATGTGGTTCTGTAGTAAACAAATTCTCGTAAAAAGATTGGACCATACCTTTTATCTCCTCCTCATTTTGAGTCATCGAGCCATCCGCCCGTGCAAGAGAGTTGATTGTATTTGTACGCCGGCGCGCAGATGCCCTAGCATGAAAAAAGGCGGTGTTCCGATCGCCTTCACGGAGCCAGTCCACCCGTGAGCGTTGCCTAGCCATAACTTCCTCCCGCTCGAAGAGTTCACATAAATGTCGCTCCAGCGAGCGCTCTTCCATGATCGACGCATCTGAGGGAGGGAACGAGCGTAGCACTTTGAGCTGCCTTTCCAATTTGCGGATATTAGTCTTGATCGAGCCAAAGGATTCTCTGCTCCATTGCTTGAGCGAGCGAGCCACTCGATTCAGATTTGACCAGGTAGACTGCAACGATAAAGGAGAACCATTTCGGCCTTCCAACCATGTCCTCTCTAGGAAATCCCTGTAATCGGATGCTCTCAGCCACATTGCTTCAAATTTGAAACCATACTGAACCGGAGGAGTCTCATAACGAGTCGCCCCATTATTCAGGACAACATGGACAGCATAGTGATCAGAGGGTGTGGTGATCACGTTCTCGACCAAATAGTTATCATAGATACTAGAAAAATCACCATTAGCTAGCACACGGTCAAGTCGAGCTTTGACATGGCGATGAGGGTCCTGGCGATTGGACCAAGTGTATTTAGGACCAGTAAATCCCAAGTCGACAAGGCCGCAATCTGCCAAGCAATCCCGGAAGTCATTAATCTGCTTATCTGTTCTGTCCCGGAGACCTTGATGTTCATCATGGCATAACACCTCATTGAAATCCCCGCAACAGATCCATGGACCATCCCATTGTGCTCGCATAAACCGGAGAAAATCCCAAAACTGATATATGTTTTCTCTTCTTGGTTCTCCATACACAAAAGTTGCTCTCCACACTGGTCCCTCTTCAGGCATGACATGAACATCAATACATCTCTTGTTGAAAGCCTTTAGAGAAACATTGACAGAAGACCGCCAAAACAAACATAAGCCACCACTTTGGCCATCACTGCTGACAGCAAAGGAGTTCGAATATCCCAAAGACCACATGAAATTTCTCGCATTTTTATCCTTCATCTTAGTCTCACACAAGAAGAGAAGGGTTGGACGGAAGGTCTGTACCAACCATCGCAGCTCGCCAATCGTGGCATCCGTCCCCAATCCTCGACAATTCCAGATCAAAATGCTCATAGTTGAGCAGAAGGGGTTGGATAGAAAAACAGAGTTGGAACCTGCTGCCCTCGGCTGCAGTTTCAGAAGTTGTAATTTCAATATTGTTATGCGAGATACTGGACGGGAGAAGAAGGTGGGAGCGTATATGGAGGCTAGACGGGGATGGAATCGGAGAAGGATGTGAGCGCTCGAAGTTGGAAGAAGCTGGTATGTGCGGCGGGATGAGGAACTCTGGACGGGGAGAGGGGAGGCGTTGGGCGGGGGAGAGAAACGGTATTGGGCAGCGAGGGAGGAAGGCACAAGGCAGCGAGGGGCAGCGCTGAAGCGACGCGGTGGAAGCGGAGGTCCGGTAATGGCAAGGTTAGGCCGGGGATGGTGGGGATAGGCGGCGAAGCAGCAGCCTACTTGCGTATCTAACTTTTCCTCTCTCTTCAAAGTGAATCCGGGGATGGTAGAGGAAGTAGGGAATTGACGATGGAGAGAAACAGATCAAGAACCAGAGAGAAAGGATTGAAGGAGAATCGGAGAGGAGATCAAATCTGGGAGAGAGATTGGAAAGAGAGAATCAATGGATGAAAACGGCATGACGCCAGTCGCCACTGAGGCAGTCTCGGGAAAGTTCCCACAACATCTATATGCATTCCAGTAATAGCTAAAGGTTACACACGTGGAGGCTGTGGAGACACCGAGACAGCAAGCTCACAAATAGAACGAGATGGTCGGGATCAGATGGTGCGGACCAGCCCATTCCCGACCTCCTTTCCAAGTCCAACTACAAATTCGCCGGCCAGGCGGCCAACTCTTCCTGTGAGCTCGCCGGGCTAAAGGTCAGCTGACCTCTCCCCTCCTCCTATAAGCTGCACCGGTAGTACTCATTTCTCCGATTTAGCATATTTTTTCATGCGAGGAGTAATGCTGGTGTTGAATGTCTCTAAAGTAATAATACAATGGAGCAACTGATTGTTGTGCTTTAGGTACTTTAGCTTACATCGCCTTCCGGTCGCTGCTTGGGTGCTAAATTGCTAACAAAATATGTTGTCTCGCATGCATGACAGAGACGCGGCAATGCCTCAGTTCTGAAGCTGCTAGGTCCTGTACTTCGTCAGTTCTGAAATTGCTAGATTAGAGGTGTTCTTCTATGATTTGCTACCTACTACCATTCTTTGTTTGATCATAATTTCAAGTACTATTATGTTAATTATTGCTCCTTGCATTGAGAAGCACATGCGTGCTTGTACTTTACATGCGTTCGATCGAGCAGCGGTTTCTTTTTTAAATTGCAAATTTGTAGAGATATTGATGTCTGCAAATACAGAAAGGTGGTAAGAGTTTGAAAAAATAAACAGTTTTGATGGTAAGTGAAGTATTAAATATTTAATTTGTGAGGGACTACAAAGAGTAAAATGTCTTGATGAGATTGATGCTTGACATGATATGAACAGTTAATTTGACTTCTGCATCAAGGGGTCTGCTAAAAAACCATTCATGTTCCCACAGATTTTGGTAAAGACTAAATTTTACATGAACTATGAATGTGGTTTGCTCATAATATTCTTACTAAATTTGAATAGATACCAATTCTCCACAACATTACAGGTCAAAGCCGAGTAGGAGTATGAGGGATGGTGTATGGACCAGGTGCAGATAGTAGCTCACGTAGGGCGGCCCTCACTTTTAGGTCGACGAGATTGGGTTTTAAAGTTTTAGAAAATTCCTTGCACTGTCGTGGTTCCGTGACATGTGTGCCATGTGGTGGTCGAGCTCATCGCCAAGGGATTGACCTCGCTCAGACACGTTGTGATCAAGTAGACACCACGGCGATGACACCACACCGATGACGAGGCGGGAAGGAGTATAACTAGCGACAAAGGTAGAGCATAGACGTGGAGAAGGGGTTGTCTTGAGCCATGCCTATAGGTCTAAGCGTGCTCCCGTTGCAACGCACGGGCATGTTTGCTAGTATTATAGAAAGTAGTAGTTAGATAGCCCTTCCGTCAAAATATTTAAGACCCTCTGCTTCTAGGGCCTCGATATGACCAATGAAACATGTGTTACATGTCGCGAGGACCTAGAATTACGTGGGAGATTTGTGTCTTTAGACAGAAGGAGAAGATTATAATGTGATATGCCAAAGGTTTGGCCTACCCAATACTGGTATTTTTTACGAATTTGTGTTACAGCTAGTTTTTATTTTCTCCTAGACTCTCTTTTTCATTTACTTCGTTCCTAATCTTTTCGCCACCTTCAAATAACATGTGTTTGTTATAGGTAATCTCATTTTTTTGTGAATTTTAACATTACGTTTAAATATCAAGGTTTCTAACCTGAGTTAATTGTGGGTATAATAGTATAAATCTAACTCACGGTCTCGTCGTATTGGCGCAATACTTACATGTCATGTTGGGCACAAAGTCTATTTGTAATCTATGTATATACTAGCTATAGGAAAGAAAGGGCGAGGATGATCGTTCTACCCTGTGATCACTGCTCATGAACTGTGTGAGATGCATCACATGGATGTCAATACCGTTTTCCTCAATGGTGACCAGATTGGGCAGGAATATGTGGCTCAATCTCTAGGGTTTTAGAGAACCGCTAGGAGGTAGGTTGTACCCCCAGCCCATCAGGTATCAAACCCCACGTTTGACACATGTGTGTCTAATAAAGGTGGAATATTCATTCAGTGGGAGGGGACATTCTCATTAATAGCGAGGCATCTATGGTGATTTCGTCAATCTCGAAATCCAACCCGTCGGCTCAGTATTTCGGAGGTGCTCATAGGAGTAGTGTGTGCATATGTGCGTTCATAGGGCCGGAGTGAGTGTGTTTGCGTGTATGCGAGCGTCTTCGTCTGTACTGCATTCTCAAAAAAATCTAGGGTTTCAAAAAGAAGGGATGGAAGAAAACTATTGGGTCTGCAGAAGGCATTATAGGGTTATGACAAGCCTAATGAGCTTTGAATCCAAAGGTGAATCACTCATGTCTTCTTGGAGTATCTTTAATAAATACTCAAAACAGGGAGACTCGTAAAAATAACAGTCGGTTTTGCATTTAGGGTTGTTAAAAATTGGTCATTCTAGATCCGCGAAAGCACAACCGTTATTTTTTCGAGTATATACTAAAAAAAAATAACCCCCTTGGCATAAATTTGTAGTACATGTGTGAGTATACTTGAACTCACGATTTGGTTTGTGGGAGGGAAATTTTAGGTCCAACCCCCTCGGACGGACCCCTATTCTGGTGTATTCCGACAGCAGCGGAGCAGCCATGTGCGGCGTTCACTTCCTCGACTATGGCCACAACAACATCATCACAGGAACGTTGGAACCATCGACAAATGCAACCACCATAACCTGGACCAAAACGTAGGCCCATCCTCCTCAATCCCAATGGGGAAGCGGAGACCGGCGAATGCGAGCGGAGCAATGGGGTTGGGCAGCACCGAAGCGGGAAGGCGGTCACCGCGAGCGGAGGTCATGGCGATGGGAGGAGGAGGAGGAGCCCGTGAAGGAGGCGAGTGGCACAGGCGGCGCACGGTAGGAGGACTACGAGTAGGAGGAGGGCTACACGGGCGGTCATGTAAAGTGTATCAGGGAAAAGAGATATGGACCAGAGGAAGAAAAGGAAAATCCCTTTGACAATGAACCCCACGTGTTGAAAGTTGTTTGCAGTCCCAATTATTTGTGTATCTGTTATGGGAGAACACCTTCCATACTAAAGAAAAATCTGAGTACATCTGCATATTTGGCATAAGGGTTATTAAAAAAATCCTGTGTTTGGTATATTTCTCGTCGACAAGGAATACCAGCTAGCTGGAAGCCTTGTTTCTAGCAATCTGAGTGGGAGGTTTGAACTTTGTAGACATAAGCCTCTAACTGAGTGGGAGGTTTCTAACAAATTTTCTAATTCGGCCCCGACAGATGTTTTGTGAGATCTAGCAACTGAATGTATCCTTCTGTTTGCAGGAATTCCCGCCTGGCTGCAGAGTCTCTATTCCAGACTGAGTAGTCCAATTTCGTTCATGATAAACTTTACTTCATCAGATAGTTGAGGTCCGTAATCTTTCGTGCCCTTGTGCTGACAATGATTGGATCATCGACAAGTTCGCCACTAACAATGCATGGCATTGGCTGCTTGTCTTATACATAGAGCATCACCAGCAATAATCTGGTAAGTATGCCACTGCAATTAGGTCCTCTGCAACAGCAATAATCTGGTAAGTATGCCACTGCAATTAGGTCCTCTGCAACAAGTCAAAAGAAACACACACCAACAGAGTCTTAACTTCAGCAGCTAGCATCACTGCAGAAGCAACAAAAGAACCAACAGCAACATAAGAGAACGTGAACAACACCACAAGTAACAGCAATACGTCAAACCACAGCCATATGGTCCGGTACTGCTAAGGTAGTCTTATCTCACAAACCAAAGAGATCATAGTACCATTGTCATAACATTACTCCAGCGAGATATCAAATTACCAAAGATAGGTTCACTTTGCTGACATTGCAAAACTTTCAGACTACATCCTGGATAAACTAAGTCCTTGAACAATGGCTTGCTTTTAGATAGCCTTCATCTTAGTCGCCCTTGCGACGGAAGGAGCATCCCTCAGTTAGCCTGGCCTTTCCACCCGTTGGCTGGCAGAGCACGGTTTGGCATCCAGTGCACACCACAACAGTCTGGGAGTGGCTGAACACAGTAGTGCTGCAAGCATAGGAAGGGTTAAGTTCAGTAATCTGTCAAAGGTGTAAGTGTAATAAATGACATGTTAATGTGTATTCTGATGAAGAAAAATAGAAAAAGGGCAACCATGGCAAATAGACTAGTAATCAATGGTCCCAATGAGATTAGAAATAAATGATTGATATATGATGTGCTGTATAGTGAAGTACTTCAAAATAGATTTGTAAAATGACAAAGGAGACTAATGGTTCAAGAAAGAAATATGAAACGATGAAAACAACAGTAACAAAAAGGATGGTGTATACAACTAGGGTATTAATATCTAGGTAAGTACAACGCAGAACCAAAACAAAGAGAAAACAACAGCTGAAAGGCACACATCTTTGGTTCTTTAATTAACCTAAGGAACATATGCAGTCATAGAAACCAGCGCTGAACACAAATCAGTAGATAAACTATGCATGTACCTAGCTTTTAACAACCGCCTAGCCAATAACATTTCCTTAAAGCATGACTGATGCATTTGACATCAAGCGAAAATTTAAGACTACTCAGTGCCAAATGAAAATACTGAGCTATTTACTTGCACAGAACACAGCAGATAAGAAATATTACATGTTGAAGCAGCCCTGGCACTTGACGTCCTGCAAAAGTTAACAAGTGGCGATTAGAACAACATAATCCTCACAGCAAAATAATATGTCAAACTTTGGCATTAGAAATGCACATCTAATCCATTGCATTCACAATTTACCCGCTGTAGACAAGTGCTAAGGCTGTAACAAAGGGACATGTCACTAAGTTGCATGGAAATGTCTGTTCAGGGCGATTCGATTGATCCACCCAAACAACTAATTTCAGACTGGCAATTAACTGTTCGCCCACATAATTTATATTCGCATTAGATATTTTCTAATCCCTGAAATACGTGGTAATTATGAGGGTGTCATACATGCTCGTCTGTTGACATTCGACAGAACGAATCAACTAAAGCCTGGTTCGGAACTAATGAAGACCTGCCCCATAAACTAGCACGAACCTACAGGACAAATCACGACCAGACGCGTAAACTAGCACGAACTCAGGCAATATCCTCGGCTACAACTACGTACTACGGCAACGCGCTGCACCGGGGCCCAAAAAGGAGAACATGCAGGGAGTGGTGAAGAGTAGAAGGGGGGTTACCATGAAGAAGGAGTTGGGGGACTGGACGAGGCGCTTCTTCTTGTGCTTGAGCTTCTCGAGCTCCGCCGGCGGGTTCAGGAGGTCGATGTCGTTCTGGAGCACCTGCACCACCGCACCGGAATCAAAGAAAATCAGAACCGTAAATCAAACAAAATCCAAACGAGGGAAGCCAGGGAGATCGAGCAATGGGGGACGCCGTACCATGGTGAGAGGCTAGGGTTTGCTCGTGCACCGCGCTCTCAAGGTCTCCGGGAGGAATGATCCGAAGAGACGGCGGCGGCGGCTTGGGGGGATACAGAAGGTAAGGTGGGCGAGGTTAGGGTTGGGGTAGTGTTTATAGCGGAGGCGTCAGGCGTGAGGGATCTGCGCCGTCGGATCGATTATGGCCAGATCTAGGGTGTGCCTTTTCTCTTGGGCCATGTGCCAGTGGATCGACTCCATTCCAAGTTGGTGGGTACTAGAGGCCCATGGGCTAGCATAGCGGCCAACTTACTCCTAGTGGACACTCGAAATAAATAAAAAATGCTCGTGATAGAAATAGGGCATCAAAGAAATTGATTTATCAGAGATTTTTTATTTATGTTCTTGATCAGATTAGTTTCTAAATAAAATATAAAGTTTTTGCTAATTCTCAGAAGCACAGTCAGGGCCTCAGTTATTGGATTTGCATTGTGCCTCGTGTCGTTCGGTGAATTGGCATGGATTAGCTGTGTGCAAGTGAGGGGGAAATGTTCACACGGTAGAAAATCTATGTTCATGGAAAAAGAGTATTCACTTGGTACAGAATCATGAGTGGCTTCAACCGACTGGGGTCTAGTCACTCCAAAAATATAAATGAAAATGGAAGCCAAATTTATTACAAGATAGCATAACTTTTTGTTTTTTCTAGTGGTGTGTATTAATTAGATGTGAAAGTTTTCGTTAGAATCACACAAAGTCAATTTCGGCACGCAGGCTTGGACTGCCCCTTGCAAAACACCATGGCTCCACACCTCCCTATCGAAACTTGTTGAAGCTTAGGCTACCCCCATTCACCTCTTGTTTCACCTACTTGATTTTGAAGTTCATAATCGAGAATAAGGGAACATGGTCAGTTATTTCTATCTTTATTCTATATTCTTTTGGGATTGCTAATTCTTATCTAGATGGGAATTAAGTTAGAGCTCGGTCAAACCTTTAGTCGTTGGATTTGCGTCATGTTTCGTGCACATGAGGTACAACCGGGTTTCTCTAGTTGTATACCTGTTGCAACTGAGAAAAGTAGATGGGAATTAAGTTATAACTCTTTCAACTCCTAAGCTGATCTGGATGGTCGCTCACATCTTCTTTTCATAAAAAATGTCATAGTATTTGCAAAAATAATAATATCAATTACAAACAAAAGGATGGCACAAAAAGTAACCATATAAAGCAAGGATGATTGTTGGTACTTTATTACTTGAACATAGCTACACGTAATATTTACACAATATGCTACAGTCAGTCCACACACTATAGAGTACAACACAAGCCAATTCAGAAAGATAATAAAACGTCCATCTGAAAATCAGCTGGCACACTAAAGAACATATGCAATCTAGAGAATACACATATGCACAATTACATTGCCTATGTACATACAGACCTAGCAACTGAAGCTTTGTGCGAAAGCCCTAAACATATCCAAGCTTCAAATCCAGCAGCTCGTGCATGCTGCTGCCTTGGACGTCGCTCTTCAGAAACAAAGGCGTAGCCGGTGGTGGCAAGTTGAGGTCCAGCACGGTCGCCACCGCCGTAACGGACATTGCTGACCGGCTGCTACCCGCGGTGGCAATCACCGCCGCCGCATTCCCCACCAAGTGGCATCGCCTGTGTCCGCCGAGCGCCTGTCCGCTGGCGAACCCGCGGTTGCAGACGTTGCACTTGTGGCCGTGGTCGTAGTTGGCCGGCGGATCCGGTGCAGCCGACGCCGACGTGCCGAAGCTCTCCACCGCGCTAGGAGAGGCAGCAGCAATGCTCTTCTTGCCCTTGCCGGTGCCTGCAGGACTCGCTGCGGACAGCATGAGGAGGCTGGCGGCGACCTCGCGCTCCTGCACGGTGAACCGGCCGGCGCCACCGTGGAGAAAGCGCGGCGGGGGCGTGATGCCGCGCCACTGGCGATCCGGGTGGCAGCGCATGTGCCCGTATAGCGCCTTCCAGGACGGGAAGAGCTTGCCGCACTCGGTGCACGGAGTCGCGTCGTCGCCGGTGGGAGAAGACCGAACGACCCTGATGCCCTCGGCCAGCCTCGGTGACCGGGCATGCTGCCTCGGTGTCGGTGAGACCAGCGAGTAGGGGAGGCCGAGCGTGAGTGTTGTGTCAGGGCTCTCGTGGGGCAGCGGCGGCGCTGGAGGAAGCGCCATGCATGGCGTTTGATCTGGGGACGAGTGCGATAGGCAAACTGAGTCGGGAAACTGCAAGAAGTAGTGGGGGCCTGGGGGGCTGGCGCGGATCGTGAAAA
This sequence comes from Puccinellia tenuiflora, assembly GCA_012064385.1. NCBI lineage: Eukaryota > Viridiplantae > Streptophyta > Magnoliopsida > Poales > Poaceae > Puccinellia > Puccinellia tenuiflora. The sequence continues at coordinate 1,298,367 of QRDG01000231.1, read as the reverse complement.
TAGCAGTTGGCAACTAGGAATTTTTTTTTTCTGGAGTGGGGATAAAATTATCTACCGTCGCAAACGTAAAGGCACACACCCGCGGTTGTTAAATCGACGCGGCGGTTCTGAAGATGCAATGAAGTTCTTCCCGCCTAGCGTCGTCGGAGGGCCTGTCGAGATGTATCTCTAGCGGATCTCGCGAGATTCGCTCGATGTTTGTATATGGTGGATCCGTTTGGATCTGGTGTTTGTTCGTCTGTGTTCATGTGTTTACAGTCCGATCCATGCTTCTCTTCATCGGCAATGGTTGTTGTTCTGGTCCTGTGTGTCCTTAGCACGACAACTTCCCGACTATCTACTACCATGGCCGAGCTGGCAAAATCCAGGGCTCTGTGATGGGTTTTATATCACTAGACAATTTTAAGTATTCAACAATTATAATGTATATGTTTTAATATTTTATATAGCAATTACATAATTAAGAAGCATACCTATTGAACTCCCCGTCGCACAATGTTTATTAAAATTTCTTGCTTTTCTTTACGCTTACGCTTTTCGTCACGATATTTGTGCTTCCCCATAATAAGGTTCTTGAACCGCTGGATACAGAAGATGAAATAGCAAAATTAATTAAAGTATTAACAAAATTGCTAATTAGTTTGGAAATTAGATGGATGAATTACGGATGGCCGCGTGAGTGATTGTCGGAGACGACGGAGAGTGCTAGTGCCGAGTCGATCGGCGGCCGAGCGGTTGCCGATCGGCAGCCTGGCGACCGCTCGGTAGACAGGGAGTCGAGATGACGAGATTCGCTCCGCAGAGGCGGTAGAACAGAGCGAAAAGGAAACGGGAGACTAATCTTTTTTTAGAACTATAAATGGCAGACTGATCGATCCCAATCGATTGGACTCTTCGTTCCTAGTGCAGAGAGTCAGCGACGTGCGGCCCAGTTCGGCCAAACTCACGTTTTCTTGTTTTTTATTTTGATGGGTCAGCAAATCAATAATATGCTTACATAAATAATGGGCCGCCAAAAACTTTGGGCCCTGTTCGTTGCACACTTTGTACATGTGTTCATCCGGGCCTGTCTACTACAATAAGGTTTGTCCGGCTCCAATAAGGGAGGGGCGGTGACAGTGGCGTGCCTTCGGCTCGTTCCAGCCTTTGTAGTCGTCGCTAGGTGGTCTACGGAGTTCTTTATACTACCTTGATAATCTCTACTAATAATAAAAGAGAGAGAGGGGTATGACACAAACAACCTGAGCCCTTCAATCACAATCCAACGACCCACAACCTCCCAATGATGAGCACCTCATCAAATTCATCCCACGCCCCCAAAAAAAAAGAAGACAAAAAACGACCCGCACGGCCGCACCCGCCCATCCCAACCCCCCACCCCCCACAACGACACCCCACGATCTCTCTCTCCCCTCTCCGTTCTCTTACGCGCGGAACGTCTCTTTCTCTCCCCTCTCTGTTCCCTCCGCGTGCGCCCGGCTGGCCGGCTTCCGACGCCGCTGCCGCACTGACACAAACCAACGACGGTGTATCGATCGACGTGGGTGGCAGCGGCGGCATCTACGACGAGGATGTGTCCGGCACAGACCTCTACAGCGTCCTCGGGCTCAAGAAGGAGTGCTCCGACGCCGACCTCAGGCTCGCTTACCGGAAGCTCGCCATGGTGAGTCCTCGACCGACCGACGGGGCTTCTACCTGACGTGCCCCGCCGCGAATCTGTAACCTCATATCCTCTTCTTGTTATTGTTGTTGCTGCAGACATGGCATCCGGACAGGTGCGCGGCGTCCGGCAGCTCGACGTGCGTGGAGGAGGCCAAGGAGCGGTTCCAGTAGATCCAGGGCGCTTACTCTCTGCTCAGCCATCTTTCTCCTCCTGGAACCGCTCCTTGGCCTCCTCCCCGATTCTTATCCCACCCCGATTCTTCTCCCAAACCCGTCGAAATGGAGGTCAAAGGTGGTTTTTTTACCAGCTGTTAGGCGAGGAGGCGCTCGATCCGCGTTTGCGCGTGCTTGATCTGCGTTTGAGGAGGCGTTGGATCTAGGGCGGCGCTGGATCTGCGATTCGGCAGAGCAGCGGAGGAGGCGCTCGATCCGCGTGACTGACATTTTCGTCCTCATGGCGCCGAAGCTGCGATTCGGCGGAGCTGCGGCATCGTCTTCCTCACGGTGTCCGCACCATCGTCGTCCTCACCGTGCGTCACGTGCTCCTCTCTCTTCTCTTGCTTTATTGATCTTGTGTACTGCTTGATTTTGGAGTACTTGCAGTAGATCTTGGAGTAGAATAAAAGTACTCAATTCACGACCGAGCCTGCAGATTACCTTGATAGCCTGCAGTTTGCCTTGATAGCCTGATTGCGTACCAGTACCTTGCAGTAGTACTCTCACTGACAGAGCAAGTTGCGGAGTAAAATTATGTTCTTATGTGCTACCGTTAGCTTGCAATTTCTGCTACTGCTACTGTTATTGTTAGCTTGCAAAATTATGTTCATATGCTGTTTTTCTGACCAAATGGACCAGTGAAATTATTTTACTCCTCTCTACATTTTCTTCTCCTTTCTACTGCAATAGCACATGCTTGCTTGGAGTACTTTTAAGTGTTAATTCAGTCCAAGAAATTGAGAGCACATCTTGGCCTAGAAACCTTTCCAGTTAATTAAAATTTAGCTGTGTCGTGCCGTAATTAAAATTTGATTTAGTTTCTTCTCTCATTGTGTTCTTGCAGTGGAGTAGTGTAGTGCAGTACACGCATTTGATTCAGAACATGATAGCTACTCAAAGATTTTTTTTGCTTGCAGTTGAGTACTTGCACTTGCACACAACACTACTCCAGCAATTTTTCTTCCAATATTGCACTTGCACTTGCACTTGCACACAACACTACTCCAACCTACTATTTGATAACAATTAGTTTAAGTTTTTCACTTTACATAAAAATTGGGAAAGTAAATGAGAAGGATGACTAATGGAGAAGTTGGGGTCGACCTTGAACATGTGTTGTTCATGCCAATGGAACCATTGCAAAGTCCCTATCATTAAAATCTTTCCCAAAGCTAAAACCAAAAAAAAAGAGTGACATCACCTTTGTATCTTGTTTTTCATCTTAAAAGGCAAGAATAACCTCTTTTGAGAGGTAGGATTAAACAATAGTGATTTGCTGTCTAGAAAACAGATTCCTGAGCTTCACTGCAAAAAATGTTAAAAATCACAGAAGAAGAATATTGACTTTATATTTTATGACAGAAATCTTCAGTTATTAATACACAATTCATTAGTTCAAAGCTTTTTGGTTTGAGCAACGTAAGTGTCTCTGAAAATTCACTCTTTACGGGCTGTCCAGTTTTTGACAGATTCTGTCTTTATTTCGTATTGCTCTCATTACTTGTGTTTTGTGCGGTTCTTTTGATCAAGGAGCATTACACAACCATATTAAGAGTAGATAATGTTTAGAATCAATTCATGATATGTCTTTGCTGTATCTATGTGGATTTAATTTATGAAGGCACTAACCCCTCTAATCAAGTTTATGATGAGTTTTGTGTGAGATAAATTTTAAGGTGGAAGAATTGAGGGTGATGAACAAGATCAAGAGGGACAAAAACTCAAGCTTGTGGATGTAACCCCTGAGCTCACCCTACATACAAGAATTTAAGCTTGGGGATGCCAAGTCATCTCACTCCAATCATCTTGATACCAAGTAAGTAAGCCTAGCTATATGGCTATAAAGAAAGCGCTTTACGGGAGGCAACCCGGTTGTTTTTACTTTTAATTTTCTTTGTGTCCTCTTGCTGTAACAAGAGAATGTTTTCTTAGCTTAGTTTCTGGGATTCTTAATAAAGTGCCAAGTTTTACCCATTTTGGTTTGACAAAGTTGCTATTTCTATTCGGAGATTTTATTCCTGCACGAAGTCTGTGCACGGTTTGATTTTTCATTTTTATTATGTAACTCATAATGAGCTGATATTTTAAATGTAACTGCAACTTTTCATACTCTATATGCCTGAATTTTTTCATAATTTTTTGATGAGTTTAAGTAGGACAGAAAAATACGTTTTGCTGCTGCTGTTTTTCTGGACAGATTCTGTCCCGTATTGTTTTATGCTTGTTTTGAACTTTTAAGTTGAATCTTTTTTATCCAATTGAGTTTATGAGTAAGCATATAACATTATACACTTTCTGTACATTCATATGTATTTTATTCCATGGATTATATGCAGCAAGAAACCTATTTATTTATCTCTACTAACGTCACCCCACAGAAAAGAAATGGGAGAAACGGTGTTTTGGAGTTTTTTCACAGGGATTGGAAGAGATGCACCATGAGTTATCCAAGGATGGTGAAAACCATAAGCTTGGGGATGTGAGAACATACCCACTGGACCTACACACTCTCGGTTTGCACACGTCTAACTTCTGTTTTTTTATCAGTACACTTTATCGGATAAACTTGGAGCGTCTTTTTGTTTGTTTTTGCTTTGATTTTTATTTTGTGAGACCACCACACTATCATTTATATATGAAAGAGCTACTGGAAATATGGGTTGAAATATCTTGCATGTTTTTATTGTATTGGGAAAAGGGATGTCTAAGTTGATTTTTAATGACACATATAGTTACATGATTCATGAGCTTCTTTATGACTAATAATTTGCAAATGCTTTATCATGAGCTATCTTTTATTCATCTTTTGATGATGTATGTTATTTCACCTTGTTTGACATGAATTAGTTAGTTCTATGGACACTCATGCATGCATCTAGATGGTCATCTTTCTCCCTTTTGCTAGCCCAAAAATTCCAACAAGTAAAAACTTGTTTCCAACACCTTCAACCAAAGTTTTTCTAGTGAGTCCACCATATCTACATATTAGCTTTATGCTATTCCAAGTATGTTTATAATGTTATTTGTGTTATCTATGCCTCTAAATGAAAATGATGATGTTATTTATTGTAATGGGAAAAGTTGGCTAAAAAGCTCTCGCAAACTTGATGCACACTTTACTTTTATTGCATTTAATAAACATGAACCATTGTGATTAATATTATGATGATAGTGGCTTGATAAATGTTTAAGGTTGGGAGTTAGCCCATATGTGCTGTCACATGCAAAGCTTTCAACATGTTCCATCATTTATTTAGTTGATATCATGTACTTTTGTTTATGGATGCCTATCATGGTGAAATAATGTGGAAATAGAGTAAGTTTAAATGAGTTTGTATAAATGGTTAGAGAGAAACCTGGACCGCTAATCTAAGCCATGCATCATTCATGGTGGAAATTTACTTACATGCTATTTTGAACTTTCTGTGATACACCCTACAATAAAAAGCTATAACAAGTGGTAAATAAAAAGGGTGTTGAGGTTGTTCATTATGTTTGTTTGTCTTGTTGTTTTGATGTGGGCTTGATCCATATCATGGGACAAGAGGTACCCCAGTTGAGGCTCTTGATAATACCATTATCACTTACAATGATAGATAACTTAAACTTGCTTTGTTTCCCAAGTTGAGTAATCATGGTGTAGGTACTTGTATTCAAGGGGCATGAGACATCTAACCTTTACTTTATCAAAACCACTATTCATATTTGCTTTCACATTAAACTTTAATCATTTAAGATGCTATGATAGGGGAATGAGAGCTTGACACCAAGTATTACCATTGCATTCAATAACTTAAGTAGAATAGTTTGGAGGATAGATGAAACTTATGCATGTTTTACCTCTACTCATTTATATATCTTTTCCAAAGTGTCCACCTTTTATATTCAGATTTTCATCTTCACTCTATGACCTATGTAGGATGTTCTTACTTATCATATTGCATACATGTGGTCCATATTACTATCTTTTATGTTACACTTTGTGAACTATCATTGAACATCCTTGCATTGAATACTTGATATCACTTTATAAACTGTTTGCATATTGCTACTTCTTTGAATAATGAATCATTTGACTTTATGTAGCAGTAGAAATCATCTTTTATATTCATGTTGTTATTATATTGCAAAGTTCATGTTAGTTTTATCACATCCATACTCGAGGACGAGCATGAGTTAAGCTTGGGCATGTTGATGCATATAAAATGCATACATGAACTTTGCACTATAATACTTATATTTCATTCATATTTGCATCATATAAGGGGTATATTACTGTTATTTAATGATTTTTGGTAATTAATAATGATTTCCCCTTTTTATGGAATTAATCCTGCGCAGGCAGAAAACCCCTATTTATTTCCTTATTTATTTCAGGGCCTTAACGACGTCATAATGAGCTGCAAATTTACGAGGATCATTATTTTGGAAGGAGTAAGACCTAGGAGCAAAGGAAGCAAGAAAACGGAGGCCGGAGGGGCAAAAGAGGGTGCCCCACGCGGCCCATGTACCTGGCCGCGTGGGCCCACCTCTTTTGGCCCCCGTGGCCCCGTTTGCGTCGATCCTTCTTCCCGAAGCTTCCTCGTGACCTAAAAACGACTATAAAAATAGTCCCCCGACATTTTCCAGGAGGAGGTGGCGGAGAAACACAAAACTAGAAACAAAGAGACAGAAGGCTGCCGCCGAAGAAGATCGGAGGGGGGAAACGCCGCCAGAAACCACCTCCGGAGGGCTCCACCCCCCTCCGACGTGATCATCATCAACATCTACAGCAAGATCATCTCCATCTCTCCACTGTAAACTCTTGGCAAACATGATGTATGATGCAATATACTTTTCCCGTGATCTATTGTGTCTCTCCATCTATGTTTGAGAAGTGATTTGTTCATGGCATTAGTGAAATAGTTTGTTGATTGGTTGCATACAAGTTTAGTTATCGAATCATGAAGTTACTCTATTGGGGGATATATGGGAGACCCTAGAACTTAAGGCTATGGTGGGACAATTATGTCTTAATAATTCTTGTGCTGCACATTTAATTGGCCATGAGATCCATCATAAGAGTTGTGTAATTTGCTCATTTACTTGGCTACAACTATTTATGGCTCCCCCCTATAAGAAACAATTAAGACTAAAACATGTGCTTCACTAATTGTGACAACCATACGAATGAAATAACAATTGCTAGAACATTCGCTCCCTTGAGATATTTGCTACTTGAGATCCTTGCTACTTACTGCTCTTAGAAACTTGCATTAGAAAACTTGCTCTAAGAAATTTGTTGCTAGATAAACCTACTCCACATCACTTGCTTCCATTAGTTAGTTCCTTTCATACTCAAATTTATTGCTTGCATAAAAGGCCATATAAGAGGGTTATAGGGCTTTAGAGAATAGATAGTTTACCTTCAGCTCCTCGTGGGTTCGGACTCATATACTTATCGAATTGTGCTACAGTGATTCCTTGCTCTTGGGGATTATCACCGGTCGATCTATTTGTGGTAGTACGAATACTCCATAAGACCGCCGGCAATTCATCAACCCAAGCGCCGGCTGCTCGATGCAATGGGGTTTCAAGCCTCGGCTTAATACCTTGCAGAATAATGCCGTTAGTGCGCTCTACCTATCCATTGGATTGCGGGTGTGCCACCGATGCCACGTCGAGCCGGATTTTTGATCGGCTGCAAAACTTCGATAGCTCACCGACGGCAAAGTTTGTGCCATTGTCGGTGATAATGCTATGTGGTATGCCGAATCGAGTAGTTATCTCGATGATAAATTTTGTAGCTATAGCTCCGTCGAGTTTATTGATCGGCTTTGCCTCCACCCACTTTGTGAATTTGTCGACCGGCACTAGCAGATGAGTTAAGCCTCCTCTTGCCGTCTTGAAAGGTCCCACCATGTCGAACCCCCAGACCGCGAACGACCAAGTAATAGGGATCGTCCGGAGCTCTTGAGCCGGCAAGTGAACCTGCTTTGCGTAGCGCTGACATCCTTCACAAGTCTTGACGATGTTGATAGCATCCTCCTTAGCCGTCAGCTAGAAGAATCCGTGTCGAAACGCCTTAGCGACCAATGCCTTTACCGCCACGTGATGCCCACATTCGCCGGAGTGGATCTCCTCAAGGATTTGCCGCCCTTCTTCTGGAGAGACGCATCTTTGGAAGATGTCGGATGTGCTCCGTTTGTAAAGCTGTCCATCGATAATCATGTACGCCTTTGATCGGCGCTCAATTTGACGGCTCAACACCTCGTCGTCCTTGGGCAGTTTCTTATTAATTAGGAAATCAATGTAGGGCGTGGTCCAATCTGGGGTTACCAAGCATACATGAACTGATTCTGCCGACAAGGGATAGTCTTCGTCGGCGCCTTTGATGGATGGCTTATGTAGATGATGGAGAAATACATCTGGAGGCACTGCCTTTTGCCTGGAGCCTATTCTGGCCAAGGCGTCAGCAACTTCATTGTCATCTCGGGAGATATGTCGGACCTCTAAGCCGGCAAAGCATCTGCCAAATTCGTCGACTGTTCTCCTGTATTCCGCCATTGTGGGACTTTTCGTGTCCCAGCATCCATCAAGTTGCTGTACAACAAGATCCGAGTCGCCATAGCAGAGGATGCGTTTTACTCCTAACTTATTTGCCATATGAAGGTCATGGAGGAGAGCCTCATACTCTGCTACATTGTTGGTGGCATTGAAGTGGATTCGAGGACATAACTGAGCTTGTCACCCTTAGGCGATTTTAGCACTACTCCAGCCCCCGAGCCTTCCTTCATCTTTGAGCCATCAAAGTGTATTATCCAGTATTGAGAATCCGGCAAAGGTGTGCTCTCCATCGCCTCTGTCCAGTCTGCAACAAAGTCGGCTTGAACTTGAGATTTGATGGCGGTCCTCGGCTTGTACTGGATGTCGAAAGTTGCTAACTCGATGCCCCATTTGGCGACTCGGCCCGTTGCGTCGGCATTGTTGATGATATCCTTCAATGGAGCTTTGCTGACCACCGTGATTGTGTGATCCTGGAAGTAATGTCGTAGCTTTCTGGCGGCAAAGAATGCACCGTAGGCTAACTTCTGGTAGTGAGGGTAGCGCTGCTTCGAATCTGAGAACACCTAGCTGATGAAATAGACAGGGCGCTGATTCGGCCATTGCTTCCCTTCCTCCAGGCGTTCAACTACAATAACGGCACTTATCACGAAATTCCTGGCCGACATGTAGAGTAGAAGCGGCTCTTTTTCCTTCGGAGCTGCCAAGATTGGAGCATGTGTTAATGTATACTTCAGCTGTGCCAAAGCTGTCTCTGCTTCGTCTGTCCAAAAAAAATTGTCCGACTTTTTGAGGAGCTTGTATAATGGCAATGCTTTGTCACCAAGCCGGCTAATGAATCGGCTAACAGCCACTACGGAACCCGTAAGCCGCTGTATGTCCTTCAGACAAGTCGGCCTCTCGATGTTCTGAATCGCCTTTATCTTTTCCGGGTTAACTTCAATTCCTCTTTGAGAAACAATGAAGCTCAGAAGCTTGCCTGCGGGAACTCCGGAGACGCATTTTGCCGGATTAAGCTTCATCTGGTACTCCCTTAGATTTGCAAAGGTTTCCGACAGATCGGCGATAAGATCGCCACGCTTCTTCGACATGACCGCTATGTCGTCGACGTAGACATGAACATTGCGGCCAATTTGCTTGTCCAAACACCGATGCATACACCTTTGGTAAGTAGCACCGGTGTTCTTTAAGCCGAAAGGCATTGTGACATAGCAGTAATTGCCATATGGCGTGGTGAAGGATGTCTTGATTTGATCTGACTCCTTCATCTTAATCTGATGGTAACCCGAATAAGTGTCCAGAAAACATAGCATCTCTGAGCTGACAGTTGAATCAATGACCTGATCGATACGCGGTAAGGCGAACGGATCTTTAGGACGGGCTTTGTTCAAGCCAGTGAAATCAATGCACATACGTAGCTCGGATGTGTTTTTCTTTGGAACAAGCACGGGATTTGCCAACCAATCAGGGTGGACAACTTCACGGATGAACTTGGCGGTAGTGAGCCTTAGGATCTCCTTTCCAACCGCCTTGCGCTTCTCAGTTCTGAGCCGCCGGAGGCCTTGTTTTACCGGCTTAGCGTCCTTGTTGACTTTTAAGGAGTGCTTGGCAAGTTTCCTCGGGACACCTAGCATGTCAGATGGTGACCAGGCAAAGATATCCCGGTTCTCACGGAGAAACTTGACGAAATCGCCTTCCTATTTGTCGTCGAGACCGGCACTGATGATGGCCTCCTTTGTCGGATCATCCTTTAAGAGCTTGATTTTCTTGGTGTCATCCTTCGGTTTGAAGCTCGAGTCGACTTTAGAGGACAGCTTTTCAGTTGCCAACATCTCATCAGGACTCATTGTCTTCTTGAGACGCCCTCGCAAACGTTTTTGATTTCACTCCATCGTGAAATGAATTCACGGCTGGACTCGTTCTTTTGCTGCACACACCGCTGTAAGTTGAAAATCGACTTGGGGCGCTTATACGTGCCCTGGAAGTGCTGAATAAAGACGCGCTTCATGTCACTCCAGGTATGAAGTGTCCTTTCCGGCAAATCATCAATCCACATACGTGCCGTCCCGGTTAACATTAGGGGCAAGAATCGCACTGCGGAGTTGGCGTTGCCTTGATATATGTCGCAGGCACTGACATAATCTGAGAGCCATGTCTCAGGATTAGCCGTACCGCTGTACTTCTCCACCATCTTTGTTACGTTCGAAAAATTGGGAGGTAGGATTTGCTCTCTGATTGTTCTGCCAAAACACTTGGGACCGAGGTATTGGGCATCTCTGGCCGACTTCCTCTCCTCGATTAGGCTTCGAACATCATTGGCTGATGGCGGTTTTATCAACTGACTTTCCTCGCCTTGGTTCTTCCCTGTGACGGCTTTGGCTCACCCGACTCGCGTTATGCGGAGGGCTTGGAGTTCTTTGCCTTCATGGAGGGGGTATGTACTTGGAGGGGTTATCTCCCTCTTTGCGCGGTGGAGGCGGCGGTGGAGGTGGCATATGATCTCTGTTATCCTCCCTTCGGGGTGGATTTTCCCCCTCACGTCGTCGCTCCTAACGGGGTGGTGCCGCCTTTTCCTTGTGAGGGTCCTCCTTTCGCTCCCGGCTTTGATGTCCCTCCCGGCTTTTACCAGCATCACGATCGCGTGAGGAACCTGTCCAGGATTCCGCACCTCTAGGCTGCTTGTCCTTCGGGTCCTTATCGCCACCCTTGTTGTGGCTGCTTGAGCCGGCTGGATCATTGTCTGGGTCTGCAGGTGCAGTAGCCATCGGCTTCTTGGCTGTCGAGTTGAAAAGACGAGAGTCGTCAATAAGCCGTCTAGACCTAGCTTGCGAGTCGTTTTGCTGCTGCTATGCAACCTCCAGTAGATAAGCCGAATATTTGAGGCGAGCGTCACGGTCCAACGATTTGTCGAACATGACCTCCTGGGCCGCCTCCATGTTTTTGGCTGGGGTATTAAAGTAACACAAATTAGTCACCGGGTCACATCGGTGGTGGTACTTTCTCCAGACTGAATTAACATGGTCGGCTTCCCACTTGCTGCGGAAATCCAACCTCTTGTGTAGATTTTTGTCGCGAGCCGGACGGAAAACATCGTCGGCCCCCTTTTCTCTCTACTTCCGGATGAACTCCGTTTCCTTGTTTGTGATCTCAACTTCGCGCTCTGCTATCTGGGCTGCTTGCTCTTCCAGTTCGGCACGGCGTTTTTCAATGTTGGCTAGCGATGCTTTAGGAGGAAGTAGAGTTAGCAGTTGCTTGTACTTTGCCATCCTTTCTTCGTGCTCCTTTTCTGTTGCTTCGCAGGCCGTAGTGTTAATGTCGTCTCCTGCAGCCGGCAATCTACCAGTTCCCTTCATTGGAGCTAGTGGTGACACAAAGTTTACCTTTTGATTTCCGGCTTCTGGAGTTCTTTCTTCGCCATTGGCGGCTTTCGAGGTATTGGGGTCATCTTTTGGATCAGAGACGTCACCCATTAAGACCTCGACAGGGCGTCCTAAGCAGGATGCAACATTCCGACTAAAATCATCGGATTCTCCTTCAGATTCGAGGCTCTGCTCCATATGGGCAGTGTCCCTAGATCCGGCTTTTGAATCAGCCCCGGCCTGTAAAGCAGGAAGGATAGACTCAGGTTCTGTCATCGAATCGTTAGAGCCGGATTCTCCTAAGATGCCAACGAAGTGGAAGTCTGGCGCCGCCATGGTGGAACTTGCGTCGTCTTCAGAATCTTCATCGTCAGCGTCGAAAGCTAGATCCAGATCGGCAATCTCCTGAGAGTCCAGATCCGACCCGTCGTCGAAGTTGCTGGGGTGGGTGGTGGCCATGCTCGAGGTGAAGCCGAGATCGTCCAAAGCCTGGGCGGTGAAGCCGACGAAGATGTCGAAGCCGCCGACGGAGACCGTGGACCAACTGGCGGGATCCTCCTTTGCCGGCGTCCAAAAGCCATCGTTGAAGACATGGCCAGCTCCTGTCTCGTCGAAGTAGCTCACCAAGCCGACCGCGATGGTGTCGCCAACGCCGCCTGTAGATCCCGGCCGGAACGTAACCCCCGACATCTCTTGCCCCACGGTGGGCGCCAACTGTTGTGGTATTGTCAAATCTAGCCGCGGCAGGGGTGCCATCGAGCTAGGTAGAGAGAGGGGTTTTGGAGATGTGGGGTATTCCGGCGACGGGACGACAAAGGGTTTACCCAGCTTCGGATCTCGCAACGGTGGCGAAACCCTACGTGCTGCTATAATTCACTATAAGGCAATATGCGCCAATTACAATGAAAGGTGTGTTAGAGCTTGCCCTGAGGCGTCCCATAGGCCGGCTTATAAAGGCGTCCGGACCTAGGGCTTACAGGAGGAAACCTAATCGACAAAGTCACAGAGTTCTACTCTAATCCGGCTTGAGCCCCGCCTTGTGGGCTAAGTCATCCTCAGTGCGGGCCGGCTTCTTGAACCTTCCCTTAGCCGGATGGGCCTCCTGCGCTTCATCGTACTGGGCCGCCCGGTAAGCCGGAATTCGGCTTACCACCACTATGGGCCACCCTAGTACGCTGGCTTTAGTCTCCTTCGTAAGGGTACCTCTTCGGCATAACCCCAACAGGGCTCGGATGGGAGGAAGAGAGGGGATGCGGTTGAGACTGTAGCCAAATGTCATGGAATTTCCTGCCTGTTTCGGTGGAGGCACGTCGCAAGCCGAGGACGCCATGGCAACTTTGGGGGTGGGCCCGGAGGAGCAGCTGGTCCGAGTCGGCCCGTGTCTAACTCTATGAATTGGAAACACCACCATGGTGATGGGCGGTGAGCTTTACTACTTCGCAAAATCATTGCCATGTTTTGGTAAAGAAGTGCATGTCTATGACATGATTGACTTTGCATGTCATTCGGCAGTGGTCGTTCGAGATCTATCTCCTTCCTCGGCTCTGGTAGTTTTGATGCCCCATTTGGTTGATCATGTGAAGGAGATTGGGACGAGTGAGACTGCCGATAATGGTAAACTGTGGTTGCATCGATCACTAGGGGAAAGACCAACATGCTAGTGATTGGCTACCGTCGGGGGATATTTTCCCACCGGCAAGCTCGGATTGGGGAAAATATTTCACGAGGAAGGCCATTGGTGGTGGGACCAATAAGCCGGGAGCCGATACTAGGTCGGTCCAAGGTGGCCCATGTGGCCCATCCCATGAAGGGGGTCTACCCATGACAGAGCGGCTTCCAAACACACATCGATCATTCTCGGCTCCAACTTTTCCTCCCCACACTTGAAACTTAGGGGCAATGGTCGGCGGATGAAAATTTGGAGACGAAGAGAGAGCGAGAACTCATAAGGAGGTCTACTCATGCTGGTGCCACAAAGTGAAGAGGTGTTACCATGGAAGAACAAGAGGGAGAGGAACTGAAGAAAGATGCATGGTTGGCCAAGGGCGAGAAAGATCAGATGTTTATCTGAGGAGAATGGAGGATTGTTAAGGGTAGAGAGGAGCGTAACTGGGATTCGAGAAGAAACTATGAAGGTCAAGCTCGTGGATGTAACTCTCGCGTGATGTGGTTAACCAGATCCGGACCTCTCTGGCTAGGATTTCAACATAGTGGCAACCAAAAGGGCATGTTGCTTCTAGCAGGACAACTACTTGTCAGGTATCTGGTCCTGCCATTGATGCTACTCCTAGTGCTTCGACAAAAAGAATTGTGGTTTTCTATAAGTGTGATGTAAAAAGTGAAAGGGAATTTCCCTCCCTAAGTGTGCTTTGATGTTCCATGAAAACATAATGGTATCTAATAATTTTCTTGAGCACTATAGATATATTTGAAGATGAAGACAGTTGTTTGGTGGATCCCCGAAGCGAAAAGAGAAAAGGGCGGGAAGTCGGTGTTTTTTGTTTCCATTTGTACCTAGTTTACTCTACTATCAAGGGGTATGCATAGGGGACAAGTATGGTGGAATCATGTCCAAATCATCCCATACACCCACCATAAAGCCTTCACAAAGATTCGTCCCAAAGTTTCCTTTCGGAGTTCCCTTTGGTTGCTTAAGTATGCCAGCCCGGACTTGTTCAGGCTAGGTCTTGGCCTTATAAGGATTAGCCTCTATGCCCATCGAACTTGAGTCGGACTGAAGGTCGGGCTGGTCCGCCCCATCAGATAAAATGTCCTCAATCTATTTAGGCGAGACTCATCCGGGTTAGGCCGGACTATCCTCCTTCTCTGGGCAAGTGGCATAGCTGTTGGATTTTGTACCACCCCATATATAAGTGTCTTCTTCCCATTTGAAAGGGCATAGTGTAACAGCCCCAGCTTGTTAATAAAAAATACGAAGAATTTTTCTACTTTTTGCATTCTTGTTTGCATCATGGCATCCATATGAAATTGCTATTTCTAACTATCCACATATGCAAGCAACTAAAAATGGGGAAGCAAAACCTTCTCAATCAATCCAACCCAAATGCAATGCTCAACTTGGCAAACAAATCATTCTTGGACTTCCAAATTGTTTAGGAAGTTCCAAGTTTACATTTTATAAACAATTTTCAAAATCTAAATATTGCCAAATGAGAAATGAAGTTGAGAATCCAAAAATAGGTTCCATTATATTCTACTTATGAAACCAAGTTAAAACTTTCCAAAAATTCAAACTAAAATCACGGGGAGCTTCAATATTATTCTGAGAGCCTCCATGAATATTTTCACTATTTTTGGAATTGTTTAAGTGCTCCAAATAAATACAATTTGGAAATTATCAAAATTGACCTTAATTAAACCCTATGAACAAATGTGGTGCAAAACATTTTATCTTGCAACACCAACTTTAGTGGAGCTTCTAAAGGTTAAGGGGAGCCTACATGAATTTTTGTGGAATTTTATAAAATGCTTAAGTGCCTCTTTTAAATCGCTAAAGTTTGCTGCTGGACCTGTTTGCAATTAAAGAAAATAGTGCCGGGGGGGGGGATTTTGCAAAAAGATCATCCTCTCCCTCACTGGCACCACAGTGACCGGTGCCCATGCCACCGACGGCCACGTCCTGGCGCCATGCCTCTCTGCCCCTGGAGGTCAAGAGGACCACCGACGCTGCCCACCTGCTCCCCTCACTCTCTCCTCCTCGTTCCTCCCCAAAATTTCGGATCGGCTCAATCCCTAGCTAGCCCCAAGACCGACGTCGCCCCGCCGCCGTTCTCCGCGCCCGTCGTCGACTCCGGCCACCTCGGGGCAAGCCGAAGCCCCCATCAGCTGCCTCGAGCTCCTCTCCCTTCTCGCCCAAGGAATCGGGCCGGGAGGCCCGGAACCGACGTCTTCGTCCTCGTCTTCATCCTCCGCGGCCGCCGCACATCGGAGTCGAATCCCGACGATTCCGTCCTTCCCTGCCGTTGCCGACCACGGCCTAGTGTTCAGGGTGAGCTCCGCGTCCATTTTTGGTTTCTTCCGCTCCCCCTCTTCCTCTCCTGGCCGCACGACCTCGCCGTGGTCACCGCGCTCGTCACCGCGCCGCCCCGGTCGTGTCGGCCTGGGGACCGGCCTGGGCCGGCCAGGAGGCCGGCACCCTCTGGTCAGTGCCCGGCCTAGCGCCCAGCCTGGACTGGTCGGGAGGCCGACATCCTCAGGCATATGCCCGACCTGAGCCCCGGCCTGGGCCGGCCGCCTCAGCCACAGGCCCGGCCTGGAAACCATCCTGGGCCGACGTGGAGGCCGGCCCAACAGTAAAAACAGTTTTTGTTTAAAATAAAATAATATATCAAATTGCTCCAATTTTAGCAAATGATATATCAAATTGTTCAGCAAAACAAAATCTATCTGTTGGTAACATTGCCATGCGCTTTTGAGTAAATAATTTTGTCTTCACTTAAGAATTCCTAAAATGGTATAAATAATACCTAATTTGCAAAATTTCATAATTCGATAAATATTTAATAAAAAATTATGAATAAAATATCAAAGTGACCAGCATGTTAAATGCTATCAAACCATGCTAATATTACATCATGATCACAAATATTTTATTTGACGTTATTCTTTAATTGATTAAAGGAATTAAATTCGACTAATTATTTAATTCACTACTTATTCATCAAAACTCGGAAAATTACAAATAAGGAACCAAAATGATCGGAAGAACGATACCTATCCAATCATGTCATGTTCATGAATATTTAAACCACTTTGAGTAATTTAATAAATGTAAAAACAATGTGGTCATTAAGTTAAATATGGGGTTGCTTCCAAATAATTGCACTAATTATTTGGCACTCCATTTAATATTGTTAGCTAAGTAATATGTTGATATCATTGCATGAAATTGACATACCATCATGTTTGTGCATTGCACTTGACTTCGTGTGATTTATTTTGTTCTTCTATTCTTGCTTGGGTATCGATAGATTCCGGAGTCGAGGTTAACCCTATCTACCCTGACGAGCAGTACTACACGCCTCGGTAGCAAGGCAAGAGATAACCTAACCATCTTGGCATCTAGAATCCTATTGTTTTATAAACTTATTTTATCCACCATAATATTGCATGCGATTCCCATGTCACTTTTGATCAAGATGTAGAGTATCCTATGAATGCATGTTTTCCCCGAACCAATACATGTATCCCCACCTATGAACCATAGGGTTGATGTGTTGGCCTGAGACAAGGATATAATTGTTGTATACAGATGCTTAGCTATGCTTAGCCATGCTTAGTCGTTTTCTATTATTGTCCGGTGTTTTAATTCCATTATTTATGATGCTGATGGAATGTTCGGACATGGTGGTTACTGTTGGTACTTAATTAAATTGCTAAAAGGCTTGGATGAGTTGCCATCGGGGATGGTGTTTTGCCTCATTCTTGCCGCCTAGGTTGAGAGTGCTTTTAGCTAGAACCAAGAACCGAGCGTGCTGCCATTGGTGGGGGTATGGGCTCCTTACTAACCAAATAACTTGTGCGGCCGTATCCAAGGGTCCTCTAGTTTGCTATTTCCATTTGCGCGTGTGTGTGAGCGGAAAAAGAAATGATGAGGATGGTGGTGTTTAGGACGTGGCGTTGGGGGCAGGGGCTGAAATAGGCTGGGTAAACTTGTCCTGTCGCCACAGATGACTCTTGGATAGTCTCATGCGAGGTAAAGGTTTAACCGCGCCCACTCGCCGGCCTTCCCCGGAAGAGGGCCAATTAGGTGAGCCGGACGGTACCAATGGGTAAATTAGTACACCCATGCAGGGTAAATCTTTTCAAAAAGCCGTGTCCACGGTTATGGACGAACTCTTGGGAAAGGCGGATTAGCTCATAGAAAAGTATAACCTAATCTATTAAATCTTGGCAACTAAAGCTTGCAACTCAACGTGTGTTTAATAAGGTTCATTTACTCGAGGGTGATTCGAGGGAGTGCCTTTGGTGGAGACGAGAGATGTTTTGGCTACAAGTTAGTTCAATGAGAACCAAAGATGAAAAATGTTACTCTCTTATCCCTTTTTCCGAAAATATTCTGAGTAGTCAATGCCATGGGTCTTTTACATCTTTTAAAAAGGAAAATCTAGCTTTATGCAAAATAGATACTATACACCTTGAGAGCCTTCATCATCATTGGGCCTATATCGCCCTACTAAACTTGCGAGTACGTCGTACTCAGTCACTCTTTGCTGTCTTTATTAATTTGTTTCAGAGGAGGACGACACCGAGCACACTGGTGGGTTCTTCGTGGACGTCGACGAGTAGTTCGGGGTTCCCAGGTGGCAGCTTGGGACCGTGGAACAAGCTGGATGGGGTTATGTTTTATGTGTAGGCCTCTTAGACCATATATTTGGATCTTATTGTGTTAGACAACACTACTTCGCTTCCGTATGATGAATTGTTGGGTCCGTCGGAGTTGGTTACTAACTATGTCCTTGTTCCAAATCTTCAGAATGGCTCCCACCCGTCGTGGTAACCCTGGTGATCCTGATGCACCGCCGCCACCCTCAATGGCGGAGGTCCTGATGGCCATCAAGGAGAACCGGCTGCGAAATGAGCGTCTGCTCGAACAGTTGGTTCAAGAAGGGGCTAGGAGGAACAACGACTGCAACACTCTCACCGAGTTCTTGCGGTCCCAACCTCCCACCTTCTCTGAAGCTAAGGAGCCGCTTGATGCGGATAATTGGCTGAGAGCCCTCGAGCGCAAGTTCACGGCCTTGCACGTTCCGGTGGCGGAGCAAGTCAACTTTGCCACCTACCTGCTGAATGGAGCCGCCGGCTGCTGGTGGGAGAGCCATGTGTCGATATTTGACGTTGGCCATGCCTTCACCTGGGCGGAGTTCCGCACCGCCTTCCGTGCGGCGTATATCCCCAAGCCTGTCATGGACCTCAAGAGGAGGGAGTTCGTGGACTTGACCCAGGGACGCATGGACGTCCAAGCCTATGGGCGGGAGTTCAACCACCTCTCGCGTTACGCCCCTCGGGACGTGACAAATGATGAGGACAAGCAGTACCTCTTCCGCAAGGGGCTCGCACCTCGGCTCCGTTATGAGCTCCTACCCTTCAAGTTCCAGTCCTACCAGGAGCTCTACAACCAGGCTCTCACTATGGAGCAGGGTAGGAAGTAGCTGGAGGCTTCCAAGAGGCCAGCTCCAGCTGACAACCAGAGCTCCTCTTCCTCTGAGGGCAAGAAGCGCAGGGTCTTTGTGCCCTTCAGCGCCGTACCTCGTGCACCCTTCGCGCCAAGGCCTTCAGGGTTCAGGTCACCTCCGCCTCGCCCAGCTACTTCGACCTTGGGTGCGGCTGGGAGTGGCTTCCGCCCTCAGCTGCCTCCACCACCGCCGAGGATCACTTGCTTCAGCTGTGGCCAACCGGGGCACTACTCCAGGGAGTATCCCCAGAAGGCATCGGCTACCTCAGCACCTGCACCAGCACCCTCTACACCAGCCGCCAAGGCCGTGACCATCAACCGTGGCCGCCTGAACCACGTCTCGGCTGAAGGAGTTGAAGAGGACCCCGAAGTTCTCATGGGTACGCTTCGAATCAATGATTACCCAGCTTCAGTCTTGTTTGATTCTGGAGCATCGCATTCATTCATATCCATAGCTTTTGCACACAACCATCAAATACCGTTTGTGAACATGGACTCACCCCTAGTGGTCAAGATGCCAGGCTCTAGTTGGCACAATAACTGGATCGCTCCAGAGGTTCAGATTTCTATAGGGTCAGTTCCCTTTCCGTTCTCACTAATAGCCCTGAAGTCAGATGGGTTAGATGTCATTCTGGGCATGGACTGGTTAGTTAAATACCAGGCCAACCTAGACTGTGCTGCCAAGACTGTCACAGTGATCCACCCAACTTACGGGGTAGTGCGATACTGGTCCCCAACTTCTGCAACTCCATCCGCAGCCACTCCTCTCTCTCCGAAGATCAGTCTATGGTTCATGGAAGGAACCACCCCGCCTGAAATGCATGAAGTTGCTGTGGTGTGTGATTTCCCCGATGTTTTTCTGGAGGAATTGCCTGGCATGCCACCTGATCGCAGCATGGAGTTTGTGATTGAGTTGGTTCCGGGAACCGCCCCAATTTCCAAAAGGCCCTATACCGTATGCCAGCGGAAGAGCTAGCTGAACTAAAGAAGCAACTTGATGAGCTGCTATAAAAGGAATTCATCCAGCCGATTAGCTCGCCATGGGGCTGCCCAGTCATCTTTGTCAAGAAGAGGGATACAAATGTTCCTCGGCTGGTTGTTGATTACCGCCCTTTGAATGCAGTGACCATCAAGAACAAGTATCCCATTCCTCGAATAACTAACCTATTCGATCAGCTAGCTGGTGCAACGGTATTCTCCAAGATGGATCTGAGGTCAGGCTATCATCTGATCAAAATCAGAAAGGAGGATATTCCGAAGACAGCTTTCACTACCCGTTATGGGTTATATGAGTACACCGTCATGTCCTTCGGCCTCACAAATGCTCCAGCTACATTCATGAGGCTGATGAATTCCATTTTCCACGAGTACCTCGACAAGTTTGTCATAAATTACATCGATGACATCCTTGTCTACTCAAAAACCGAAGAAGAATATGCTGAGCATCTTCGACTAGTCTTGACCATGCTTCGAGATCACCGCCTCTATGCCAAGTTCTCCAAGTGTGAGTTTTGGCTAAAGGAGCTCATTTTTCTCGGTCATGTGGTGTCAGCTGCTGGAGTAGCGGTGATACCTGACAAGATTCAGGCAATACTGGATTGGCCAACTCCCAAGTCCGTCAAGGATATCCGCAGCTTCCTCGGGTTGGCGGGTTATTACCGCCGATTCATCGAGGGATTTTCCAAATTAGCCAAAGCATTGACTGACCTCCTCAAGAAGAACAAACAGTTTGTGTGGTCAGACAAAGCTGAAGAGAGCTTCCAAACTCTCAAGTTCAAGCTCACTACCACCCCGGTACTTGTCCTTCCTGACACCGACAAAGACTTTGTCGTCTATTGTGATGCATCACTCCAAGGGTTGGGTTGTGTTTTGATGCAAGAAGGCCATGTGGTCGCCTATGCCTCTCGTCAACTCAAACCACACGAGCAAAACTATCCAACTCATGATCTAGAGCTCGCAGCCGTGGTTCATGCTCTGAAGCAATGGAGGCCCTACCTGTTGGGCAACCGTTGTGAGATCTACTCTGACCATCAAAGTTTGAAATATCTCTTCACCCAGCCAGACCTGAACCTGAGACAGAGAAGATGGTTAGAATTAATCAAAGACTATGACGTGACCCTCAACTATCAGCCCGGCAAGGCCAACGTCGTGGCCGATGCTCTGAGTCGCAAGGCCTATTGCAACACCTTGATGGTTGAAAACGCACAACCTGCTCTCCATGAGGAATTTGCTAGATTGAATCTGGAGATTGTTCCCTCCGGATATCTAGCTAACCTCGAGATCAAGTCCACTCTCGAGGATGAAATCAAGGCCGCCCAGCAAAATGATGCTGAAATCCTCGAGATCAAAGAGAAAATAGCAAATGGGAAGGCTGACTGTTTTTCTGTTGATGATCATGGGGTTGTCTACTTCGGTGACCGTCTAGTGGTGCCCAAGAGTGGGAACACAAAAGAGTTGATCCTCTCCGAAGCTCATGAGTCACCCATCTCTATTCATCCGGGTAGTACCAAAATGTACCAAGATCTTCGCCGTCAATTCTGGTGGTCTTGCATGAAGCGCGAGATCGCCGAGTATGTTGCTGAATGCGACGTTTGTCACCGTGTGAAGGCTGAACATCAAAGGCCAGGTGGTACCCTTCGCCCCATAGCCATTCCCCAGTGGAAGTGGGATGAAGTTGGTATGGATTTCATCACCGGCTTTCCAAGATCACCAAAGGGTAACAATGCTATTTGGGTAGTCATTGACCGTCTATCCAAAGTCGCCCATTTTCTCCCTATTCGCGAGGATATCAACTCCGTTAAGCTGGCTGAGCTGTATATGGCCCAGATTGTTCCCTTACACGGGGTTCCTTTGAGGATCATCTCAGACCGTGGTAGTCTGTTTGTATCCAAATTCTGGCAAAGCTTTCAAAAGGCTCTTGGAACCCGCCTCGACTTCAGCACCGCCTATCATCCTCAAACCGATGGTCAAACTGAAAGGGTGAACCAAATTCTTGAGGATATGCTTCGGGCATGCATCATCTCCTTCGGCAAGGGTTGGGAAAAGTACCTCCCTCTCGCTGAGTTCTCCTACAACAACAGCTATCAGGCTAGCCTCCAAATGGCTCCATTTGAGGTCCTCTATGGACGGAAGTGTCGGACTCCTCTAAATTGGTCTGAAACCGGAGAGAGGTCACTCTTCGGTCCTGATATGATCAATGAAGCCGAGGAGAAAGTCCGTATCATTCGGGATAATCTCAAGCTGCTCAATCTCGGCAGAAAAGCTACTATGACAAGCACCATCAAGAGGTCCACTATGAAATTGGTGACAAGGCCTATCTTCAAGTCTCTCCCCTCCGAGGCGTTCATCGCTTCGGGATCAAGGGTAAATTGGCACCTCGCTATGTTGGCCCTTTCACCGTCCTAGCCAAGCGAGGAGATCTCTCCTATCAACTCGAGCTACCCGCCAACTTCCCGGATGTGCATGATGTCTTCCATGTCTCCCAACTCCGGCGTCGTTTCAAAGATCCAATCCGTGGGGTTGATCATGAGGTGCTGGATATCCAAGAGGACTTAACGTATCGCGAGCATCCTATCCACATCTTGGATGAAGCGGAAAGGAAAACCCGCAACAAGACCATCAAGTTCCTCAAAATTCAATGGTCTAACCATTCCGAAGAAGAAGCGACGTGGGAGCGAGAAACTAGCCTTCGTCAGGAATATCCCACCTTCTTCACTCAATTCTAGAATCTCGGGACGAGATTCCTGTAAGGGGGGTAGAATTGTAATAGCCCCAGCTTGTTAATGAAAAATATGAAGAATTTTTCCACTTTTTGCATTCTTGTTTGCATCATGGCATCCATATGAAATTGCTATTTCTAACTATCCACATATGCAAGCAACTAAAAAATGGGGAAGCAAAACCTTCTCAATCAATCCAACCCAAATGCAATGCTCAACTTGGCAAACAAATCATTCTTAGACTTCCAAATTGTTTAGGAAGTTCCAAGTTTACATTTTATAAACAATTTTCAAAATCTAAATATTGCCAAATGAGAAATGAAGTTGCGAATCGAAAATTGGTTCCATTCAATTCTATTTTTGAAACCAAGTTAAAACTTTCCAAAAATTCAAACTAAAATCATGGGGAGCTTCAATATTATTTTGGGAGCCTCCATGAATATTTTCACTATTTTTGGAATTGTTTAAGTGCTCCAAATAAATACAACTTGGAAATTATCAAAATTGACCTTAATTAAACCCTATGAACAAATGTGGTGCAAAACATTTTATCTTGCAACACCAACTTTAGTGGAGCTTCTAAAGGTTAAGGGGGGCCTACATGATTTTTTGTGGAATTTTAGAAAGTTCTTAAGTGCCTCTTTTAAATCGCTAAAGTTTGCTGCTGGGCCTGTTTGCAATTAAAGAAAATAGTGTCGAGGGGGATTTTGCAAAAAGGTCATCCTCTCCCTCACTGGCGCTACAGTGGCCGGTGCCCATGCCACCGACGGCCACGTCCTGGCGCCATGCCTCTCTGCCCCTGGAGGTCAAGAGGACCACCGACGCTGCCCACCTGCTCCCCTCACTCTCTCCTCCTCGTTCCTCCCCAAAATTTTGGATCGGCTCAATCCCTAGCTAGCCCCAAGACCGACGCCACCCCGCCACCGTTCTCCGTGCCTCGTCGTCGACTCTGGCCACCTCGGGGCAAGCCGAAGCCCCCATCAGCTCCGCCTCGAGCTCCTCTCCCTTCTCGCCCAAGGAATCGGGCCGGGAGGCCCGGAGCCGACGTCTTCGTCCTCGTCTTCATGCTCCGCGGCCGCCGCATGTCGGAGTTGAATCCCGACGATTCCGTCCTTCCCTGCCATCGCCGACCACGACCTAGTGTTCAGGGTGAGCTCCGCGTCCATTTTTGGTTTCTTCCGCTCCCCCTCTTCCCCTCCTCGCCGCGCGACCTCGCCGTGGTCACCGTGCTCGTCACCGCGCCGCCCCGGTCATGCCGGCCTGGGGACCGACCTGGGCCGGCCAGGAGGCCGGCACCCTCTGGTCAGTGCCCAGCCTAGCGCCCGGCCTGGGCCGGCCGGGAGGCCGGCATCCTCAGGCATATGCCCGGCCTGAGCCCTGACCTGAGCCGGCCAGGAGGCCGGCCGCCTCAGCCACAAGCCCGGCCTGGAAACCGGCCTGGGCCGACGTGATATATCAACAGTAAAAACAGTTTTTGTTTAAAATAAAATAATATATCAAATTGCTCCAATTTTAGCAAATGATATATCAAATTGTTCAGCAAAACAAAACCTATCTATTGGTAACATTGCCATGCGCTTTTGAGTAAATAATTTTGCCTTCACTTAAGAATTCCTAAAATGGTATAAATAATACCTAATTTGGAAAAATTCATAATTCGATAAATATTTAATCAAAAATTATGAATAAAATATCAAAGTGATCAGCATGTTAAATGCTATCAAACCATGCTAATATTACATCATGATCAAAAATATTTTATTTGACGTTATTCTTTAATTGATTAAAGGAATTAAATTCAAATAATTATTTAATTCACTACTTATTCATCAAAACTCGGAAAATTACAAATAAGGTACCAAAATGATCGGAAGAACGATACCTATCAATCATGTCATGTTCATGCATATTTAAACCACTTTGAGTAATTTAATAAATGTAAGAACAATGTGGTCATTAAGTTAAATATGGGGTTGCTTCCAAATAATTGCACTAATTATTTGGCACTCCATTTAATATTGTTAGCTAAGTAATCTGTTGATATCATTGCATGAAATTGACATACCATCATGTTTGTGCATTGCACTTGACTTCGTGTGATTTATTTTGTTCTTCTATTCTTGCTGGGGTATCGATAGATTCCGGAGTCGAGGTTACCCTATCTACCCCGACGAGCAGTACTACACGCCCCGGCAGCAAGGCAAGAGATAACCTAACCTTCTTGGCATCTAGAATCCTATTGTTTTATAAACTTATTTTATCCACCATAATATTGCATGCGATTCCCATGTCACTTTTGATCAAGATGTAGAGTATCCTATGAATGCATGTTTTTCCCCGAACCAATACATGTATCCCCACCAATGAACCATAGGGTTGATGTGTTGGCCTGAGACAAGGATATAATTGTTGTATACAGATGCTTATCTATGCTTAGCCATGCTTAGTCGTTTGCTATTATTGTCCAGTGTTTTAATTCCATTATTTATGATGCTGATGGAATGTTCGGACATGGTGGTTACTGTTGGTACTTAATTAAATTGCTAAAAGGCTTGGATGAGTTGCCATCAGGGATGGTGTTTTGCCTCATTCTTACCGCCTAGGCTGAGAGTGCTTTTAGCTAGAACGAAGAACCGAGCATGCTGCCATTGGTGGGGGTATGGGCTCCTTACTAACCGAATAACTTGTGCGGGCGTATCCAAGGGTCTTCTAGTTTGCTATTTCCATTTGCACGTGTGTGTGTGAGCAGAAAAAGAAATGATGAGGATGGTGGTGTTTAGGACGTGGCGATGGGGGCAGGGGCTGAAATAGGCTGGGTAAACTTGTCCTGTCGCCACAGATGACTCTTGGATAGTCTCGTGCGAGGTAAAGGTTTAACCGCGCCCACTCGCCCGCCTTCCCTGAAAGAGGGCCAATTAGGTGAGCCGGACGATACCAATGAGTAAATTAGTACACCCCTGCAGGGTAAATCTTTTCGAAAAGCCGTGTCCACGGTTATGGACGAACTCTTGGGAAAGGCGGATTAGCTCATAGAAAAGTATAACCTAATCTATTAAAACTTGGCATCTAAAGGTTGCAACTCAACGTGTGTTTAATAAGGTTCATTTCCTCGAGGGTGATTCGAGGGAGTGCCTTTGGTGGAGATGAGAGATGTTTTGGCTACAAGTTGGTTCAATGAGAACCAAAGATGAAAAATGTTACTCTCTTATCCCTTTTTCCGAAAATATTCTGAGTAGTCGATGCCATGGGTCTTTTACATCTTTTAAAAAGGAAAATCTAGCTTTATGCAAAATAGATACTATACAACTTTAGAGCCTCCTTCATCATTGGGCCTATATCGCCCTACTAAACTTGCGAGTACGTCGTACTCAGTCTCTCTTTGCTGCCTTTATTAATTTGTTTCAGAGGAGGACGACACCGAGCACACAGGTGGGTTCTTCGTGGACGTCGACGTGTAGTTCGGGGTCCCCAGGTGGCAGCTTGGGACCATGGAACAAGCTGGCTGGGGTTATGTTTTATATATAGGCCTCTTAGGCCATATATTTGGATCTTGTTGTGTTAGACAACACTACTTCGCTTCTGCATGATGAATTGTTGGGTCCGTGACCTTTTGTGTGTAATATTTGTATCTTTCTCATATATGAGTTGCTATATGAATCTTTGTGTCGTAGAGTCTGTGATGTGCCAGTTGTTCCACAAGTCTTGATCTCTCTACTATACATGATAGCTATGTCTGAGCTTATGGCACGATCGAAGTGTTGCGTGCCGATGATCCATTCCGAGCACGCCTGCCAAAGGTTTTGGCCTGGGATTGGTAAACCCAGTAACCTTCGATTGTGTAGCATGACCGGTTGCACAAAGCTTCATTGTATAGTTCTGGGGTCGGGGCGTTACACATAGTTATGACTCTCTCACCATTATTAATACTACACCTAAAAGATTCTATTTCTCCCTCCCTATCCCCCCAATCATCTTATACTTTGGGGGCTTGGTGGAGGAGACCTAGATTTACAATCCTACCAACCCAATTTGATTCCAACATAGTAATTCTTTGTGGATCTGATTACTCTTGAGGTCTTTGAAACCATAGACGGATATTGGTGCTCGGAGCTTGCCTTGGTGTTGAGAAGCTCCGAGTGTTTGTTGGCAACCTCCAATTGAGTTGTCGAGCGGCCCCAACCATGTTTGTAAAGGTCCAATTGCCACCTTCAAGTTATCCGCTCTATGGGACGTGGCACCTTGCTTTGTGCGAGTCACGAGGATAATAAGGTTGCATTTGTGGCACTGGTAGTATGTGTGCCTCCGTGTCTCCACAACGAAGATATACTTCCCTCAAATGAAGAAACTTCAGAAATTGGATCATTGTCTCCACCTTGCGGTTATCTCTTACATTTACTTGTTATTATACTGTTATTTGGTTTTTATATGTCGTCTTATAAGTCGTTCACTTACTTGCATATCTTGACAACTTAGATTTTTTTGTATCCCTACAATTGGAAAGAAATATAAAAAATATTAGTCGCCTATTCACCTTCCTCGCTAGTCGACCATACCGAACCTTTCAATTGGTATCAGAGCCTCATGTCTTTATTAAGTGGTTTACCGGCTAAAGAGTATGATCGTCAATGTAGTTAAGAGTAGTGAGGAAACAATCGTCACTGCTAGTGTTCCTTTGACGGTAGATAATCTAAATAAAGCTTTGGCACAATTTTGATTAACTATTTCCAAAGTGGTACTGATTTCGAGCTTTAAAACCAAGGATTTGTCCACACCTTCTACCTCTCCCGAATTGGATGATACCACTATTAAAGTGGTTGAGTCCAATTCTCCTTAGGGGGATGCCGCTGCTTCTAAAGCGGAGGCAAGTGCAGTGAAATCTAAACCTAAAAACAAAATGGTCTAGGTTCACTTTTCGCAGTCCCTCCTCCTCAATCTTATGGTGCTCAAACATCCCTATGCCTTATAAATAATCTTGGCTCCCCAACCATGTTAGATGCATCAAATTTTACTAATTGAATTTCTCATGAAATCTCATATTAGCAGCTTCTCAAAATGGTGGATAGTCATTGAAGAAGGGTTCAAGCCATATGATCCGCGGATTTGACCCAAGGAGAAAAAGTGTGTCGCAACAGTGGAACATGGGGTTCCCCTGATGCGGTCAAAGTGGGTCCATCGCACATGGGCCCACCAAGGAGGCACTCAAGGCCAAGGCACAAGACTGGCAGATGGGCCCCCCATCTGCCCCACGGCATCCCGGCGCGCGCGGCATCGACAACCAAGGCAAAGGACCCGGGGACCCTCCGAGGCCCCCTCGACCCGGAAGCAGGCATGGAGGTCCCGGGACCCCGACGCCCGGCAGGAGGCCAGGCTCACCCCGGGAACCAACCTCCAGTGCGCAAAGAGGATAAGCTTGCCAGCCCTGGCTGGAGGCTCCTAGAAGACTTGGGCGCCAAGAAGATGGAGGCGCCAAAGGGGGGCAGAGGCGGAAAAGCTGTCAGCCTCTGTCCGCCCTCCCTGGAAAAGGTGTGCGACCTCACCTACCCCCTCTGAGAAGAATACTTGGACGAGAGGAGGCCACGTCGCCTCCTAAGGAGAACCCGGAGGGGTTTTCCCGCCAAAACCCCTCCGGCCCCAAGGGTGCACCTGTGGTATCCCCTTAGCCTATAAAAGGAGGACCAAGGCACCCAAGGAAGAAGGACAAGTTGGGAACAAGTTCGGGGAGAGAACCAGCACGGGAACAAGATCACAAGACGGAACACCGTCGAGTGGGAGGCTAGGCTAGGTAGTGCACGAGTCCAAGGTTAGCTTAGGCGAGAGGTGATCTCCTCCGAGACAGGATCTGCTCGTCTTCAACCTCTAGCCAACACCTCCCGGGTTCTCACCCGCGACCACCATTGTAAAGCTACACCATGATACACCTCTCAATCTAGACATGCAGGAGTAGGGCTGTTAGCCTCCGGGCGGCCTGAACCTAGGTAAACTCCTTGTGTCTCTGGGATGCTTGCTAGTACGTAGATCTCGAGCGTAGACGAAGCCCCCGGGCGGAAGACGTTACTCAGCCTCCTTCGCGCCCCATACCGAACCTAAAAAGGGGGTATCCTTTACTCCCGGTGTCCATGATCCATGACACGACATCTGGCACGCCAGGTAGGGGGTGCAAGTGCTGATTTCTTCTTCATCAGCTTCGTGTTCTTCATCGAGATCTTTCTCAAGTTCTTCATCGGCTTCGAGATCTTCGAGGAGATCTGCGTCAAGTTCTTCATCGACCATGGCGCCAAAGAAGAGGCCCGACACCTAGACGTCCAAGGCGGCCTCCCCTGCGCGCTCTCAGGCTACCGGCGAGCGTCGCGTTGCTGCGGCAAACCGGGCATCTCCTCCTCCACCTCCGGAGAAGGAGGCTCTGTGCGGGGCAGGCAGCCCAACCTGGAGCGGTGAAGATGGTGGTGCGGAGAAGAGCATGGGTGGCAACACCGACAAGGACCCCTCTATCGGTGAAAAGAGCGAGGTGCCCGCGCTCACAAGGGTCAGCAGGGCACCAAGAGCAAGTCATGCACTCTCCTCTCGGACGACGCGCAGGCCCGCCACGACGCCCTCGTCACCGCCAAGGCTCTGATCCAGTTCCCACCCAGCACCGACAAACCCAAGGTCTACCAGGAGTGGCGGACCTGTGTGGAGGAACTCCTCCACTTCGCCGACGGCGGTCCCAGGTGTGAGCCCGTTCACGCCCTCACCGTCGAAAGCCCCGGAGCCAAGGGAGCAGAGGCGCGAGAACCCCGGGACCCTCCCCGGGGAGATCGCCCAGGTGAAGCCGTACCTCCTAAAGCAAACCCTCCCGCGGCGGGTCAGGCGAACCGCAACGGTTGCCCGGCCATCTCCATTGGTTCATCCTCCACGCGCAACCTGGATCTGCGTAACGACCTCAACAACCGTCTCCACGAGGATGCACGCACCCACATCGAACGTCGTCGAGAGCGCCATCGACGGGAAGATCGAGACGACGACATCGCCGAGGGCTGTCTCGCCCTCTCCCCTGAGTTTTGCCAGGCCACCTGGCCCAAGAAGTTCAAGATCGACGTCCTCCGCTACGATGGCACCACCAACCCCCGGGACTTCCTGCAGCTATACTCGCTAGCTGCGGTGGTTGCCGGGGCCGACGAGGTCATGATGGCCAATTGGTTCCCATTGGCCCTGAAGGGAGACGCTTAGTCATGGCTCCTCAACCTCCCCAAGTGCTCCATCCGATCATGGCGGGCACTAAAGGAGGCATTCCTGGGGGCTTTCCAGGGCGGCTACCAGCGCCTAGGAGTTCCCAGCGACCTGCACGACTTCAAGCAGCTTCCGGGTGAAACTCTCCGCAAGTTCATCCAACGCTTCACCCAGAAGATGAACACCATCCCAAGCATCAAGTAGGAGCTGGTGATTCAGTCCTTTCACGCCAACGTTCGACATACCCGGATGTGCGAGAAGTTGAGCACTCATTGCATCGAGACTACCCGCGAGCTATGGGAGTTCGCGGACCGCTGCGCCCGCGCAGAAGAGGGGGTTAGAGTCGCCGGGGAGGAGGAACCCGAGGGCAAGGCCACCCCCGCCAAGAGCAAGAAGCGGGACCTCGGTCCCGACAAGCGCATCTTCATCACCGAGCCCCCACGCAAACCAACGATTCCTACCCATCACTGATAGCGCAAGGAACATCAGTGAGTCAACCAACAACTGCCTCCGGCTGGGATCGAGCTTACTTCAACGAAGGCTAGCCTGGAAAAGAATGTGATCTTCCAGGTCATATCGTAACAATACACCCGGGACCAAGTGGACCTTCCCAGAAGTATCGGATTGCAAAATGGTTGGCCTCCGGGCGACAATAATAAAGAGCCAGGAAGGGTCTCCGGACCGGCACTGCAAGGGTGTCAGCAAGGCGGACGTGCTTTCAAGCGGCACCGGAAATAAGAGGGTCTCCGGACCGGCATCATAAGAATGTCAGCAAGATAGACGTGCCTTCACGCGGCATCGGAAACAAGAGGGTCTCAGGACCGGGGCCACGGGCCCCAGCCATAAAGTCCTGCGCCGGTGGAGATGGCTGGGCCGGCGGCTATTTCAGCACGGCTCCCTGATCCTGCGGGTAACCGTAGGTAGGGCAGAGTTATGTCTTAAAAGCGGCATAGAAGACCCGCCATGGCGGTAGCGCGATGAAACAATTGCTGAAATAGCCTAAAGGAGGTCGACACTGAGTTGTGTAAGAATCGTCGCCAGGAGGATAAAAGATAAGTTATTTCAATTCCCGTGAGCCTCAATCCTTCCATGGAAGTGTGTTATCCTTAGCTTCGTATGTGCCGGTGGCAGATCGGTAGAAGCGCCGCGAGTGGCCTCGCAGGCTAGGCACCGCCGCCCGATCATGCCGTGCTGCCGCGGAAAGGGGAATCGGGCAGTGCTATGGTGAAATGCACCTCACCACAGAAATGTACTACCAACTGTGCTTGCGGTTTGCTTCGGATAACACGCTAGCATGATAGGAAAGAGGGTCCATTCTTTTCCTACTGAAAGTTTGCTGTGTGTAGCTCCTTCCTGGGGCAGGATTGGACGGCGGGACACGAAAAAAGGAGTTCGACACCCGGGAAGGACTGGATGGGCTGGAGACGCGACAGGAAAACAGCTAACTTCTTGCATCAGCATCCTGCATTTAGGCATAACATCTCACTCGGAGTCAATATACCATCGACCTGCGCATGCTTGACGGTTGATGAGAGCCTTTGCGGGGGTATGCGACCACCCCGGTGAACGGTCCGTTTCCCTCTGGCCTAGTACCCGTGGACAGTGGCGAAGGACTCCCGGAAGGTATAGTCCGACTTAGGGGGTACATCTATCGTGCGGAGGTAGAGTGCCTTGCACCTAAGTGGCCTCCTCTGAAAACCAGACGGTGCGTTAGTGCAAAGGAAGATTTGGGAAATGACCCCGGGAGTTGAGTCTAGGGTTGCATACATCCGAATTTACATTCTGAATTACATTCTTGAATTTACATTCGGTTGTGCAACTACTAGACCCTGTGCTACTAAGGCTAGCTTGGAGTTAGCGCTCCTTGCTGTGCGCCCTTGCCTTGTTCGCGCCCAACGGGGGACCTCTCAATTCCCGGGGACGCCTAGGAGGAGAGGGAGAACCCGGAAGGATTTTTTTCAGGCATCTCCTGGCTGTCTGGTGCGTCCGGGCGCCAGGCAGTGGAGCAGGGAGACCACCTCGGCCGCCACCTCGCTCATGGCATTGTCGTCCGCCTGCGACAGGGGGAAAGTTCGGTCAGGATCTAGACCAGGCCCAAGAGGAGCGAGGGGCCGAGAAAAACACAACACTGACCTGTTCGATGGCGTCGAACTCCTCCCAGAGCTGGGATGCCTCCGGGAGCCCCGCGGTCTTCTCTTTCAAGGCCGCCAGAAGCTGAGCCCTGCGGAGCGCACGCACCCGAGCCTCCTCCTGGGCTGCGGGACCAGAGATCGTCGCCAAGCGTGAAACGCCCATATCGAGGGCCAGGCGCGATATCACCTCATCTTCTTCTCCAGCGGCACGGGCCCCAGTTCCCTTGGAGCCTCTGCTGCACCCCGGTGCACGGATGCCGCCGTCGACGTCCCTGAGAAGGACATCCCTACCTCCCCCGACATGGCCTAGTGGTTTGTGAAGGGGCAGGGAGGGCAAGAAGCAAGAGGAAGCAAGACTAAGGGTGGCCAAGGAGCTGGGGGCTAGAGAGCCTTTTATAGGCCCTCTGTTCCCCACTGGCCCCTCTGACAATTCAGCTAATGCCGCAATCAAGAGAGAGTTAACCGTTCTCGGTCGCATCTATTTAGCTTGAAGGCCAAGCGACAGCAAGAGTACAAGTTTTTCGTCATCCAAAAGTCTACAATGGGGCCTACTTTTTACAAAGAAAGGTTGGCTCCTACGCGAGCAAGGAGCATCCCTGCACCACGGAAGGCGCTACTTCCAGAAGTACGTCGACGAGGATGCCAAGAAGGAGGTCAAGGACATCTTCGGGGGGCGCTGCCGGGGTACCGCCCCCGCATCTTCAGGGAAGTAGGCTCCTCTCGGCCTTGATGCTGAGGGAGTCCTATTCATCTTCATCATCGTCCCCCTCACCGTAGCAGCTGCTGTGACTGCTGCTGTCGCTCTCCATGCAGCAATCCTCGCGTCCTCCATCGGCACGGAAGATCTTCACGGAGAGCGTCTCATCCCCGTCGTACTCGAACGACAGGTACTGCCCCCGGGTAAGGCGACGGGAGCGCGCGAACGCTTTCCATCCCTTCCCTAGGAGCATGGAGCTGTCGACGGTGTACTCCGCTTCGACCCAGGAGGGGCCGTTGGGACAGCCTTCGACCTGCAGCCAGTAACCAGTGGGCCGATCGTCGTCCGTGTCCACCACCGCCATGAAGGAGTCCGGTAGATGAAGCCGGCTGCGCAGTCTTTTGTCCAGATCCACGAA
Organism: Puccinellia tenuiflora; assembly: GCA_012064385.1. Lineage (NCBI taxonomy): Eukaryota > Viridiplantae > Streptophyta > Magnoliopsida > Poales > Poaceae > Puccinellia > Puccinellia tenuiflora. The sequence continues at coordinate 1,265,220 of QRDG01000231.1, read as the reverse complement.
GAACTCAAACGGAGGGAAGCCGGTATGGGTCGTCCTCCGCGAGGGAGGGCTCGGCGAACTTCCCGCTCCGCGACCTCCACGACCTCGGCTTCCACGACCGCGGCCGCTGCCGCAACCACGCCTCGCTCGGCCTCGGGGGGCATCTCTTCCGCGACCGCCGGACGCAACTTCTGCCCCTGCCAAGGACGAGCGCGTGCGACCAGCTCCTCTCTTAGCCCCCGCCATCGACGCGCTCACCTCTGAGGAAGAGTGGGGTTGAGGAAGGAGTGAAGACGAATGAAGATCCTAAGGGGTATCCCTGCCTTTAAAAAGGCTCGGACACGCCTTCAGCGGCCGTCGCCTCGCTTTCTCCGTTCCCGAGAATCGAGGAGGCTGGCGCAATTACTCCACCGGATGGATAACTCCAAGACCCATGGGACGCGCACCTCCGTAGTGCGCGGCTCTGACGGGTAGGACAAGACATTCAAGACCTAACGCCGGGGACCCACTTTGACTCTTTTTGGTCATCGCCCCGGCGGCAGAAGGGCGTGGCTGCCGGGACTATGCCCGGGGCCTACTGTCGCAACAGTGGAACATGGGGTTCCCCTGATGTGGTCAAAATGGGTCCATCGCACATGGGCCCACCAAGGAGGCACTCAAGGCCAAGGCACAAGACTGGCAGATGGGCCCCCCATCTGCCCCACGGCGTCCCGGCGCGCGCGGCATCGACAACCAAGGCAAAGGACCCGGGGACCCTCCGGGGTCCCCTCGACCCGGAAGCAGGCATGGAGGTCCCGGGACCCCGACGCCCCGCAGGAGGCCAGGCTCACCCCGGGAACCAACCTCCAGTGCGCAAGCTTGCCAGCCCTGGCTGGAGGCTCCTAGAAGACTTGGGCGCCAAGAAGATGGAGGCGCCAAAGGGGGGCAGAGGCGGAAAAGCTGTCAGCCTCTGTCCGCCCTCCCTGGAAAAGGTGGGCGACCTCACCTATCCCCTCTGAGAAGAATACTTGGATGAGAGGAGGCCACGTCGCCTCCTAAGGAGAAACCGGAGGGGTTTTCCCGCCAAAACCCCTCCGGCCCCAAGGGTGCACCTGTGGTATCCCCTTAGCCTATAAAAGGAGAACCAAGGCACCCAAGGAAGAAGGACAAGTTGGGAACAAGTTCAGGGAGAGAACCAACATGGGAACAAGATCACAAGACGGAACACCGTCGAGTGAGAGGCTAGGCTAGGTAGTGCACGAGTCCAAGGTTAGCTTAGGCGAGAGGTGATCTCCTCCGGGCCAGGATCTGCTCGTCTTCAAACTCTAACCAACACCTCCCGGGATCTCACCCGCGACCACCATTGTAAAGCTACACCATGATACACCTCTCAATCCAGACATGCAGGAGTAGGGCTGTTAGCCTCCGGGTGGCCTGAACCTGGGTAAACTCCTTGTGTCTCTGTGATGCTTGCTAGTACGTAGATCTCGAGCGTAGACAAGCCCCCGGGCGGAAGATGTTACTCAGCCTCCTTCGCGCCCCATACCGAACCTAAAAAGGGGTATCCTTTACTCCCGGTGTCCGTGATCCAAGACACGACAAAGTGTATAAGTAAAAGTCTTTGATCTCGGAGAATCTTGCTCGCACTTGCTCCTTCTTGTCCGCAAAAGAAGATTGGGATTATCTCAAAAATTTGTTCACGAATAACCCAAGAATTCAAGATTTCATGTTTGATGTTATCCAAAAGGAACCCGATGAGTTTGTGATGCATAAATATGAGTCCCGTGAAAAAACTCTAATGGAGACTCACGTCATTACAACCTGGGTGAGGACACAGAGTGCCATACCTAATTTGTATCCTATAATGGTTGCTTTCCGATGAAATGAGCATTTTGATGTGGTAATTGCCACAAAAATGGAGGATATGCAACAAAAAATGTTAGTATTTCTGTAAAAAGGGACCAGTGCTTTAACATGCACGATGGGGTCGCCATCTCAGAGAAAGTACAGTTAATTAAAGTTGTTGGCTTCTTACACAGTTACACTGATTACCCCATTTTGCGAATGTTGTTCCAGTTTTTATCCCTAGTAAGTTTTAGCTGCAGTCTATCAAATGGGTACTGATTGTCAGGTACAATTGACATGGCACGTCAGCGGTTTTCTTCTTGTTTCCCCCGCTCCTGAACCGGCCCTCTCCCATGTCACCCGACCTGCACAGCGATAGATCCTTCCCAGATCGGGTGAGAGGAGAAGCTTAGGGTGTGTTTGGTAGCCTGCCCCAGCTGAGAGATTCCCTCTCCATACTTCATTTGGGTGTTTGGTAGCCTGCTTCATGACTTTGGGCCATGCCCAGCTCAACCCGAAAAGGCCTCTCAGCCAGGCTGAGGAGAGAACCTGGAATCGAGCTTCGCTACTCATCCCGGCTCTCCTCGCCCCGAAAAACGAGTCGCGCGCGTCCCCCCCCCCCCCCCCCCCCCCCCGAAAACTTCCCGCTCGTGCCAACCCGGCCCGCGACGGAAAACCCTCACCCCAACCCCTCCCTCTCCCTTCCTCTCACCTCCTCCTTCCCGAGCCGCGCCGCCAGACCCCAAAAAAATCCCCCCTCCCCGCCCCAAGCCCTCTGCTCCGCCGCCCGCTCTCACCTCGCCCCGCCCGCCTGTCCCGCTTTCACCTCGCCCCTCCCCGTCCCGCTCTCACCTTGCCCCTCCCTACTCTCACCTCGCCCTGATCCCATCGCGATGGATCTCAGGAGCTTCTCCGACCGCGTCCCCGGAATAGCTCGTTGACCCGTCGAGCACCGGTAGCACGGCACCCCGATGTCGTCCCTAAGCTCCACCTCGGCCGACAGGATCTCCTCCTCAACTCAACTCCAGATCTGCACCGGCAGGACCTGTACCTCGACCGGCAGATCTTCTCCAAGCTAGAACAGCAACAACTGCACCTTCCACGTGTAAGGTAATCCTCTAACTTACACTCTGTTTTCCGTTTTATGATATGACAGCGGATGTATACTCTTGTTGGTAGTATAATTGGCATTTTTATGTTGTATGTAGTAGGTGCATTCATTACAAATGCTGAGTATTTGTTGTCTGCAACAAGAATGATATGTTCTTATTTTGTTTAGATGGATGATTTGGCAAGAAAACGCAGGCGGTTAATTGTGAAAGCAGCTGGTCTTGCGGCTGTATTGGGTGCTTATATGGTGTTTATCTCAAGGAGAGCTAGGAAACAAACTCCAACGATTTCAATAGGTCGTAGGATTGACGTAGATGTTGTTAGGCAAGCAAATATATATCATTCTACCGACACAAATTGCCTAAATCAGCTGAGAATGAAAAGAGCCCCCTTCTTTCGTTTGTGTACTTTGTTTAGAGAGAGAGAATTATTAGCGGATAGTATTCATACTTCTATTGAGGAACAAGTAGCCATGTTTCTCCTAATAGTTGGCCACAACACAAGGTTTAGGGCTCTACAACCTACTTTTAGGAGATCTATTGAAGTAATCAGTAGGTATTTTAAGGCGGCATTGTATGCTGTTGGAGAGTTGCGAGCTGAGATGATCCAGCCTCTGGTATGTATGTACATTCTGAAATCTGAATTATCTACATATGTACTGAATTATCTCTCTTTAGTGTTGAAACATGCTGAATTAGCTATATTTAGTGCTGATATGTGCTGAAATGACCTGAAATGAGCTGAAATCTGTCATTTTCAATAATACATGTAGGATACTTCTAAGGATGCTGAATTTCTGAACAAACCACTTGTTAACTTTGATTATATGGAAGCTTGCTTTGCTGATAAGCTAGCCACGGGAAAGTTTGCAATGGGGTCGAATGAGCCTTTGGGAAAACCAATTAACGTGGAACGTCCAGGGATGCCTATTGATTTGGAGGGTCAAGACACAAATGGTGAAGGTATTGGGGCAGCTACTCCTATTGATTTGGACTTTGATGCTAGTGGCGTTGGTGGCACTACTCCTTCACCTACGACCTCAAATAAGAAGAGGAAGAGGGCTTCTATCTTGAGTTAAGAAGATACAATTCGATGTAACAACATGTCTGATGCATTGCGTGATGTGGCGGGTGCTATCAATAACACATGCCATACGGAAACACGTCCTGATTTGTACAAAGCTGTTATGGACTTTACCGATTTCAACATGGATAAACGGTTGGCTGTTTTAGATTATTTGACGGAGCACAAGGGTAAGGGTCTTAATTTCCTGAAGATGGATGTTGATGTTCGTCAAGCCTCGTTCAAGCGTATCATTGCAAAAAATCCTAATCTTGTGTGACTTGTATTTGTCAATGAAACTTGAAACACTATCTCTTCTGTAATGCTAATTAGGACCTATGGATTCAGACCATGTATTACGGATTTGCTATGGAGCGTGTATTTTGGATCTGCTTATGTGTTGTCTAGCCTTATTTATAATGTTAAAATGTGTTATTTTGGTGCTAAAAGTTAATATTATGTGCTGAAATTATGTTGTTTTTGTTTAAATATGCATTTTATATATCAGTAGTGGCGGTATCCTCACCACCTCAGAGAGGAGGTAACCACAACTAACTCAGATACAGTCTACCAAACAAAATATCAGCTCAGCTAGGCTAAACAGACACATGCTACGAAACAACATCTCAACTCAGCATAGCTCATCACAGACAGGCTACCAAACACACAGGAGAATCTCAACTCGGCATGCCCAGGGTCAGCTTGTATCAGAGGAAATGGCCATGCCAGAATGAGACATGCTACCAAACACACCCTTAAGCTTCGTGTTTCTGGCAGGCGCAACCGCCTTCTCATCAGTGATCACAAGTTCCTCATGCCCCGTCGCCCCAAGCATCCATCTTGGATGCGCGCGCTCTTCCTGGAACAAGTTCTACAGCGTAGCCATTCCTCCACCGTTCGTCGTGGCGTCAAGTTCTATAGAAGGCCCCGCCTGTCGTCCCATGCCCATCGCAGACTCACAGTCCACACAAAAGGCTGCAGCTCAACATGGCCGGTGCTAGTGCCTCCACCGTTCGTCGCGGCGTCGCCATCGCGTTCCTTGTCGTCGCCGCCGCGCTGGTGGTAGCCGCGGCCGGCGAGCCCGACCCTGACCCCGAGGTCGGGTCGAGCGCCAACATCGTGGGCTGCCTCATGGGCTGCGCCACGGAGGTGACGGGCTGCGCTACGGCGTGCGCGACCAACCCGTCCAGCGAGACGCCCGGCTGCGCCATGGCCTGTGTCGAGCGTAACGCCATATGCCTCGCCGACTGCAGCCTCGTGCCCTCGCCGCCTGCCGCGTGAATGAACCCGGACGCCGCCAGTTCCGCCTCCATCGTCTCGCTCGCACATACCAGTACTAGTACAATATTCAGCTAACAAGCATATCCATTCTCGTACGCCTCTGCGTGCAAATAAATCTGAACTCGTTGATCTTGATGTACGTACCCTTGTACATTGATGACTGCGGGCATAGATGTTACATGAGGAGGCAACCAAAGATGATTACTAGTAGTAGGTTAGTATGACTTTTTTCATGAATCCGTGTGGGTTTTAAGCAAATGAGTGCACCAAGCGTCCGATACGTGCTTGCCTTTGCTACAGAACTTCCAGGAAACACGGAGAGGGAAGATGCAAAGAGGTGATAAAGTATGTCCTTGCCGTTGACATCGATGTGCTTGCGCACTTGTCATTTTCCAGGTCCGTTTTCCCTAGAAGAGCATATACACGAGCCACCGGGGTTGTAATTGTTTACATCAGCTCTTAAAGAGATTAAGAAAATTCATACCAGTATTTAAATCCATTCGGAGTAGTTAAATGAGTGTATGAGCGTCCAATATGTTCTTATCTCGGCTGCTGCTTTACTTGGAGGAATGATGGATGGGAGGTGCAAACGTACGATTCGTCGACAACAACGATGCAATTAAACATTTCTCTGAATTTTCATGCTCCACCACTTCTGCAAAGTTCCACAACTAAAGACACACATTATAAGCCCTCGGGTCGTACTTGTATACTTAAACGGAAATTTATTCATGAAAATGTATGAAGAACAAATGTAATAGTGCAATGTTTGTTCGATTTTAATAAAATCATCCACAACACGTAGGGGCTGCCCCTACAAAAACAGTGCAGTGTTTGTTCTATTGATACAATGAATGTGTTATATTTGTGCCAATGCTTTCATGTTTGTGAAATGTATACAATGTGCCTAAACTATTGTGTAACTGCAGTTGTGTTTTAGTGATTCTTTCCTAAGTTGAAACTATCTCCACTGAATGTGTTATACTAGATTTAAAAGCGCGGCTTGCCGCGCGCCACCATTTGATTCGAAAAATATTTTGCCCGTAATTCTCATGTATTAATACAGATTACTGAGAATAAGCTAATATCTCAGGCAGGAATATAAGCAACATAGAGAGAGAATGGCATACAAACATTGAGACGATGTTAACAATAACAACACTGGTAACATATCCGGATACAATCAGATAGTTATTTACAGTAGAATGAAGCAGTGAAGTTAAAGCATAAGGAGGTTTGGTAGGTTTATACGAAGGAAACATAGTACTATATAAACTAAGTTACATTATAAGGGTCGGATAATCGGATGGGGTTCATCAGCTCAAGTAGAAAGAGGCTTGCACCCCGCTTGAAGCAGTATATATAACATTGAAAAGTGAACCGATCATGGCCATCGACGGACGAAGTAGCACGAATGGACTATATTTAGACGCATAACAAAATAATCCTGCAAGATGATGTATGTAGTTAGGTACAGTAACTTAAAATATAGTACCAGTTGGTCATTTACTATAATGTATAGGTTCGACTCGTGAGCTGCAGGGTATGCATATTTTGATTACCTATGTTAACGGAATATACATGTTATATATTCTGATTATACATGTCATGCAGATTGTGGAATCTAACTATTGCAAAATATTTAAATCTTTAATTAACCTGGTAAATTTTGTTTCATTTGCTGCCGCACTGTTAGTTTAGGCAACTTTGTAGTGTAAACTATTGACCACTTTATCAGCTTAACAACTTAGTTCTTTTAATTATAGGAAGCACAATATCTTATTTGATATGAATAGATTTAGGACAGTAGCCTATGCGACTTTGTAATTTCCTAATGTTATTAGTAACAACATAATTATCTGAAAGCGATAAAAGCCGAAGAACTTCACTTCCAGATAGAAATGCACTTAACATAGCGATGAAAACACTAATGCTCATGTTACCTACATCTATTTTCTCTAATAGGAATATTTTAATACCTGGCAGGCTGGCATGCATATAATCTATGAGCTGAACATACATGAGGATACATCTAATAGTTCCACATTACTTCAGCCTTTAAAGAGTTTCAAAGTTGTTTTATCAAAAATTTATAACGTAGAGGGAATAGTCTTACAAGAAGTATCTGTACAGAATCTGGAACCATATAAGTTATTCAAACCGATAGATAAAGAGTAGACAGTAGCTGTAGGAAGGTCTGGATTTGTAGTGCAGATTTCTTACCTAACATGAAACCGAATCATTATTCCAACATATTTTTTGTAGTCTTCAGAAACAGAATTATAGGACTATGTTGTATTTCTTGAAAAAGAAACTGCAGAACACATAGAATTAATAAGAAAAGCAAAATTTAGCACTGAAGCAGATCATGGCTAGAATTAACGCAGAAATGTACATACCTTAATAATAAAATCAAATGGGTGTTTTGATTCATTGTCGAGGCATAAAGAACCAAATGAAATGGAAGTAGATGAAAATTAAATAAGTGAACTGCATTGTTGCAAGAAATACTAAATATATTGTTTATCAAAGTATTTTTTACAAATGACAATGAAGAACAAATGAGGTAGCATTTGCATCGTATCACCTAAGAGCACTTGAACTGCATTTGAACAGATGAACATGATATAGAACGACACATCTGACTCTCTTCTGATGAGATCATGGGAGGAGGTCAGGAGAAGCATGGAGGTCTTAGAGAAAAGTTGCCCACTGGAAGGCACAACACCGAGTCATCGATCATAAACCACCATTAATTATTGGAAACTTGCAGGTGTACGATCACTCTGTAGGTGTAAAGGCTAGCCGCCAAACAGTTCAGTCATGTCACTCTGCAGGTCGAGGATCTATTTGGAGGTCAGATAAGCAAGAATTCAAACAATAAGAAAAGGAATAAATGCTGACCTATAGTTCAACTGGTAAGAAAATCAATTGTGTGATTTTTGTCTAGAAAAAAAAATATTGAAAGACACCGCCGTCTACTCATTAGACCAACATATGTTCTCTTTTAAAGAGCACCAAGTCTATGGTTTACTCGTTAGAACAAACAACCAACAATTTCACATAGCAAGATAAGACCATTACTTCAAGTGTTATATGTTATTTCAATGACCTAGTTAAGCAATACGAAAAAGATAAATATGTCTACATGCATTTGGTTAGCCTACCCTTTTAACCCAGAATGGAATGTACCTATAAGAAAAACAATACATATATGCAATGATCCAGACGCTGCACACATATAAGTGAAACTCTTAAGAAAGTGAGTTTACTTAAAAAGCACAGAAGTTAAAACGCACTAAACTTTTATTTTCAGAAATAGTGATCTTTCTAGCGAAAGTGAGTATACATTAGCTACCAATTAGCAAACTGAACATTAGTGGGTAAAACAAACACGGAGATCACAGCCATCATTATGAAGATTGCAAGACCTGTGTCTTAGGACTATAATCAATGATTCTACATCACAAAGATACAACCATACACAAACGGCTAATCTTTGAGTAGCATAGTTGGATGTGAGATGTGCATTATACCATGAAAAAGCATTACTCTAGTCGGTTCTCAGCCCATCGTCCAATAATCGCCGGTAGTGACTCCATCTGTGCACTTATTATCTGCAACAAATACCATGAAGTACAACAATTTCATTCTGTGATTCATTAACCACATGACATTTGTTGTATTAACAAATGGGGATTCAAAAAGTACGATAGTCAGAACAGATTGCAGTTGCAAACAATTACGCATCGAGCCAACATAGCTGTTGTTGCAATAGAAGAGGTACTCACACAGCCCAACCAAGAACTACAATAATCTCCTAGGTTAGTCCCTTTCCCTACATATCTTATTATGAACATGATACATTCCATCTACTTAAGTTCGTATAACAATGACAAAAGTACTACCTGGCTATTAACCATACATTTTAAAAATATGAGACATAGTTTTAAGGTTGATGCAACTATGACATCGCAATGGACACTCCGAACTTCACAACATAGCTGAGCATAGAAAATCAACACTGGCAATTAATGAATGTTGATGAAGCAACAAAACTATTACCTCAGTTACTTGGCATGCATCCAGTAATAGCAAACTCACCAGTAAGTGAAAGAAAAAATTAATACCCTCGCAGCGATAGAGCTCCTGGGCGAGGATATGGGTCACACTATGACCCTGCAATAGCTCCGGAAGCTCGAGATGCATTCGATCAATGCATTTGGGCATCTCGACAGACACTGGCAATGGCTTCGAGCTACCACCATCACCAGGCATTCCAACAGACAGTGGTGGAGAAAGGGGGACCAACAAGGCCTTTCTTGTACCAACTTCATCTAGAAACGAAATCACCTTCCCAGGGCCTTTCAATGAGCATCAGGTTAAACGTGTATAAAGCTATATCGTAAAGAAAAACGATACTTCATAAACTGCGAGAACAAAAAGGCAAAACATAAAGAATGGTAAAAAAAGTGTGGCAAAGATTGTTTAAAAATATGTTCTTATTTTTTAACTAAATAAAACAGAGAAGAAAAAATAAATACCATCGTTGTTGGCAGATCCACATATGTGCACCTCTCGCTTCATCCTATATGCACCAACCATCACACGGCAATACCTTCGGACCAGAGCAACACTAAGCATATTACACACCAATACATCTGTAATCAAGGTGGATTAGACATGGGCAACACTAAGCACATTACACACCAATCCATCTTAAATCAAGGCGGATTACCCATACAATCAATGGACATGGAGGGAGACGAAGGTAGATCACCGGTGCAGCTTCAGATCCGATGCAGGAGTACAGAGAAAGAGGATTCTCTTGGAACGCTACAACATACTTCACTGAAGGCAGAGAGAAGGAGAGCTGGTGGACTCAGAAGAAACGTGTCGCCATGGCAACGGGCATGTCCGTGCACGGAACTCTTCTCCTCTCGACCCCTTGCCGCCGCCTTCATCGCTGCCTCCCACCGGGTTGCCATCTCCGAAGAACTGGAAGAGAGAGGTGGACAGTGTCGATCCCGTGGCCCCTCAAGCAACAATATGCAGAACCGGAAAGGGAGAGGTAAACAACTTCGATCCACTCCCAGTTCATGAACACGGATCCACCCCAAGAGCCAGTGGTAACACAGATCAGAAAAGGGAAAGAATTTTGTGAGGATTGGGGAATTAACAGATGACTTGGAGAATGAGAAGAAGTGAGCAAATGGAGCACCGAGGCGTTGACCTACTCAACCTCAACCACCAGATTAGTCGCTGCTGTTGAGGACTGAGCGCCGCAGAGGAAGGGGAATCAACCGAAAGAAAAATCAAAAAGGTAAAGCGAAACATTACCAATTTTAAATAAGCAAGCACGGGGCACACTTTCGATTGAAAGCAGGCTATAATCAGTCTTGAGTAAACAATATAGGAACACAAATATATTCAATCAAGATAGATTGATACAAAATATGTTGGTAACACTAAGAATACCACCCGTTTTCAAAATCAAGGGTATAATGTATAAGAATCTCAAATATGATTATTTCGAAAAGGAAATAGTTGCAACTGCACATAGCAGAACTCAAAAGGTAATTGTGCAAAAAGACTAACTGGCTCTGAGTCACATCTACAAACTACTCAAACATATTAATGAAACCAATGGAGTTCCTCCTTGTTGTCGACCGTCATAGCGCGACGGGGTTGCATGGGAAGAAAAACTCCTAATAATCAGCAGACTACTATGCTGCACAGCTCTCTAATTTATGACATCATGTTTGGGCCGGTCCCAACTTCAGCCTGAAGCTACACATGCCTAAGCTGAAGGCTGAAGCAATCAGGGTATAAATCCATGATATGCTCATTGTTCCAGTACCATGTGTGATAGGCTAAATCAAAACTCACATTCACTGATCAACCACAAGTATATCAATTTTTAAGGTTCATTCGTAAAGTACCAGTACAATTTTTACTGTCTAGTCAAACTGATAAATATGCGGCATATGTTAGCCATGAATTGTAATTGTAATTGGACTGTACCAAAATGATCAATTACCCAATTCCAGTCTCAAGAAAGCAAAATCACATTGCTCCTATTTCCTTAAAATAATAAATTACGACAGAACTAAATAGCCGATCATCGGAATTTGGGTGCTCACCTAGGACTGAACAAGATCCATGGGCATCATCACAAGGTCTGAAGCCTCTAACCCTGCAGCAAACCAAGACCGACAAAACAAAATTTTAAAGCATGTCTGACCAAAGAAATTACAGTAGAGCAGATAGTATATACACTTTGTATAACTCTTTCTATATTCTAATGCAATGTTTTTCAGGCTTATAGAATTGCACAATACGTCTGGTACACTTCGTCATATTTTGTCAATTGAAATGTACATCTGTAGATCACCTTGAGTGATATATAGCCACTGCACAACAACTTTTTATCATTAGCACTCGCCCATATACAAGCCTTTTGGCAGCAAACAGATCACATTTCACAGGAAAAGAAAACATATTAGAGAATGGGTAAAGCTTGGAAAGGGAGATATCTTTCTGACTTCTGAGGCAGATATTTCAGTGTGACATATTATTTGAAATTGTAGAAGACTGGAAAAGGCTATAGTATTACGACATTAAGAAAATAGCAACCTGCAAAATCCTCGCCATCCTTGCAAGCAATCTGACAAGCACTTCGTCTCGATAACTTCAGTAAGCTAGACATGAACAAATAAAAGGGGTAAAGAACCATCAAGAGCAGATTTGCAACATTGTTAATGGAAAATGGAAAATGGAACCAACAAGGGGTGATAGCATGGATATTGTTAATAAAATATGGCCCTAACAAAGAGCACAAGGACCATAAGGTGTTCAACAAATAAAAAAATTGTGCCACACAGCCACAGATCACCACGAATTATGTCTATGAATTCATAATAATTCAGTCCTATAACTTGATTTATAACCAATGCAACTGAACATACAGAACAAAATTACCGGAGAACTGAATAATGGAAAATGGAACTGTATAGAGATAAATAGGTTTAATAACAAAGTAAACTAATTTTTAGCTTGCACTAATTTGTTGTCAACACTCGCTATCCTGAAAACATGCATAGTTGAACTCAGTATGAATTGTTCTTCCCACACAGTCCTTGCGCCGATGATGACAAGCAACAACCACAAACATCGACAATACATAGTGGACAATAGGTAAAGTACCTTGGCTAAGGACTAATTCACATGGTGTCGATGTCATACATGTTACATAAATGGCATGGCCAAATAAATCAGCATGATTCTATGGACTCACAAAGCCAGCTGGGTATACAAAATACTCCTGATATTAGCAACAACTCATTAGTGTTATAGAATGGTAGTGTGGCATAAAAACAATATTGCTGAAACTTATGCAGTAAAAGAAATGGATTTTAAATGGTATAGGGAAATATGGTTCAGATGCACCCTGCATGCCCTTGTCGGTACCAGCAGACGTTGCAGCTGTCTCATGTTTCATCGATGTTCAGCACCGATGATGCTGTAAGTTTCAACTCATCTCCCATAACATCCTGTGCAGCAAAATTGATAACATTCACTGACAGCGTGCAGTCGGCCACCATCATCCATTGCTTATGGTTTTGAAGTTTTAAACACCGACTGGTGGACGACTCATCCTCCACAACATCCTGTGCAGCAAGATTTACAAAAGGAAAATGCATGGACATAGAAACATTAAATCAGTAGCTGCAGAATAGAAATTAAATTAGAGACAAAGATAGGAAAGAGGAGCTCACGCAAGGAGGTGCAGCGAGAAGCACCGTGTGTCTCGATGTTGGCCGCTGACTGACTCTCCTCTCCATGCTATCACCTCTTGCTCGAACTGTTGAGAGTCAGCATACACATGAGAGAGATAATCAGAAAGGTGTTGCTTATGTAAGTCATTAAAAAATAGGAGTAACCCGACTGTGTTAAAAAATAGGAGTAACCTGACTGTGTTCACAATAGATAAAAATTGCCTTCATCAGGATTATTCCTTCCTCTCTTCTTCATCTGACCTGCAAATCAGAGTACTTGTGGGAGGGAGAAGAAGAGGAGGCAGTGAAGTTTGCGGAACGTCCACCAGCTGCACCAGCCCACGTTGGCACCGACTGATATGGTCTGGATGGAGAGAAAAGAGACATGATGAGGTCGTCATGAGGAAGATGGCGACCCCGCAGATGCGTTGTAGCCAGGCCAGCGAGCAGCACGCCAGATCCAGTTGATGGCATGTGGGGACGGAGGAGCCGGCGATGGGCGCTGGGTGTAGGGGAGCGGCATGAGAGATGCAAAATCGTGCGGCAGGAGAGACACTGCAGGCCGGGAGTGGAGGTCGGACCTCTAAGACGGCGGACCGCCGCCTCAATCCCCTGTGCGGCAGGAGAGAGACTGCAGGCAGGGAGTGGAGGTCGGACCTCTGAGGCGGCGGACCGCCACCTCAATCCCCTGGACGGTGGGAGACAGACTGCAGGCAGGGAGTGGAGGTCGGACCTCTGAGACGGCGGACCGGGATCTCCTTCTCCTCCCGCGACCCCCGCCATCCTCCTCGTCGGTAGGTCGCCAGCCGTCCTGGCCACCGTCGAGCCGAACGCCCGCGGTCGCCGCCGTCCGGTTCGCCGTCCTCCTCGCCGCCGTCGGCCGGCCAGGCCGCTGTCCGAAGCTAGCCGTGCCAAGGCCGAGGTCACCACCCAAGCCGTCCGGCCGCGACGTCATCCATGGTCGAGTGCCGTCGGCCGTGAAAACCGCGAGCCGGTGCAGGAAGGGACTCGAGGATGAGGCCGGCGGTGGCAGGGACCATCTCGGCGCCGGCGCAGGGGCGGGATCGAGGAGCCGCGGGAGGCCGAGGCGGCGGATGGAGAGCTGGGGAGGGGCGGCGGCGGAGGACGAGAGGAGAAAGGGGATTGGGGGAGGAGAGACGTGTGGGGATTGGGTTAGGGTTTCACTTTGACCGCACGCGACACTGGTTTTGAGCGGGCACTGCTCTTTATCTCACGCGGTCAAAACATCGGACGGGTGTGGATCGTTGGGAGTATCGATCGGACGGTCGAAAGTGCAAACGCGCTGAGAAGAGCCCCAACTGGGGCAAGGATGTTATCTTTAGATTTGTGCCAATGCTTTCATGTTTGTGAAATATATAAACAATGTGTCTGAACTATTGTGTAACTGTAGTTGTGTTTTAGTGATTCTTTCCTAAGTTGAAACTATCTCCACTGATGGGTCAGGTGCCGCTAATCATCACTGGTAGCAGTAATCGAGTGACTCGCAAGCTTCAGTTTGCCTTTTTTTCAATAAAGGATAATATATTAATATCAACTTGAGACATGAGGATGCACAAAGTCAAGTTATAAAAAAAAAACATGACAAAAGAAAAGGAAGACGGATGACACACTAGTGTCATGCTGAAGCGAGCCAAGACACACACTAGTAGTCTGCCTGTCAATGGGAATGCCATACTTCCAGTGGAGGGTCGTGACCCGTCAATGAAAACTGGACTTCCATTGACAGAAGGCTTGTGACTATCTGTCACTACTAGGGATTAAATGCACGTCACTAAAAACTAAATCTGAGGTAGTGAAAGCTTTTTGCATCTGTCCTGATCAGCTGCTGCCTGCTGCAAACCTGCCACAGTGTCACTGGAACTTCTAGTTGTCCGTTCTCCGTGATGATGCTGATTGTTGAGCCCTGTCGCTTTGATGCATAGACATGACACTATACAAGAAGAAAATAGGGTAAGTTTTAGAAGCAGACTTAAATCATTGGTGATGAATCACATGTCGATGTAGAGACGTGGCAGCTAAATAAACATGTGAGGAAAATAAATATGATAGGAACAAAGTTTTATTTATCGAAGCAACCTCGATCATAACTTATGGGTCTTTCCTAGACCCACTAGCATCGGACTTGAGCCCGCTTGCTATAAGGCTAGTCACAGTGGGAGTAACTTAGTCTAGTCACAGTGGGAATAATTTAGGCTAGTCCCAGTGGGAGTAACTTCACTAGTAACATCAATGCCACGTAAGCAAAAAAGATGATGTGGCAGCTAATTAATAATGAGAGAGAAGAATAGAGTAACATAGCTAGTTACTGTAACATCACACCTCCCAAGGTCATATGAGTCTACGACCTAATAAATATAGCTTTGCATGACACTACTCATATGTTACTACCCATTGTGGAGGTAGTAACATAATCTAGAAAAATGTGATGTTATCACACTATGTTACTCCCCATTGTGAGTAGCCTTAGCTAGTAACTTGCATGCCACCTAAGAAAAAAAAAGATTATGTGGCAGCTAATTAATGAGGAGAGAAGCAAATAGAGTAACATAGCTAGTTACTGTAACATCTTTCCCCGGACAAGATGAGTCTATAAGATAATAAATGAGACCATCTATGTTACTTTGCACTATGATGATGTTACTAGTCTTAGTTACTCCCCACTATGACCAGCCTAAAGCACTGGGCATGAGCAGTGGAACTATTACCGATGATGCCTCGGCTAGCTAGGCGTAGAAAGATGGGACTTCACGCCCAAAGCCTGAAATTACTATGTGTTTGCAGTAGGGGAGCCTGGTCAAAATTTCTCATGTTGGGGCCTGAGGGGGCGATTAAAGGGAATGCACACAGAAAAATCATCTAAAATCATAGATTTACACATAATTTCAGCATGTCGAGGGCTGGCCCCCACACTGTATGCGATAAGCTCAACCATGTCTCTCTCCCTCCATTCCACCCCCTCTCTCAAGGGTATTTGAAGGGAAGAATGATAATTCCGACCTCACTGATGAAACGATTGCAATACCCAAATTTTACCATCCAATGGTTGCTTCGGTGAAATGAGCATTTTGATCTGGTAATTTCTACAAAAACGGAGGATATGCAACCCAAAATGATAGTATTTTCTGTAAAAAAGAATAGTGACATGCACGATATGGTCGCCATCTTAGAGAAATCAGAGTAAATTCAAGTTTATACCCCCTAGTATGGCATTTTCACTCTAATTACTCCATTTTGCGAATGTCGTTCCACTTTTATCCCTGTAAATTTTATCTGCAATCTATCAAGTGGGTACTGATTGTCAGGTACCCTTGACACAGCACGTCAGCGGTTTTCTTCTTATATTATTTTCATTTCCCCCGCGCCTGAACCGGCCATCTCCTGTGTCACCCGACCTGCGCACACTGCACACAGATCCTTCCCAGGTCGGGTGAGAAGAGAAGCTTGCTGTTTCTGGCAGGCACAACAGCCTTCTCATCAGTGATCACAAGTTCCTCATGCCTCGTGGCCCCAAGCATCCATCTTGGATGCGCGCGCGCTTCATGGAACAAGTTCAACAAGGCAGCCATGCCTCCACTGCCAAGTTCTATACAAGGCAACCCTCTGCCCCATCACAGTCCACACACAAAAAGCTTCAGCTCAACATGGCCGGCGCTGATGCCTCCACCGTTCGTCGCGGCGTCGCCATCACGTTCTTCGTCGTCGCCGCCGCGCTGGTGGTGACCGCGGCCGGCGAGCCCGATCCGGACCCCGAGGTCAGGTCGACCTCCAACCTCGTGGGTTGCATCATGGGCTGCACCACGGATATGACGGGCTGCGCTGCAGCGTGCGCCGTCAACCCGTCCGCCGGGACGCCCGCCTGCGCCATGGCCTGCGTCCAGCGTAACGTCATCTGCCTCGCCGAATGCGACCTCGTGCCCTCGCCGCCCGCCGCGTGAACCACTTCCATCCTCTCGCTCGCATATACAGGCATCCATCCGTACACCGCCGCGCCTAAATAAAATCTCAACTCGTTGATCTTGACGTAGGTACCGTTGTACTTTCTACGTGCTCGGAAGACATGATCAAATAAGAATCATATCACCAGTTATATACTACTACTGAATAGTGTTCTGTTTAAGTAACAGCTTGTGTCGCTCCCTCGGGCGGGGGCGACGGTGCCTAATTTGCAATCATGATTAATGTCCGATCAGTTGCTTGATGGGTTTAACTTGAATCCTTCTTCTATGTACATACAGGTGAAAAGTGGCCGAGAGACGAGCTGAAATATGTTCGAGTACATTTTTTTTTTAACTATGAGTAGTGGAATACATGAACACCCTTATATAAGTACAACGTATCTAATCTAAAAATATATGTTTGTGAGTAGCAAACAATCTTTTCTATCGGATTAGCATGAACCAAACGCGTGTACGGACTGTATATAAAAGAATACACATGCGTCAGTGCAAATATAAAATCATTGTGCACATTTCAGGCGAAGCTTCGTTGCGACCCGTATCGTGATGTGTTCTATGTTGATGCTAGACTAGTGCAATTTTCATAGGAAAAAATATCCAATTTTAGACGTTAAACTTGTAGAGGTTAGCTAAATCAAACCCTGGACTTTAAATCATGAAAATTGGTACTTTTAACTTTGAACCTCTACAAGTTCAAGGTTTAGAATGGACTTCTTTCCATTCCCATACGCACTCTGTACTCCAAGAGTTCCCATGTTTTGCATGTCTCTTTTTAACATTAGCCTAGTTCCCAAAAAACAAACCTCTATAAGAAACATGAGGAAAACTATCGAATTGTTGTGGATCACACAGACCTCACGGAACTCTGGCTAAATTCCCGCCTCCGTTTTACCGTCAGCAAACTGTCCGTTCATTTGCTCCCATCCAACCATCCTTTTCCGACATTCATGCGCAGCCACGCAAACCCTGCTTGCAACGGGGTTATTTAAGCGCAGGAGATGGTAATGCAAAAACCAGGGCATTTCGTCACCGTCCTCAGGCCATCCACCCAATAAAACTCTACCTCCCAGGCAATTCATCCTCCGCCGAGGCAAAAACATTCACCGGAGGTAGGGGACATCACACAACAGCAACAGCCATGGCCTCGCTCCGCATCCTCTCGGTGATCGCCGTCGTCGTCCTGTTTGCCCTCGCCGACACGTCCGTCGCCACCAAGGCTCCTGACTACGTCGTCCAGGGCCGGGTGTACTGCGACACCTGCCGTGCAGGGTTCGAGACGAATGTCACCGAGTACATCAAGGGTACGCCATAATGCATCTCTGACCTCTCAAACCGAAACTGTCTGAATCTGTGAACAGCTGAAACTGCACAGATATTCCTCAGCTCGCTTCTTGGTTAACTTGCAGGTGCGAAGGTCAAGCTGGAGTGCAGGCACTTCGGCACGAACGTTGTCGAGCGCTCGATCGGTGCTGTGACAGACGAGACTGGCACTTACAAAATCGAGCTCAAGGACAGCCATGTGGAGGACATCTGCGAGATCGTCCTCGTCAAGAGCCCCCTCTCAAACTGCCATGAGATCCAGAACCTCAGGGACCGTGCCCCTGTTCTGCTCACCAGGAACGTTGGCATCAGTGACAACCTGCGGTTAGCCAATCCGCTCGGCTACCTCAAGGACGTGCCGCTGCCCGTCTGCGGTGACCTGCTCAAGACGTTCGACTTGGCTGATGATGATGAGTGAGGGGGTGGTCGCCATGTCACCAAAGATGCTTGCCAAACCATATACAAGTTACCTGACCTGCAAATAGCATGGTTGTATCAGCCAAGTACAGCATCTATGCACAGCTGTCTCAAAACATGGAAACTGTAACTTTGCCATCAATCTAATGCTACTTACAGCCTCGTGGTTCACCAGATTCGCAGTTGCATTCTTGCCATCAATTCTTCTGCAAGCTGAAAGCATGCTGTAACAAATCTTAAACACCAAAATCACCATGCATCTAACCTGAGACGAACAACACCATTTCATTTCTTTCGGAATGACCAACTTACAGATTGCTCATTATGTTAGATAAGGCAGATGTGGTGTTTACACCAGCGGCACACCATTTCTATTACATCACATATGAGGAAGTATGAACTAATTCTACGCGGCTTATGTGGCAAGGATTGTCCAAGAGGATGGAAGAAGCTCTTCGCTACCATGGTTTCAGATCTCCAACAGGTCCGGCAGTCCAGTTGAGATGCTTCTCTCCAGGTCGTAAGAATACACCCTCTGGGTGTGGGAGCTTGCGAGCAAGGCCATTCAAGATCTGGTGGAATGCGTCTCGTGGTTGGGCTGGCTGTGGGAACAACATGGCCTGCTTCATTGATGGATTTGCGAGCAATCTTTGCTTTCTTAAAATATCATCAATAGGCATTGATGTGAGAATTGTGTCCAACTGAGGGACATCCTTCTCCTCCACAAAAACACCAATTTCCTCCCATGGGATAGCATCAGCAAATGGTAGCACAATATCATCAGCTATGATGACAGGAATGCAGCCAAAGACCACAGCCTCAACCAATCTAGGGCTCCATGGTGCCCAGCCCAATGGACACAGGCAGAAGACTGCACGCTGCATGTCTTCGTAGTAAGTGGCAGGGTGATCTGTGGAAATGTCAAACAGAGGATTGTTCTTGAAGTTCTCCCACAGGGAAGCTCGCGCACCTCTGTAAAACAAAATAATTGATGTGAGTAAATTGGGAGCGAACCATTTGGACGAATTCAAATTGGTCAAAAGTTTAGAAGCATATACCTTGCATAGTAGCCCCCCTCAGGATCATTCCCGGTGTCATAGAATAGACCCCTAAAGTAAACAAAGATTGAACGTGGAGTGTCAGGGGGAATCAGGTGAGTCTGCATCTTCTGAGGAGGAGCAAATGGTGGAATGATGATAGACCCTTCCTTCAGGCAAACATGATTCTCCTGTCCAAATGTTTGCACCAATGTCGCACGTCGCAGCAATGGGAGAATACCACGTTCGATAGCTTTTTCTTCCTGCAAATACCAGCATAACTATTACACAGAAAATTACCAATCGAAATGTAAAATAAAGCAGGATATATTCCTAACTATGACCTCCTTCTGTTACAAGGTGTACTAGAAGAAATGAAAAAATCCCACATAAACAAAGCCATAGAGAATATGGGAGGTTTTGGTACTGGTGAACTCACTTGATAGTGAAAGCAAGATCCAAAATCATGTGGGACAACAAAGAAGTGATCTGCACCATCAGTTCGGTTCCAAAAGGGCCACTTATTCGAAATATGCTGGATTGCACTCCTCATCACCCTTGGTGACTTGAATGGCAAAGGAAGTCCAGCAGGAGTCAGGTCACACGTAGTATAAACTGGTGCATAGAACCAATCAGCCTCCTTGGGTTTGAGTGTCCGCACGGCACTTGAGAGCAAGAAACGGTGCATAAATATTTCTGCAGCAAACATATGATTGAGGCAGCGGGGATCCTTGGTGACCATCTTCTTGTTGTACTTTCTTGGCAAGTCATAGATGTAAACCTTTAACTTTCCCACAGGATTGTCTTCTAGAACATCGCCAGCACTCCCTGCGGATCAATAATCATGGATTTAGAGCAAACAGATGTGTGAGTTATTTGAACAGAACATGGAGTAACAAAGTTGAACAGCAACAAAAGCATACATCCATCTCTAACTAAAATTGTGAAATTATATGAACAGTATAAACCATTTGAGCACGGTAAACTGAACCTTGCGATTACAATTAATCCATGCTATATCAACCAATCGAACCGAAACCGCGGTCATACTTGTATAAACCAACCACATTAACATAATCTTAGCAACAATGAATGAACTATCAAAAGCAAGAAATTCTAAAGAAGGAAACGAGGGGGTAACATCCCAACACAAACCCTACGTAACTTGTGGTGGATGGCTGGACGGTGATGATGGGTATAAGCAACTTTTGACAAGAGTGGAATCAAAATTGAAACTGTATTATATCACAACCAAGTCCAACACGAAAGGCAGAAAAGAGAAGCAGTCTGGATTCAGTAGCCCACGAAGATGACCTAGTCAACAACTCCAAGCAACAGCCTTGAACCAATCATGCTCATATATCAGAACCAAATTAACTAGCATAATATCTACCCGCAAAAAAAAAACTAGCATAATATCTGACGGTTTAAGAGCATCAACAGGGGGAACAGGAGCGACGAAATCCTAGGTTCCTAACAATTGAAAACATGTAACTTTTGAGAAGAAAAAATATAAAGTAACAACTTTGGTCATAAATCGGGACCTGAGATGCGTTCGCTGTGCTGCTGAACGGCGTGGTTGGCCTCGCCGGACTCGGCGGCGGCGGCGGCGACGGCCGGCGGCGAGAAGACGGATGAGAGGGCCGCTGCCGCCAAGAGAAGGGCTACGGGGAGCCATCCGGCTCTCGATCCCATCGCGGCGGCGGACGGAACCAACCTCTCCGTCTCCCCAGAGCTGAGCTTAATTAAGGAGGAGATTGGATTTGGGAGTTCGATAAAGGGGAAATTTTGGGAAGCAGGAACAAGCAAGGAGGGATGAGGCCAATTAGATTTTCTTAGGACAAATGGAGATTGGAGAGAGGAGAGAGAATGACTACAGTGTCCAACTAAAGGTCCATAGTAAAGCATGGAAACCCACTTTTCTTGACCACTTATGAAGTAAAACAATAATTGCTGTTATCATGCTGGTTTTTTTTTTTTTTTGTGCTCTCGCTACCAAAAAGAAACGCCCACACGGTTTTCTTGGTCTGTCTACGACTCGGTGAAGAGAGAGAAATTTCTGCAAAAACAACTCCGTCTATTCTTAGTTTTCAAAAAAAAAACTCCGTGTATTCTTAGGTCGATATTTTTTTTTCAAAATAATACGTGTCTTATTTATAGATAAAGATCAAAGTACAACTCACATACAAACCGACATTACAGAACTGAAAAGATGGAAAAAACTTATATAACAAATCAATGCATATCTCTCTTTTTCGACACCACCATGGCAGCCATAAAAAAGAAGCAAGACAGATCACCTCTTCATCCGAGCTCGATGCGGCTCTATTGCTGATCAGCAGCTTTTCGGATAAACCATTGCCGTTGAAAGAATCATACCGAGGCAGCACGACCCCGGACATGCCATCGAACTTCAGAACTGGCACCTCCGCACGACTGCGACGACGAAAGAGGGAACCAGAACTGTCAGCCTCCAACCATAAACCCAGCATAGGATACACCATCTTCCAGCTGTCACCTGCGCCGACAACCGTCTGCGCGTACTCCTGGACGATCCAACCTCCCTGCTCCACCATGACGTCGGAAACAACGCCATAGCAACAGGGACAAAGCAGAAGGAGAGACACACATGATGGGGTCGACACCATCCATGAACCCTAAAGCCGCCGATCTGAACGATCGGCAAACACACGATGCCATCAACTCCGAGACGTTACCATGAAGGACACCGCCAGCGTGGGAGTGGAGCTGAAGCAGATTTATTCGTCCGAGCGCCGCTCCCACCACCCCAGCGACGCATCACGACCTACAAAGACAAACTCTAACTACATAACGGAGAAACCGGATCCCCCCTCCCTCCACCGCCGGAGCGGCGGCGGAGGGAGAGGGGACCAGCAGGCTCGTCGGTGAAGATGGGCTGGCACACAGATCACCTCCTGATCGTCTTTCCCCTGGCGGCGGCTAGGTCAGGAGCGAATGCGACGTATTGCGTATATGTCACATATGGTGGCATCTTCTTAGGTCGAGCTAGCTACAAGGATATCGTGAGGCCTCAAAAAAAAAATACCATGTATGCCCGTGGACATACATTACTTGCATATGACACATTGTAAAGGTTCATCTGTTAGACTTTCCGAACATTTCAGAGTTGAGTCGATTTGTTAATTGTTAGGAGCCAACTAATTAAGTCAGGAAAACTCAAACAAAATTTAAATAGTCTCCATTATTCATGTACATGAACCTATAAGATCACATGCTTAAGGGAACAAACTCACTTGGATTTAATCCGGATGGATAAGTTTTATCCAAAAAGAGAGAAAGAGTTGTACTATTAGAGCATCTCCACTCGCGTCCCCCATAGGCCGTCCGGATGGCCGCCCGAACGAGCACTATGGGGGTAGGGACGGAACCAGCGGGGGGCTGGCTAGGGTCATGCCCCCCCCCCCCCCCCCCCCCAAGGCTAATTTTTGTGTGAAATCACCTAGCTAATTTGCAGATTTGTAGCCTAAATTTACTCAAGTTTAGCTATATGCCCCCCTCCAACAAATTTTACATGTAATTGGCCCCCCTTATAATCCATTCCTGGTTTCTTTCCTGTATGGGGGGCGTCCGGACAAGATGCAGTCTATGGGGGCGCCTCTCCCCACTCGCTATCCCCATAATTTTTTTTGAAATTCGAAAGTAAATACGATTTCATTCAAGTTTTGAGGATATCTTACAATATTTGAATGAAATTTAACTAAAACTAAAAAAACCTAAATCTAACAGTAGTTGAAGAGGTCGTAGTCCTCCTCCTTGACGGTGTAGCTACCGCTGTCGTTGGGCCCTGCCTCGTCGTCGTTGGCGCCGCCGTCCCCGTCACCGATGAGGTCGAGCAGTGGCGCCCCGGTGATCTGGACGTGGTCGTGGAGCGACCACTCGCACGCCCGCCTCGCGTCGAGCCCGTCGCGGAGCCGATGACGAGGGCGTCGGTCCTCGGCTTCGGCTTTGGAGCCCGTAGCGGCGAGGAGGACGATGCAGACCTGCAGGAGGAGGATGCAGATCGGGAGGAGGACGACGTCAAGGACAGCGGTGCCCATCGCCGGGCCGGGGGCGGAGGCGGAGGCGGGGCCATCGGGGGCGCCTCGAGCCGCGGCTCGTCACCGACGTCGATGTGCGCCATGACGGCCGCGAGCGTGCGGCCCGGCACGCCCCAGAAGGCGTACCGGCCCTCGATGTTGCGCTCGCGGGGCGGCAGCCCTTCGCCATCCCAAAGGTCATCCGCTCGTGGTGGATGCGCCGGAACTACGCCTGGTAGCGGTCGGTGTTCGACGGCGCCCACTCCGGCTGCTCGGCGGTGAGCTCGTGCCAGTAGTGGTGCATGACGGCCACGTTCCAGTCGGTCTCCCAAGGACGCGGAGCGTCCGGCACCGGCACGCCGGCGACGCCGATCGCGAACTTGTTCCCGGCATGCATGTCCGGCGGGCAGGGGTACCAGGACCAGAACACAGCGCCTCCGCCTCGTGCTTGAGGAGGCTGCGAGGGGCGAAGCCGTTCTGCACCGTTGGGTGGTTGCGCTGGTTGAAACCCATGGCGAGGGAGGGAGAGAATGGGCGGTGTGCATGGTAAGAGAGTGGTGCGCGGCGAGTGCGAGGGAGAGGTGTGCGGCGAGAGAGGCAGGAGCGGGCGGTTTTTAACAGCGGTGGAGGGGCCATTAACGCGACGGAGGGCATTAACACCACCGCAGTAGCATGCTCGCCGCGTGGGCGACAGGACGACTCCCTACGGCGCCGCAGTTTGTGCGACGACCGCGCCGTTGAACGTCATGTTCCTATGATAGGTGTGGCCCACGACCGACGGCGACGAGGGGGCGGTGCCAAGATTTGGCGGGAGGGCGCCGAAACGACGGTGGGTTCGCGCCATTTTTTATGTTTCCATGACACGGCGGCCCTGCACGCTCGGCGCTACCGCAACAAGCCCTGACGCGCGGGGTTGGGCTGGTACCGCCGGACGAAATAACGGGCCGCCCCGGACGAAACCGGCCTATGGGGCGCGCGACTGGGTGCTGTTTTTCGCCCAGGGCGCCCCATAGGGCTATGGGGGGGGGGGGGGGGCTATGGGGGGGCTTTGGGGGCGGCGTGTGGAGATGCCCTTACACGACCAAGGCATCACCACCTCCACAAAAGACAGGCAATCAGATCTAGCAATCCGTTGCCTTCACAATCCTTCCTACACGCGCGGATACCTTGGGAGGCGAGTGCCTGTGATGCTTGATGAGCCATTTGTGGGGTCCATGAGCAGTGGCGGACCCAGGACTTTTAATCAGGGTGGTCCACCTTAACAAAAAATAAATATTATACCTTGTATTTGGCTTTTTGTTTCTTCTTCTATGGTATGTAGGCTAACCAAATATCTCAGGGTGGGCGGCCCACCCTGTCCACCTTCTGGATCTGCCACTGTCCGTGAGGACTTATTTGTGGGATCGCAAGAAGGAGGTAATACGAATATATTGCCTCGTACCTCCGGCACAAGTCAACATGTGTAGTGTTAATCCTGTGATCTATAATAGCATAATGATCTTGATTTATGTGGTAAAATTTGAAATTTGTACTAATGTAGCATACCGCGTTCCAACATGATACTCCGAGAATACGATATGTTCGAAGGTGATAACACATCGACAATGGAGATGGTGAATGGAGGACACAACAGTGGTAACACATCGGCAGTTTATGAAGATTACTAGCAAATGGCAAGAATTTTTGTCAAAGTAGTGTTGGAACATTGTGGTGCCCGAACTGAAAAGTGATTATCAACTGTTGCACATGTATGTTATAGACATTAACTTGTGGAAAAACAACTACGTTTTTAACAGGCATGGCATGCAACCTATTTTTCCAGATTTTGTGTGTGTTATTCTCATGGTACAACCAAACAGTTTCTATTACATATTCATGTGTTTTTATGATTCAATGTGACATGTCATCTTAATCCTACCTTTTAAATCCTACGAAACAAATGACCCTAAAACTGTTTCATATGTTGCATGCTCTCACATGTGCCCGGACAAAAATGTCAGGTTTACGGGTCTAGAGCAGAGAGAATTACCCAGATGACAGAACACCATTATTTCGGACGACAGAGGTCAAAGCCTCAATTGATTACGCCAGGCGAGGCCGG
The DNA here is from genome assembly GCA_012064385.1 of Puccinellia tenuiflora. NCBI lineage: Eukaryota > Viridiplantae > Streptophyta > Magnoliopsida > Poales > Poaceae > Puccinellia > Puccinellia tenuiflora. The sequence continues at coordinate 1,239,276 of QRDG01000231.1, read as the reverse complement.
TCGTGAAAGTATAGTGTATGGACAATGGCAATCGCCACCTAGCTGTACCTTGGCTGTACTTGTACGTAGTCGTTTTCATCTTTTCCCCTTGAAGAGACACGGACTAGAAACAGCCGGCACTAATGAAAGCGTCAATGTGCCGTGCTGCCATCGGCAGGTGGGCGGACAACTTGGTCTCCCTGACAGGCATTGCATCAGCGGCAGCACCGTGTCAATGACCATTAGAATCAGCATAAACCTAGTCTCCTTGCCAGGCATACCATCAGCGGCAGCAGTATCAAGGACCATTCAAATCAACATAAAAGTCCATGAAGTTTGTTCACACATCCAACAATAAAAAAGCTTCAATGAATAAAAGTAAATACTACAGTACATAATAGACAGGAAGAACAACATGTTTGGTTATTTATCAAAAAGAGGGGCAAGGGCCAGAAGATGTATCCAATATCCTTCCAATTGTGTTCCAGAAATATGAGCTCCAAATAACTTATACATTTCAGTAGCAACATAGCAGAAACAATTATTTTGCATGACAAAATGCACTCCGGTAGATAACAGTGGATCGGTGTTGCGACGACAGTCGTGAAACAGAAAGTCCTAGCCACATCGAAAACAAAAATAACAGCGCAACAGGGATTCACCCCTGTGGAGGATATATGTCTTAGGTAGCAAGTCTTGGGCTCTTAGCCTATGAGCATCTTGTTATCTTCCAAGAAACTGTAGGTGGGGACCTCCAGGTTGTACGGGGCAGGGCCCTTGCGGATTCTGCCAGAGATGTCGTAGTGGGAACCATGGCACGGGCAGAACCAGCCACCAAAGTCTCCAGAGTTGGGGAGGGGAATGCAACCAAGATGAGTGCACACACCGATAACCACCAGCCACTCCGGGTTCTTCACACGCACAGCATCTTCCTGCGGGTCACGCAGGGACGCAACATCCACGCTGTTGGCCAGCTTGATGTCATCGTCTGTCCGGCGCCTGATGAAGACTGGCTTTCCACGCCACTTGACGGTCACTGTGGTGCCGGGCTCGATGCTGGATAGATCGACCTCAAGGGATGCAAGCGCCAGCACATCCTTACTTGCTGACATGCTCAGGACAAACTTCAAGACGAGGAGACGCAGCAGTGATGCATATACGAACCTCCCACCACTCAGAACAAAGTAGGCAAAGGCACGCTTGCTGGGATCTCCAGGAGGATATCTCTCATGGTTGTACTGGTCATAAAGCACCTTTGAGTTGGGGTTCTTCAGTGCAGCCACAGTTGCTGGGAGTTCAGCCAGCCCAGCATCTTGGTTCCGTGGAACAAGTGTTTCAGCCGAAGAAAACCCTGCATCAGAATTATATGTAGTATGAATGAATTAACAGTGAAATATTGCAGAGCACATATTTAGGCATCAATAAACAGCAGAAACAGTATGGTAGTTTTAATACTGCACCAGCACAAACAAGGGGTAAAACAACCTGCAGAAGTTGACAATGATAGGAATAAGATCTACCATGGCACACGCTAAACAATGATGAGTAGTAAATGGATCTTCTCCTGTGGAACTCATAGTAAGTACCAAGTACTTCTATTTGAACAATCATTCCGTTTGGTGTAATAGCATTCCTAGTAACAGTGAGAATAAGTTACCCAGACTTCTGGATTAACAAGCAATCAGAATACGGTAAAAAAAACAAGCAATCAGAATATTACAGTTTTATGACTACGCCTCGTCCACATATTTGTCAGCAGGTAGAATGATACAATAGAAACATCTCAACTAAAATCCCATTATAAATTAGACAGGTATAGCTCACTGCACATCCATTTCAAGGTGTTTGCAAGCACAGGTGGCTCAAATTATCAAGCCAGTCAACACATACAAGTATGCAATCGCTAAGCTTTGTGAAATTGTAAGAAACTAGGCCATCCTCCACAGGTCCTATCCACGCTAGAATGATCAGTACGACGGCACAGCAAGCAATCGCCAACGCTAGACACGTAGGTCGAATGAAAATTGCAAGCCCTACGGGATTAATCCAAAGAGGAGATCAATTCCGCATCACGGATCAAACGATGTTTCTCAAAACCACGCGAGATCCGAATTCACACCCAAGCGAAATCTACGGATGCGACACAGATCAGGTAGAGAAGGAAGACGAGGTTGGTCCGTTGGTGAGGGGAGGGGGGGGGGGGGGGGGGGACGAGACCGCGGATACCTCTCACGGCGGTGAAGAAGGGGGACTCGATGGCGAATCGCGGCTGGCGGGCCGAGTTGTCGTCGTCGTCTCTCCCTGGGCCGGTGGCGCCTGCGAGCGGTCCCCTGGCTCCGGCGGCCGCCGCGGGGCGCCAGGAGAGGGAAGACGAGAGCCTCCTCCCCGCAACCCTCAGCATCTCGTGGCCGGTGTCGTCTTCCTCCGGAGATTTGGGGGTGGTAGTCTAATCTCGGCTAGGGTTCGCTCGGTCGTCTCACGGAAGGGGGAAGACGCTAGAGAAGAGGAGAGAGAATGAGAGGCGGAGCAACAAGTATTGAGGGGCGGTGCGCTGCGCTGCTTGGGATCGGCTTCTCCGGCTTGGTAGGCTTTACTGGGCCGGGATACCCTCAAGGCCCAGTATAACCTCCTGGAAGTCTGGAACTAATCCTTCCAGTTTCAAGTATTCTATCCCTCAAAAAAACAAATTTCAAGTATTCTAAAGAAGAAAATTCAAGTCTGGAACCATTTCAAATTATTTACTTTATTTACGGAAACGAAACATTCCTATTTTCGTTCGTTAATATGATTCAGATTCTCCTATCACCCCATTCAAACTCACCTAAGAAAATAAATGATTCATATTATATATACTGAAAAATATGATTCAAATCTGGAGAAAATGCACTAGCGCACCGTTATTCTTCAACTTTTGCTCACAGAAAAATGCGCTAGGCTAGAAAGAATGAACCAACAGTCAGTTGATCTAGCTCTTTCCAGTTTGCTGCACCCCAGCTCCATTTAATACAAATATTAGTTCAATATTTTTAGATCTCACATTATGATATTGAAATGCAATCAATTTTTTTGGGAGCAGGTTTAGCTTCTTTTCCTTCCGGATCGTGTCTCTTTTTTTTTTAGGAGTCGACTATTTGGTCTAGCTGGTCTTAACTCAGAAGTGATTTTAGATAGACAACTTCGCTCATACTTCGTTGCCTCTTTGGGCCAAGGGCGGTAATTTTAGGTTTGATAGGACCAGTGTGATACAGAGATGGTGTCTACCAGAGGAGGGATGGGTTAAGCTGAATGCGGATGGGGCGATCAACACGCTGTTGAGATGCGCTGCCACTGGCGTTGTAGCTCGGGACCATATGGGGAGGTTTCGTCAAGCTCGAAGTGTGAAGTATTAAGGTATTACTGACCCTCTTGCTATTGAGATGACAGCCTGTAGGGATGCAGTGTTAATGGCAACCGAGCTGAATAACCAGAAGGTCGTAATTGAAACAGATTGCCAAAATGTGTGTTCTCTATGGGAGAAAGGAGATGATAGATCCATGGGAGGGCTTTTATGCAAGGAAATGCGTAGCTACCTCCATAAGTTTCAGGTAGGCCTGTAAGTGGGTAAGCCCTAATACGTCTACTAGCTTGCCACTTATACCCACTTAATTAATTAGGGTTATAATTTCTTCCGTTTACGTTCATGACAGACGTTTAGCCAGCTCAAATCCACCAAACAATGACTCGAGCTTGCAGTCAAACCACATTTCCGTTCGTCGCTTAGCTCTATTCATAAAAAAGTATAGCCTTTTTTAATTAAGTGGGTATAAGTGGCAAACTGGTAGACGCAATAGAGCTTACTCACTTACAGGCCTAGTTTCAGGGATTCAAGCTTAGATTCGTGAAGAGAAGTGAGAATTCAGCAGCTCATTGCTGTGCTAGGAATGCTCTCTCCCAGGAAATTGGGCTTGTAATTGCTGATGTAATCCCTGCTTATCTGGTTGATACTTTGCAATCAGATATGAACCTGCCAAATATTTAAATAAATGCCTGGATGGCAGCTTAAAAAAAAGACTTTGCTCATGCTTTGTAAATCCAAAGTGTATGTTTGGGTTAATCGTTCCAATCCTACCAACAAAACAGAAGTGATTTTAGATTGACAACTTCGCTCATACTTTGCCAGACAAGTCATAAAATGCTCTACTATGGGGTCAGAATGCACATGTAAAATCTGAACTATATCAAACTGACCCCAAAAAAATGCCTATTACTTTTAATCACACGAGATGTACATGCGGGAGCAGTAAATATTAACAGAAAACAGATGAGAATCGTATGCGAAGGAAACCAGCTGTAGGATTACAGGACAATCCTACGTTAACACCAACACTACGCAGGCATCAGAAACTCAGGAGGACAACCATCAGTCCACGTTCTGAAGTTTCTTCCTCTTCAGGTTTCTGAAGTTTCTTCCTCATCAGCGGCCGAGGGGGTATGTGCTGGGTATCTCCACATGATGTCTGCCCAGGTGCTCTGTCCATCGGTCACTTCCTTCACAACCGAGGCCACCTCATCAACCTCGACACGGATCTGGTCCTTGCTGTCCCTGTCGCGGACAGTCACACTTGTAATCGAGTCGACCGTGATTGCCAGGGGGACACCAATCTCGTCTGTCCTTGCATACCGCTTACCAATTGAGTTGCCTGCAACAGTACCCAAGGCACAAATTACTCACAGAATGTACAAGATAGGGTTTCCCGTCCTGACAATTTTGCATGACTGCTTAGTAGACCATTAACATAACAGCGTATTTTGAAGAACGAATTGCATGTTATGATTCATACAATTGAAACATTTTTGAAAGAAAGAAGTCAACAATATAATCCTAAAGGAGTGCGACAAATATCGATGTTCACCAAGGCAGCAATCGAGACAGAAGATTCAAAAGTATATATGAATACCATCTTATACAGATTAAATATTGACAATTCAACTAAATGTTTTGTAGCTTAACCCTGTACGTGCAATACATGTTTTCAACAATTGCTATCACAAAAAATATGTACTTAAATCTGCAACTCAAGGAGGTGTACTACTGACATAGTGACATATAAAACCAAGAGAAGAGGCCAGATGGAGGGAGCACTGAGTGCAATAGTGGACTATAAATGAAACAGGAGAATATGATGCAAAACATAATATTTGGTGAAACTTGAGAAAGTGAGTATGCATTTAAGAGGGTAATTAGTGCGTGAGTGAATGTGGGGTGCAAGTTTCCAACTTATTTCTCATCCATTGGATCATTTTTCTTACGTCTAGATTGTTTGGATCAAACCTACCCCATGCCTTTTATATTGGTATAGATGAGACAGCAACTAGGAACAAGTTAACAGTCAATTGACAAAAAATCAAGAACTATTTCTCATATATCTCATCTCTGGAAGATTAGTAGGGTGAAACAAAGATCAAAAACTAAAACTCAGGTGTAACAATCAAGTCACGATATGCAAACTGCAACACTTCATATAGTTAGAATAGAACACAATGGTTTTCCGTTAAGTTCAGAAGTGTACCTGTCATGTCGATAATGTGAGAAATCCCTGCCGCTGTCAATGCTTTTGAAATTTTCTTAGCGACAACATCAAATTTCTCAATCTTAACCAGCGGAAACACGGTACACTTAATTGGAGCAACAAGAGGGGGGAAACCAAACACATTCAACTGCTCATCCTCCGTCTTGCCAGTCCTTTGGTAGAAGCAATGTTCGAACAAGCAGTAAATAATTCTCCCTATGCCAAAGGATGGCTCTATGACAGAAGGAGTAAATTTCCTTTGATGTTCCTTTTTCTTCTCGATGTTAATTGAAACCATATTTTTCTTTATGGTAACATCCTTCCCAAGGGTACACACCTTAAACTCAACCTCCCCTTTAGACTCTAAAACTGATTTCATACCCAAAGCTTCAGTCTCACCCATGGCCTGCCGGCGGAGAAGGTGCATCGATCAGCACAGCAGCTACAAGATGTAACAAGTTAATGTGGAGATGGAACTTACTTCCAATGCTTCGAGAACCATCTTTTGGCTCCCTTTGAACGCAAGACCAAGCTCCTTCTTTGATGGGGTTATAACTAATTTCTAATTGTGCCAAGAAGAAACTTGTCATTAGCCAAAGCAGCAGCGAGTTCAGTATTAATAATTCAAATATTCAGTGTACAATGAGAAACTTGTACCAAAAGTAAGCCTCACCTCCACTTCTCTGGGTTCTGCAAATTTTTCATGTGCTTCAAGTGGAACACCACTTTTATCCTGCTTATTATTGGTAGCAGCATAGGATTAGTTCTATTACAATAGATATGTGCAAAAGACACTTCACACAGAAATACATGAGCACTGCACCACTGACTTTTGGGCCTAGAACTGTAGAACAAATTAATACTGTCGATAAGTTGGAACATTGATGAAATTGATGTATATTTTTCAGGAACTCAAACGGGGACAGCAGTTGAGATAACAAAATATGTTTGCCAAAACAAATCAGATTGTCCATGAAGTAACACATTAACCACAAAAAATGAAAAAAGTGGCAAACAGTTGGCAATTTCGTAGAAGTGTTTTTCAATACAAATGCTCTGCTCTATAGTTTGATACTGTCAGATAGCTTTTGCATTTATATATGACAGAAGATCGAATGGCAATTCCAGGTGATAGTAGGCATCGAAAGGTGATACTTACCGAGTGGGCACGCAAGTCATATGCAGATCTATCAGCAATTCCAACACACTCGATCCACCCATAAGAACATTCTATCTCCGCATCCCAACAATCAGCAGCGTAGTGAGCCATTTCATTTGGTAGATGTTGTCGGAACCGTAGACGGTCTTTGTCAATCCCAAGCTGCGTCAAGAAGAGATAGACCCTTCCAATAAAATAGCCAAGGGTCTCATTGTTCACAGTTCCCTGCCGGTTGCAGCAAGTGTTGCTTAGAAACAGACGTCAAACTCAAAACTGCTAGTTAAGAGCGTACTAAGAGTAGCAAAAGCAAGAGTTGAAATCAGATATTGCTAGAAGTGTAACAAATATAGCACCTCAGATACGGCTCCGCCGAGCTTAAGTTTTGTGGCTGATTTTCCTGTTAGTTGCTCTTCTCTCGGGAACATCAGGAACTCTAGATCAGAAACATCACTAAACTTTGGATGTGATTTGTCCTCTGGGTCCACGAAGTGCTCAATCTCCGCTAATGTAAATTCACGGACTCTCAGAAGGCCTTGACGAGGAGATATCTAGTGAAACAAGGTTGTCTCAGATCACAGAGGTTATTAACCAATACCCTACAGTTATTAGTAGTTGCACTAGTTTCCACCACAACTACACCGTAACCAGACAAAAAATATTCAGTAAATTTTGTTTACCGCTGGTTTGAGTTTATATTATTCATGCAATCAACGTTAAAATGTAACTCAAACTTTTGCCATTCCTATCTGTAAACTAGCTTTGTCTTTTCGGGGCAAAAATTAACGACAGAAGATAGTCCAAGACGGGGATGGCAAAAGAGAACAGCGTGCTGAAGGAACCGTGTCAAAAGAGAGGAGTGCATTTTGCTAATGGTAGAAAGTAGAACAGAGCTTGAACTAATGGCAAAAAAAAGGACTATTTGTATGCTGAATACGAATACCTAACAAACAAGATGAAGAATTCAGCCTATTTTATGTACCAAAGATGAACATGAACAATATAATCAACAGGAGTCTTTCATATGTTTTAACGCCTGGTAGATGGCAAATATGTTAATAAGTATAGGATGTAAACCCTCAAAAACAAGTTAATATATAAAATAATACAAACCCTTGCAAGAAAGTTGATGAATAGATGATCTAAACTCCATCAAATGATAATAAGCAGATGAACAGAGGTTTAAGTGGTTAACAGAGTCATGCCTCATTGCGGAAAGCCTGGCCAATTTGGGCTGCTGCGAAGGGTAGCTTGTTGCCATTGTAGTAATACAAGTCTTTGAAGTTGACAAAGATACCTTGTGCTGTCTCTGGCCTCATATACCTGCAAAACAGATATAGCACATTAGCTTAAACTAGACTGAACATAGCAGAACATTCTGAGTTATTCTTGGCCTTACCCTGCGCTCAAACCTGATGGTCCAATGGACGTCTGAAACATGAGATTAAAGGGGTACGGATCTGACAATGGATTTTTTGTGTCAGGAGCAACAATCCCATACTCCTTGATCTTAGCACCTAACTGTTCAGCCGAAAGATCATCCAAGACAGCAAGAACATGGTTTAATTCATCTATTTTCTCTGGTGACAATGCGGTGTCTCTCTCAAGCTTATCCTTACAGAAGTCCTTGAGTAAGTGATCAGCACGATAGCAGCTGCCTGTCTTTTCATCTTTAACCATCAAGTCTGTAAACTTCTCCACATGGCCAGAGGCCTTCAACACAACTTCTGGTGTCACACATGGACAGTCCACCTCAAGCATCCCTTCCTCCAACACAAAATGCTAAGGAGGAAAACACAAGTAGATGGTAAGTTGATTGTCTATCTACAAATATAATGTCATAAAATTTACATAAGATAATATATCAAATAAATCCTAGGCTAAAGATTACTAGAATGATGCCTTCTATACAGAATGAAATCTACATCCATGTAATGTTTCTTAGTTTTTCTTGTTATCATCCATGATGATAGGGGCAACGTTTCACATGCACATATCAATAAAACTTAATTGTGACTTTTGTCACTAACATTATAAATATAGAAGTTTCTACTTATTTACGTAAATAGATTTTTTTTTGAAGAGTATGAACTTAGGAATGCATTCATCCTCATGAGGTTTCATAAACAGTATTCCAGAAGTCACCCAGCTAGCAGTGGAGAGGCAAGGGAAGTGAGCAGAGAAAAAAGAGGGAAGCAAGGATGAAACACAAGGTGGAAGAAGGTGAAAGGAAAGAGACCGACCCACCCCGCGGACCCGACCCACACACACAGAGATGAATGAACCTGTATTCATCACTGTGTCCAGGGCATTTGTGCAAATGTGGTTCGATGTCTTAGTTGGTTGAGCCCATGGACCAAGTGCTCCAGAGTGTGGGTTGTGTACTGAGGAAGACAGCCAACAACATGAATTTCTATCATCATTTTGCCGGTTGGGGAGGCACTTTGGGGATTAGTTGATCAGTGTAGAGTTCCAGTTGGCCAGTTGGGGAGGCCCTTTGGGATGGGCAAAACGAACTGACCGATAGTGAGGGAGTACGGCAGCGCCAGGTAGACTCAATGGCTGCAGCACCCAACTAGGTGGCTATGGCACCCCAATCCGCTGCCTTTGTGAAATTACAGCGAGGATTGTGTAGCGCCTATGCAGCTGCAAAGACCTTTTTGGAGCCTGTTCATTATGCAAATTGCTGAATAATTATAAATGTGAACTTTGTGAGACTAACTTACTACTACTACAAATGCAGCGGCAGGTAAACGTTAAGTAGGCCTTGAAGTGCTGCAAAGGCTTAAATCGTGTCCAGAGGAAAATTGTGTTCCTTTTGCAGGTTTACTTCTTGTTTCAGTTACATACTGCTTAGTACGTTAGTTCCTTCCATCATTAAAAGGTTTAAGCTAGTATTGTCTAAACCCGTGGCGAAATTCTCGTGTGAAACAATACATTTATACATGGAAAATTTACAGCTCACTCACTTTTAGGCTGTATGTTTCTTCTATAGCTAAGAGCCTAAGATTGCACGTAAACATTTATATTTAGTTGTTAAACTGCTTAAAGGTCACTTCCCCTAGAATTCTACAAGGTGAGCCATCCATTAACCGCTTACCGCTATTTAGAGCATTACCAACAAGATTGCACGTAAACATTTATATTTAGTTGTTAAACTGCTTAAAGGTCACTTCCCCTAGAATGCTACAAGGTGAGCCATCCATTAACGGTTTACCACTATTTAGAGCATTACCAACAGCATGTTTAGTTGTGATAAAAATTTCGCAGAACATTACTCCCGTAAATATTATTCTATAAAGCTCAATATTTTTAACACAAATTCCTCAATAATCATAGTCAGCGTATCAAATCCAAAAGGGCGGTGTTCTGGCTTTTTAAGCCAAGGGGAAGTGAAGTAGAATGAGTAGGGGTGGTAAGTCATGAGACATGTAAAAGCAAACATAAACCATATTATGATATTAATACTCCCTCCGATCCATAAAAAGTGTCGCTCATTACTAGACACTTTTTATGGATCGGAGGGAGTACAAAAGATGAAGCACGGTATAGGCTAATGAGCAACCAACTTTCAATCACAGATAATACAAGAAGCCAACTCCAGAGATTAGTAGCAAGGGTATAAGCAAATAATTGATCAACCTACAATCATGTATAATACAAGGAAACACTAAATTAGCAGCACATGCATGCCTTAGTGTAGTACCTCGACATAAAAAATAATCTGCTCTAGCGCAGTACCTCAACATGAGGGATTGGTTGGAAAAAATATTATAAAATCAAGAAATATTCTGAGAGGTTTGAGTTGAAGCGAGAAAAACACCATTTAATCTATCAAAAAAGTAAAAAGTGTGATTGAGCAAGTTTGAAATTGTACAACACAGCCAGTTACATCAAGATGCACTAAAATTCCTACTCTTATGAATTGAAATCAAGAGCACATTTGCAGCCTAATATACCACAATCATAACATAAGGAATAAGGAACAGAAACTGCCTCCTAAGCTTCTACTCCCTCTGAGTCACAATTTAGGTCGTCTTAGAATCTGTGATAGTCGAACAATTTTAGGTTTCACCATCAGCATAAAAAATACCAATATATCTACAACATTAAATTGACACTAGATCTATCATCAGATATATTTTAATAATCCAACACTGAATTTATTTAACACGATATATTTTCATAGAAACTGATGCTCAAAGTGTCTACAGCGAGCTACATTATGACTCAGAAGCAGTACAAAGTAAGGAAGTAAATTCAGTATAAGTTCATCATTGCTCTTAATCTCCCGCATTCATAAAGTTTAAGTTTACAAGTTAAGGAAACCAGACCAATTTCCTCCTAATCTACAAAGTGGTGAAAATGAATTCAGCTCCAATTTACATGCCATTTAAAAAAAAACGGCTGTAGAGTATCCAGTAGGCACCTTTCTTTTTTATCAAAAAGATAGCCAGCTTCAGAAACCACACATGCTACGCGTCTACACGACACAGCACAAGTATTACAAAAAGAAAACCAACACGGCACATCACTTAGCTACAGTAAGCCTGACTTCAGCTCACTACTTGCAAGTAAAGGCCACCAAATTACCCATTAGCTCCACTTGCAGCTTCCTCCGTCCGCCACAACTCAGAACCAAAAGGAGGCGAACATGCGAGGCGGCCTTTCGCTCGACGACTCGGCCCAATCTACGACTCTACAAGCTCGATAAGTAGTAGGAGAGAGGTACGTGAGCGGCTACCTGCCGCCAGAAGGCGAGGACGTTGGCCTTGACGGCGCACCCTGGCGGCCCGTAGTCATAGAGCCCGGCGACGCCGCCGTAGATCTTGAAGGACGGCACGTAGAAGAGGCGCCGCTCCAGCGTGTTGGCCACCGCCACGCGGAACGCCTCCCGGCTCCCCGCCATGGCCGCGAGCCGCCGGGTGGTCGAGGTGGCAGCAGCGGCTAGGGTTTGGGGTGGGTGAGGTTTTGCTGCGATGGCGCGAGAGGCGGAAGAGAGGAGGCGGAGGAGCATGGAGAGATGGGTCGTGGGGGGTTGGAGATGCGACGCGAGAGGGGAGACGCCGACGTCTGGGCCCCACTAGCCACTGTGTGGCGCCAGACGGTCCACAATCGATAGGCATGGATAAAGAAGAACATATATGTGAATCGACATTTCTTAGATTTTTTCTTAAACATCTTTGTTCATTCATTGGTAAGACTACTTAAGAGTGGTTAGATCCGACACCAAAAGAGGTCCAATAGTCTGTGGGTTCATCAAGCAAGATGTTATGATCCCCTAGCCAGCCAGTTTAGCTCATGTGCTACCGAATTTGCTTCCCTCGTTCGAAATCAACATTTACAAACGAAATTTCTCCTTTGAAGGTAGCAGTATTGCGGAATGAGAAGTCAGCGAACTTACACAGTCGCTAATCTATCCTCTGTACTACTTGGAGATGCATTTTCTCCGTCCAACATCCCAAGTTCATGACGTGTGTCGCAAAGGAGTGACTAGACTTTTTTTTTTTGAGAAACCTCTCAAAGAGAATAGGGCGTATCGGTGGATCCATAGGGTGGACAGGGTGGTCCACGGACCACCCTGGGATTTCAATTTTCGGCCCATATACCATATAGAATTTTAGCAGAAAAAATCCCATGTATTTCTCCCGTTCAGTCGTTCTCTTCACGCTAGCAGTCGACCGCCTGCAGCCTCGCCGCTCTCGCCTCTCGGCTCTTCCCCTCCCGGGCTCCGGCGTCGGCGGTCCCAGCGACAGGCGTCGTAGCCGCCGCACGTCCCCAGCCTCGCCGCCGCAACTCGTTCCCCAGCCACACGGAGGCACGGCGCAGTCCCAGCGGGCGGCGGCGTGGAGTAGGCCAGCAGGCAGCAGCTGTCCAATTCGTTTTCCGAGCAGCTACCCAATTCGTTCTCTGAGTGTTTGAGTGTTTTACGAGTAGTCCCAGATGGTTATTATTCTTGGATACACTAATGATTTGTCTGAGTGTTTGCAACTAAGAGACCAAGATATTCTGACAGCAATGAAGCTTGTTAAGTTGGTGAAGGATAGAATGCAAGAATTGAGGTCTGATGGGTGGGATGCATTTCTTCAAAGGGTCACATTATTTTGCAATAAACATGGCATTCAAGTTCCTGCAATGGAGGATAATTATGTGCCTTTTGGAAGATCAACACAGTTTTCTCGACCTCAAACAAATGATGATCACTTTAGAAGAGAAGTTTATCTTGGTATCGTTGATCAAATCATTCAAGAGCTTGATAATCGCTTTGATGAGATCAATATGGAGTTGCTTTCTTGTATGGCAGCATTGAGTCCAGCCAACTCATTTGCAGCATTTGATGCACAAAAGGTACGCAGACTTGCTGGGTTCTACCTCGATGATTTTCCAAGCCAAGATTTGATATGCCTTGAACTACAACTTGATAACTATATTGATGACATGAGAAAAGATGAAAATTTCAATGGCCTGGAAAATCTTGTTGATCTCTCGGTTAAGCTTGTGGAAACAAGAAGGCATCTAGTTTATCAATTTGTGTATGTGCGTCTCAAATTGGTATAGCTTCTTCCGATGGCGACCGTAAATGTTGAAAAAAGCATTTTCTGCAATGAGTTTAGTCAAGAACAAACTGAGAAATAAGATGGGTGATGGTCTTATGGATGATTGTCTAGTCACATACATTAAGCGAGATACTTTCTCCAAAGTGGATGAAGATGAAATAATTGAGACTTTCATGGCCATGAGAAGGCGTAAGCCCGTTAAAAAATAGTCTTCTTTTAGCTTTTGAAGGTATGTAGGTCTCTTTTATGCAAAATTCGAACTTCCTTCTGAATTATCATATATTGTAAGAGCATAGTGTTATTATCAAATTATATGCTACTATGGCTGCATTGTTCTATTTGTGCAAAAAAAAAATTGAAGGCGGACCACCTTGCATAAAAATCCTGGATCCGCCACTGGTAGGACGTTCCTGCATTCCGTATAGGTAGAATAGAGATGGCCTAGTTTATAAGAAAAAACAGGCCTAAAAATCATATAAGCTATACAATGCCCTGTTTATGAGGAAAACAAGGCCAAAAAACGCACAGAGGAGGCGACCCGCCGTCCATACGACGCAAGTCGACTAAAACACCACAAACACACACCACCTGCTCCGGGGCCGCTGCCCCGGCGTGGCAACCAGATCGACCTTCGCATTGCCCGAAGATGATCCAGTCATGGTCGACAACACCCTCTACCTGCGCAGTCTTCATCCAGGTCATCACCAAATTAAACCCACCTGTTCCGGAGGCGCCGCCCTGGAGTAGCCACCAGATCAAACTTCGCATTGCCTGAAGACGATCCAGTCAAGTCGACGAACCTTCTACCCGCGCAGTCTTCATCCAGGACGCCACCCAAGCCGCACTTGGCCTCGACCCCGCCCCATAGGACCAACGCCGCGTGGGAGCCCGAGTCCGCCGCCTCGGCGTATCACCACCATCCGGGGCCACTGCTCCGGGGTCCACCTCATAGGCCACAGATACTCACCCGCTAGCCACCGCGAACCAACCGCACTGTGGTGGCCTGTGTCTCCAAGACGACGCCTCCAAGAAGGTCGCGACACGTCCGTCGCCACCGCCCGCTCCGGAGGAGCTAAGGTTTTCACCCGCAGGCCGCAGAACCGCCCACGTCGGACAGGTAGAACCACCACAACAACGCAAACAAAAGAGAGAACGACGTCAAAGGCGCCGCCGTCGTCGGCACAGACCGAAGTCCGTGCAGGGCTTTCGCCCTAGAGGTCGATCCGACCACAAAGCGAGAGGAGCAACCGGCATGGCGACAAGCAACAGCCGCCGACCACCAAGCTGGACCATCGGCCATGACGGCACCCCTTGCCGCGGCATCCATGCCGTACCGCTGGAGCTGTCTCCGGTACGGGGCCGCCACCCCGGCTTCCTCGCCGCTCGGGTGCTGGAGCACGACGGCAAGAGACGCCACCTCCTGCCTCCGTGACAAAGCCTACGCCTCGCAGCTCGCCCACCTCGTGCTGCATCGGGCACCATCCTCCTGCTGCGCCACACCCCCAATGCCTCAGCCCGCCCGGCCTGCCATGGCGCAGACCAAGCCCGGCCAACACCCGCATCGCCGGCCGGCGCCCCTCCACCTCGCAGAACCACGCCGCAGTGCGCCCGTGCCCACAGCCCTGCCGCCACGCTTCCGCACCCAGCACTGCCGCCTGATACGTCCTAGACGTATCTATAATTTTTTATGTTCCATGCTTGATTATTTATCAGTACCACATGTTTTTATAATGTTTTTATATCATTTTGGCATGATTTATAGAACTAACCTATTAACAAGATGCTCAGTGCCAGTTCCTGTTTTCTGCTGTTTCAGAAAAGTTGTTCGGGAAGTTTCTCGGAATCATCTGAAAATTTACGTGAATTGTTTTCACGAAGAAACAAAGACGGAGCCTGGAGGGGAGCTGCTAAGGGGCCCCACAGCCCCAGACGCCACCCAGGCGCGACCCACCCCTTGGCCGCGGCGGGGTCCCACCTGGGCGACTTCGTGGCCTCCTCGAGTCGCCCTTTTGCCTATAAATTGCCTTCGACGTGGAAACCCTCGATACCCGATCATATTTTCCAGAAAACATCTGAGGCCGTCGCCGTCGCCAACCCTAGATCGGGAGGGTTCTGATGCTCTTCTCGGTACCCTGCCGGAGGGGGAGATCATCACCGTAGGCATCTACACCACCATGCCTGCCTCCAGAGTGATGTGTGAGTAGTCCACCACGGGACTACGGGTCCATGGCAGTAGCTAGATGGTTGTCTCTTCTCCTTGTACTCTATTGCTTAGATCTTGTGAGCTACCTATCATGGTCAAGATCATATTATCTGTAACTGCTACATGATGTGTTTGCATGGATCCGATGAATTGTGAAAATCATTACTCTTGTTCATCTATGTGTTATGTTTTATCTATGATGTTGCATGCTCTCCGATGCTAGTGGATGCTTTGGCCAAGTAATTGTTAGTATCTTCAGAGAGGGTATTTATGCTAGATAGTGAGTTCATGCCTTCTTGTGCCGAGTGCGATTGACAGAAACGCTCATGCCAATGAATGTGCTGTTGCCACTAGGGAGAAAACAGCGGTGTTATTTCCTGCTTGTGTTATTTACATTGCTTACATTATGCACTTTGGTTATTGCAATGATCTGTTGCTTGCAACTTAATACTTCTGGGTGACATGCTGGATATCGATCTCGGGGGTGGATTATTAGTCATAGAAGTAGTTGGATAACGGTCTATGTATTTTGACGTGATACCCACATTAGATGAAACGGTGAACTATATTGTTTTATGATAGCATTGTTATGCGCCCACAATTCTGTTAATTGCCATGCTGTAATTTGTTTACCCATCATGTGTATCTTTTGGAGAGACCCCGGTCCTATTTTCCTACAGTGTTTACAACTGTTTTGCTAGCTTTCCGTTCTCTTTTTTCTCGCTGGTCCTATTTCACTTTCATCATATTTTACATCTGCACATTTAATTCTTTGTGTTCAGCAAGCCGGAGAGATTGGCAACCTTTTTGTTTCGTTAGGCCAAAGTAGTTTGTTTGTGATTGTGTGCAGGTCCACGTCAACACGCCACAATCCTTTTCTGGCGCCGTTGATACCTTGCAAGCCTTCTCCAAGTCCTACGGGTTCGATAATCTTGGTTTTGTAATCAAGGAAAACTGCTGCTTTGCTGCATCATACCTTTCTCTTAGGGTTCCCCAGCAAACGTGTGATCCACGTCATCACCACCTCGCCGCGCATCCGTCTCGCCGCGCCCTTGCCGCCACTAGTCGTCGTCTTGCCCGTCCCGCGCTGAGTGAACGTGAAATGGAGGGAAACTGCCCCGCCTCCACCTTCCTAGGGGAGCACGCAGCGTCTTTCGCTGGCTCCCTGATACGTCGCAAATGTATCTACTTTTCCAAACACTTTGCTATTGTTTTGCCTCTAATTATTAATGAATTTGTTTGGAACTAACCCGAACTGACGCTGTTTTCAGCAGAATTGCATTTGGTATCTTTCTTTTGTGTAGGGTTCAGAAGTTCGCGGAAAATTCCAGAAAAATTATAAAAAGTATTTTTGAGGGAAAAGAGCCACGGAGCCAGAAGACCGCGAGGGGGGGCCACCCCAGGATCAGGGGCGGGTCCCACCCACGGGTGGGGTCCAGGCCGCGGCAGGAGGCCGCCCCTGCCCCTGGGACCTCGCCTCTCGGCCCCCCTTCGCTTATAAGCACCCTTTCGACCTAAAAACGCGAGCCCTCGAACACTTTTCTCAGAAACCTTATGGAGCTCCACCGCCATCACGAACCCTAAATTCGGGGTCTAGGATCGATGTTCCGGCACCCTACCAGAGTGGAGATCGCCGCCATCGTCACTGCCAACGCCTCTCCATCAACCATCCATGTCGTCCCCCTCCATGTGTGAGTAGTTCCCTGCTGTAGGCAAGGGGATGGAAGGGATTGAATAAGATTGCTCATGTAATTCGATGCCAAATTGTTAGGGCACGATGCCTAGTATCCTCTATTTGTGTTAATCATCGTTGGTGCAACTAGTTATGCTTAATGCTTGTCACTTTGGGCCCGGGTGCCATGTTTTCAGATCTGAACACTTATGTTTGCATGAGTATAATTGTTGTTTGGATCCTATCTACTAGTTGTATGCACTTGTTGTCAACCGGAACCGGAGACCCCGAGTGTCAGAAACGGGGACATCGATGAGAATGGTTGGCAACTCGAGGGTTACATGTATTCATTGTGTGTTAATGCTTTGATCCGGTGTTCTATTAAAAGGAACACCTTAATTTCCATTTGTTCCTTAATTGGCCCGGCTGAAACCGGATGGCAGGACAAAAGATGCCGTGCAAGTTCTTATTGTAAGCACGTACGGCTAAATTAGGAATACATGCCTATCACTGTTTGACACTTGGATGCTATTTATATATTTATTTGCTTCGTGCTTAGTTATGTTCATTTCATGAGCTATCTTATTCATGCAACGCCCGTCTATCTGTCCCTATGCCTACTGTGTTTTAATCCCGCTGTTTACAATCATTACTTTTACCGTTATCATTGTTGTCTTTATTTTACTAGTGCTGTTACTATTCTACTGCTGCCATCAAATCACTGTTACTACTGATAAATTGCTTCGAGAGAAATCCTTTTCAGGTGTGGTTAAATTGACAACTCAACTGCTAAGGCTTATAAATATTCTTTGGCTCCCCTTTTACCGTTATCAAGACTATTTTCTGGCGCCGTTGTCGGGGAGCATAACTCTATTTATAAGTTCACCTGGGAGTTTTTCTGTCTGCTGTAATTTACTCTTCATCATGAAGGGTAAGCAAGATCCTAAGTTTCCAATACTGTCTTCCACCACAAGGAAAGGTACTGCTCTGAACTCTAAAGCTACTCTTGATTCACCTATTGTTTTAAGTCAACTTGTTACACCACCTGTGAACACTCGTCCTATTGTTGATGCTTTGCTTTCTGAGTCCGCTACTGCTTCTGATAAATTTGATGATGCTTCTACTGTGCTTGATGATGCTGGTTCTTTAGGCCCCTTTTTAGAATGTCTTGTCACTAGGTCTAAAGAAATTACAATGCTCAATGAAAATCTTACTACACCTGTTAGGTCTCCTAATCCATATAATTATGAGAGTAGGTATCCTGATGATTACTACATTGATCTTAATGATGAGTTTATTAGACAATATATGGACTGTTCTACTTCTAAAGATCCTGATGCTTTGAGGAAATTGCTTGAAAAGCATGCTGTTAAGAATTATTTTACACCTGATTCTGAGTTTGCTACTTCTCCCACATGCATTAAATATGATGATTTTAATTTCTCTGTTGATCTTTCACTCATATCTAATGTTGAATCTGATCCTTTTTGTGGAACTAAGGATGACAATGCTGTAGAGCACATGAATAAATTAGCTTCGCTTAGCCTTCTATTTTCTGATGATAAAAAGATACGGCGTTACTATTTAGTAAAGCTGTTTCCTTTCTCATTAAAAGATGATGCCAAAGTGTGGTATAATGCATTACCTTATGGATCCATAAAAAGTCCTCATGAATTGCTTGATTTTTTCTTTGCAAAATATTTTCCCGCTCACATGCAGCATGAGGCTTTGCAGAGAATTTTCAATTTCAGACAATTGGAGGATGAGCATCTCCCTAAAGCTTGGGGGAGATTCGGATCATTACTCAAGGCTCGGCCAGGGCATGATATTCCGAAGAATGAACTCCTTGATATATTTTATAATGGACTAACTGTTGAATCTAGGACATACCTAGATAGTTGTGCTGGTTGTGTTTTCAGGAAAAGGACTGTAGATGAAGCTGAAGAACTAATGGCTAAGATTGCTAAAAATCATGATGAATGGAGCATTCCTGAACCTCCTCCATTACCGACTCCGAAGAAAAGGGGAGTGCTCTTCCTAAACCCAGAACATATGCAAGAAGCCAAAAGATCTATTAAGGAAAAAGGTATAAGAGCTGAAGATGTGAAGAATTTACCTCCATTTGAAACTTTATGTGAGCCTACCACTCACCCACCTATGGTAGAGGTACACTCTCTTCATAATTTTACTGTTAATGATATTCCTTATAGTAAGCCTCCTAGTCAGTGTTTGGATGAATTTGATAACTTTATTGTTAAACAAACTCATTTTAATATTCAAATTCAAGAACAATTAAATGATAACACCCTGGTTATTAAAAATTTGCATTCTGTCTTGGAGAAAACTGCTAATGATGTCAAAGGTCTTGTTAAGCATTTTCATATGGTCCAAACTCAACTTGAACAAATTACTAAAGTGCAAAAAGACTTGCTTGCTGGAATTCGTACACAGAGTAATAAACAAACTTGTGGTGTTCTAACTAGAGGAGGTATCTCTACTCAAGATCCTCTTTATCCTGAGGGACATCCTAAAAGAATTGAACAAGAATCTCAACTAGGTAAAAATAATATTACTAGTTCCCCTAAAAAGAAAAAGAAAAAGAAGAAACATAAAGAATTAGGAGAAGCTAGTAATATGGAACTTGATAAAGAATCTACAAGTAATAATCCTAATGTTGTCTCTAATTCGGATGCTGAAACTGAAAGTGGTAATGAGCATGATAATGATACTAATGAACCTGAAGAACAGGAGGAGGAAACTGCACCTCCTGTTGCTAAAAAACATGGTAAAGAGAGAGAGCCATGGGTGCAAAAATCCATGCCTTTTCCATCTAAATCTCAGAAGGCTAAGGAAGAAGAACACTATAATAAATTCTGTGAATGGATGAAGCCCCTCTTTTTGCAAATTCCTTTGACAGATGCTATTAAGTTGCCTCCCTATTCAAAATATATGAAAGACATTGTCACCAATAAAAGAAAAATCCCTAATGAAGAAATCTCCACTATGCTTGCTAATTACTCTTTCCATGGCAAGATTCCTAAAAAGCTTGGTGATCCAGGTATACCTACTATTCCTTGCTACATTAAAAATAATTATGTTAGAACTGCTTTATGTGATCTTGGTGCAGGAGTTAGTGTTATGCCATTTTCTCTTTATAAAAGACTTTTATTAGATAAGCTTATTCCTACTGATATTTCCCTTCAAATGGCTGATAAGTCCACTGCTGTGCCCATTGGTATCTGTGAGGATGTTCCTGTTAAAGTTGCTAACTGTTTAATTCTAACTGACTTCGTGGTATTGGAAATGCCTGAAGATGATAATATGTCTATTATTCTTGGGAGACCTTTTCTTAATACTGCAGGTGCTGTTATTGATTGCAATAAAGGAAAAGTTACTTTTAACGTTGATGATAAAGACCACACGGTGTACTTTCCAAAGAAAATCAATACCAAAATTGGTTTGAACTCCATTGAGAATATTGAATCCATCAAGATTGGAACTATTGATTGTCCTTGTAACAGCCCCAACCTAGTAATGAAAATTACAAAGAATTTTTCCACTTTTTGTTTCCATGTTTGCATCATAGCATCCACATGCATTTGCTAATTCAAACATCCATTTGGAAACAAATTGAATTGGGGAGGCCAACTTCCCAACCTCCAAACCAATGACAATGTTCAACTTAGCAAACCAATTCCTTCTTGGACTTCCAAATGGTTTAGGAAGTTCCAAGTTTACTTTTGGAAACCAATTCTCAATTTCTAAATATTGCCAAATGAGAAATAAATATGAGAATTCAAATTGGCTAAATTCCATTCCTATTTTTGAAACCAAGTTAAACATTCCAAAATCTCAAACTAAAATCATGGGGAGCTTCAATGTTATTGTTAGTGCCTCCATGAATAATTTCAGTATTTTTGGAGATGTTTAAATGCTTCAATTAAATACAAATTGGAAATTGTCAAAAATACTTTAAATTAAAAGCTGTGAACAAATGATGGCCAAAAACATTTTATTTTGTCTCACCAATTTTTGTGGAGGTTTTAAAGGTCAAATGGAGCCTATATGAATTTTTATGGAATTTTTAAAAAATGTCATGGTGCCTCAAATAAATGGCCAAAGTCTGCTGGGGGACCTTTTTGCAAATTATTTCAAATTTGCCAAGGGGTTTTTCGCGAATTCCTTTTCTTTACCTCTCTCCTCCACAGTGCCGGCCATGGCACTGGCGCCATGCCCAGTTGCCGGCCGAGCTGCCCATGCCGCCGTGGCCCGTGGACGATTAGGAGCTGCCCCTGCCGCTCACCTGCTCCCCTCTCTCTTCCCTGGTCGTTTCCCCCGCAATTTCCGGATCGTGGTAGCCTTTTTCCTTCTCCCTCCGAGCTCTACCGTCGCCGGTGCTTCCCACTACCTCCACTGTCGCCTGGAGCCGTGCCGCCCGGATCAAAGGCCACAGCAAGGACCATCGTGCTCCCCTCTCTCTTCTCGCCGTCGAATTCGAGCCGGGGTGGCCCGGTATCGACGAATTCGTCCTCGCCCTCCCGCCTCGGCCGCGCCGCTCGCCGGGACGAATCCAGCGATTCCTGTCCCTCCGCGCTGTCGCCGTCCTCACAAACGAACTCAGGGTGAGCTCTGCTCCCTTTCGGTCCTCTCCCCTCTCCCTCTCTCCCACTCTCGCCGCCGATCGCCGTCGCGCTCGCCGTCGCGCTCGCCGCCGGCGTCACCTCGCAGAGCACCCGGCCTGGCCGAGGCTTGCGCCGGCCTGAGGCCAGAGGCCTCGGGCTGGTGCTCGGCCTGCGATCCCGGCCTGGGCCGGCCAGAGGCCGGCCGGATCGGCCACCACCCCAGCCTGGGCCGGCCAAAGGCCGGCCCCTTCGGGTTGGTCCCCGGCCTGGCCGGCTTTTGAAACAATTTTAAAATATTCATAACTTTTTGAAAACTGCTCCAATTTTGACAAAATCAAATATCAAAATGTTCACCAACACAAAACCTATGTGTTAGAAGCTGTGAGTTAGTCTTTTGAGTTTATATTCTTGTTGTTCATAAATGAATTCCAAAAGGGGTTCAAATAATACCTAATTTGGGAAATTCCTAATTCGATAAATAATTTATCCAAAAATTATGAATAAAATACCAATGTGATCAACACTTCAAATTCAATCAAACCATGCTATTATCACATCATGATCACAAATATTTAATCAATGTTATTCCTAATTTGATTAAATTAATCAAATTCAATTATTTAACTAATTTGCTATTTATTCATCGGTACTCCGAAAATTACAAATAAAGTATCAAAATGATCGGAATGACAAACCCTACCCATTTCATGTCATGTTCATGCATATTGAGCCATTTCTCTAATAATTCAATAACTTATAAATATTGTGGTCACTAAGATAAATATGGGGATTGCTCCCAAATAATTGCACTAATTATTTGGCTCTCCATCTAATTTGGCTTTTAAACTTATAAGATGTTATCCTTGCATCAATTGGACATGTCATCATGTGCTTGAGCACTGCACCTTGTGTTCTTGTGATTTATTTTGTTCCTTGTATTTTCTTTTGGGTATCGATAGATTCCGGAGTCGAGATTAACGCTACTTACCCTGACGAGCAGTACTACACGCCTTGGCAGCAAGGCAAGAGATAACCTAACCTTCTTGGCATCTAGCATCCAATTGTTTTACAAACTTATTTTATCCACCATAATATTGCATGCGATTCAAATGTCTCTTTTGATCAAGATGTAGAGTATCCTATGAATGCATGTTTATCCCCTGAACCATCACATGTCTCCCCTCCTATAAACCCTAGGTTTGATGTGTTGGCCGGAGACAAAGATACAATTGTTGTTATATATGCTTAGCTATGCTTAGCCATGCTTAGTCAACTGATATATTTTTTGTCCGGTGATTTAATTCCATTATTGTGAATGGTGGTGGAATGTTCGGACATGATGGTTACTTGGGGTGGATAAATTAAATTGATAAAAGGCTTGGATGAGTTGCCATCGGGGATGGTGTTTTGCCTCATTCTTGCCGCCTAGGATGAAAGTGCTTTTAGCTAGAACCAAGAACCGAGCGTGCTGCCATTGGTGGGTGTATGGGCGCCTTACTAACTGAATAACTTGTGCGGGCGTATCCAAGGGTCCTCTAGTTCATTTTTCCATTTGCGTGTGAGTGGAAAAGATGATGTTGATGAGGATTTGTGTTTAGGGCGTGGCGATGGGGCAGGGGCTGAAATAGGCTGGGGAAACTTGCCCTGTGGCCACAGATGACTCTTGGATAGTCTCACGCGAGGTAAAGGTTTAACCGCGCCCGCTCGGCGGCCTTCCCCGGAAGAAGGCCAATCAGGTGAGCCGAACGGTACCAATGGGTAATTTAGTACACCCCTGCAGGGTAAATCTTTTCGAAAATCCGTGTCCACGGTTATGGACAAACTCTTGGGAAAGGCGGATTAGCTCATAGATAACATTAACCTAATTGATATGGCAGCTAAAGGTTGCATAATCAACGTGTGATAAAGGTTCATTTCCTCGAGGGTGATTCGAGTGAGTGCCTTTGGTGGACATGAGAGGTGTTTATGGCTACAAGTAGGTTCGCCGAGAACCGAAGATGAAATGTTACTCTCTTATCCCCTTTATGAAAAATATTCTGATTAGGCGGTGCCTTGTGTCTTTTGTATATTTTAAACGAAAATCTAGCTTTATGCAAATTAGCTACATTACATAGCTTTAGAGCCTCCGTCAGCATTGGGCCTATATCGCCCTACTAAACTTGCGAGTACATCGTACTCAGTCTCTCTTTGCTGCCTTTATATTTGTATTTCAGAGGAGGACGACACCGAGCAGCTAGGTGGGTTCTACGTGGACATCGACTAGTAGTCCGGGGTTCCCAGGTGGCAGCTTGGGACCGTGGAGCAAGCTGGCTGGGTTTATTTATGTGTAGGCCTCTTAGGCCCTATATTTGGATCTTGTTGTACTAGACAACACTACTTCGCTTCCGCTTGTTGAATTGATGGTCTGTGACCTTTTGATGTGTAATATTTGTATCTTTCTCATATATGAGTTGCTATATGAGTTTTGTGTCGTAGAGTCTGCAATGTGCCAGTTTGTTCCACAAGTCTCGGTCTCTTTACTATACGTGAAAGCGATGTCTGAGCTTATGGCATGATCGAGGTGTTGTGTGCCGATGATCCATTCCGAGCACACCTGCCAATGAGTTTTGGCCTGGGATTGGTAAACCCAGTAACCCTCGATTGTGTAGCATGACCGGTTACACAATGTTTCACTGTATAGTTCTAGGGTCGGGGCGTTACAGTCCTATTCATACACATTCAAGAAAATATGAAACTCTCATGATTGGGACAATTCCTATTCAATATGAGATTATGAGCTAACTTGATTGTATGTTGAATATTGAATAATTTATGTCAAATAAATTTGGTGTGGTAGCAAGACTTGATCAACCTTCCTAACAAACCAACTTTAGCAACATAAAGATATCAAGATTCATTAAATTTTCTTCTATTGTTCATCTTTAATTTTTCTATAATTTTTATTTCTTGCTTAGTTTGTCCTTTTTAAATACAATTATCCTGTTTTATTAACTTATTTTGATCTCATTTAAGTTCTTCTGTAAAAGTTTTCGAAAAATTCCAGAAAAATTACATGAATTTTATTATTTTTAAAGAGACACAAGAGTGCTTGGGGCTGACCTGGGGGACACCCCAGGGGCACAGGCGGGTCCCACCCGCGGATGAGGCCTTGGCCACGGCCAAGGGCCGCCTGTGCCCCCTGGAGGGCCCCACCAGGTGAGCTTCCTCCCACACACGCCCTCTCTCTCGAAAAATCACTCCCCCATTGCTCAAACCCGAGTTTTTGTTCTTGAGTGCTGGGATTTTCGATCTCTTTGTTCAGCCCATTATTCTTGCTGAAATTTGGAGCAAATCCTCTCCGGTATGTGACTCCTTCACTCCTCCAATTAGAATCTCGAATGGTTTTGTATAAGTTGAGTATTTTGCTGTTGTTTATGACTTTGAGTATGAACTTGCATGCTTGATTTGTGACTTGTTAGATGGATTTGATGCATGTACTAGTTGATATTGAGTCGTAGGAATAGTCTAATGCACTTCCTATATTTTATTTTCAAGTTTTATGGGGTTTGTTGAAAATTTTCAGAAAAGGAAGAACATGCCTAAGTTCAATTTAGGTGGGATCTTCAAGAAGAAGGAGCCCTCTTCTCGTCGAGAAACGAGAGGGTCAAGTTCTAATGCACCAATGAGGCCTTCATATAATGAAGATTTGGAGCCACTTGGTGTTATTGTGCTTGCTCGAGAGACGGATGTGCGTTCATCGGTATACCCATGTTATGAATTTCTACAAGCTGCAGGTATACGCAATGAATTTACTAGTCTTGTCACTAATGCATCGTTGAAAAATATTGTATTAGTGGAGAGGCCCCAATATCTTAAGCTCACTAACATCTTTATGCAAAGCTTTAATTTCAATGATGATCCATATCACCCTAGTGTGGAGTTCATGATGTATGAGCGACCTTGTAGAATGCCTTTGTCTGAGTTTTGCAGCGCTTTCGGAGTGAGGAACTCGGGGCTCACAGGCAAGATGAACACACAACCCCAGTACCTCAAGGAGCTCTATGCCGGAATCTGTCATGATGATGGGAGAGACTCTACGCGTGCAAAATTTGGGAGCATTCAGTTTCCAGCTGTGAGGTATTTGGGCTATGTCATTGCTCGTTGTATCCTTCCCCGGGATAACACGAGTAACATGTCTAGTCCTGATCTTGCTATTCTTGCCGCTGCAATTAATCATGATGATTCCTATAATATTGGTGCTCTTATTGCTCATCGCCTTAGCACTAACAAAATTAAAGGAACTATTTATGGAGGTATTATTGCTTCAATCATGCTTACTACTGCCATGCTTCCTCCTAGAGAGGATGATCTAGAGTTGGATTTTATTAGGCTTAATCTTGCTGCAATGAAAACTCACCACTATGTCACTTATGATTCCACTTTGGAGAACTTGCAGTATAGATTGTTATTTGGTTTTGATTTGGATAACCCTCGCTTTGTGAGATTGCCTGCTCCTGTTTTGTTCAACTCTGCTGCTAGGGACGGATACTTGTTTCCTGAGGAGGTGCTGGATGAGTACCTCGCATCACTAGCCCCTGAGGAGGAGCCAGAGGAGGAGCCACAGGACTCGTAGTGGCAGCCACAGACGGGCGCCAACTGGGGCGTGCCGCCGCCGTGGTAGATGGATCCCACTTAGGCCAAAAGCCTAAGCTTGGGGGAGTACGTATTTCTCACCAACATCTTTTTTATTTCGTTCACTCAACTATCATATGTCGGTGTCTTCGTTATTCCTTTGTATATTCATTAGTTTTCTTTTTGCTTTCTTTTCGCTCTTTTCAATTTGCTCAGTCGCCTTAGTTGTTCTTTTTGTTTATTAATCAAAAACCCAAAAAGATTTCCTCTTTGTTCGCCTCTTCTTTCTCATAATCAAAAAGACCAAAAATATTTTCTTTTGTTTCTTTTTCGTTTGTTTTCTACTTCGTTTTTAGTCGCTTCTTCCCAAATTGAAAACGGCAAAAAGATTTCTCTTCTATTTCTGCGCTATTCCTTTCGCTATTCGAAAAACACAAAAATATTTCCTCGTCTTCTTTGTTTTGTAGTTGTTTCAGAGTTCAACCCGTGTTTGTGACGACACTTGCACATTTTTATTATTTCCACATCTTTCGGTTGTGCAAGCGTCTATGCAATAATGATGATATTTGGCGACACGGATTTGATGAGGAAATTTGGTATGAACTCTATTTGTTTTCATTTTTGTACAGATGCTTATCCTCATGCTCATGTTTTAGTTTGCTATGGTAGAATGTTGCGTAGATGATATTACTTAGTTTTTATGGATTCCCATGCTTAGCCTCAACTTCTTAAGAGTGGATAATTTGTCATGTAGACGTGAGCATGTTTTGCATTGTTTATAATATGGTATGGTAAAGTGAGATCCTCCCCCAAAAGATTTATTTGGATTGACTTGGCACATGTTCACACATGTAAAAGACTAAAAATAAAGTATGTTAAGCCTTGACGGTTTATTGTGCTTAGAATTGTAGTATCACTCTTATGCTTTATTCATTGATTGATTTTGTCGCAAAGCATGATTATGACAGTAGTGCTCTTGATCGGTCGCTCCCGAGTCTTTTGCTAGCCTCCATTTGTACTGGGTGTAATTGTCCATCCGTGCATCCACTTTCCTTAAGCCAAAGTATTCCATTTGAGTCCACTATATCTTCCTACATATGGCATTTCACCGCCATTCCAAGTAAAATTTTCATGTGCTACCTGTAAATCATTCAAAAAATGCTTCTTTTTATGTCTCTGTTTTTAGCTCATGAGGAAGCAGTAGAGGGCTAGATATAACTTGTGACAAGCAAGGTCATTTCCCCCTTTTCACCCGTGTTGATGGATTACGTCTTCACTTGAATCAACCCGAGAGCAGCTTAAGCAAAATATAAATATAACTCACCATTCTCCTCCACGCAATGGAAAATCTGAGAAATCAGCTGAAACATGTTGGGAATATGCCCTAGAGGCAATAATAAAATGGTTTATTAAGCATATTCAAGTTTATGATAATAGTTTATTATCCATGCTATAATTGTATTAAATGGAAACATAATACATGTGTGGAATATAAACACCCGGAGTCCCTAGTGAGCCTCTACAGGACTAGTTCGTTGATCAAGAGATAGTTAGAGTTTCCTAACTATGGACTTGTTATAGTCACTTGATAACGGAGTCATATCATTAGGAGTAATGGTGTGATGGACATGACCCAAATAAAGAGTTGCAATTAATCGTGTCACAAAAGTTTTGTTGTCAACACTTTTAATATGCCAAATATAGTTTCCTTAGACCATGAGATCATATCACTCCCGTTCACTGGAGGAATACTTTGTGGACATCAAACGTCACTTCGTAACTGGGTGATTATAAAGGTGGCTTTCAGGTATCTCCGATGGTGGGTTGTTGGGTGATATGAATCGAGAGTGGAATTTGTCCCTCCTTGTGACGGAGAAGATATCTCCAGGCCTTCTCGGTAATATAGCATCAAGAGTCTGCAGACATGTGATTAAGTTGTAATCACCGGGATCCTATATTATGGACGAGTAAAGAGAACTAGCCGGTAACGAGATTAAACTGGACATGGGGATGTCAACGATTATATCTCGGGCAAGTAAATATCGTGAGACAAAGGGAATCGTATATGAGATTAATTGAATCTCCGGCATTGTGGTTCAATCGAGAAAAGGTTTTCGTTGAGTGTATAGGAATTAATATGGACATCCCGGTCCCGCTATTAATTATTGATATGATCATGTCTATGCATTCTCGAACCCGTAGGGTCACACACTTAACGTTCCGATGAAATTAGGTTTTGCGATGAATTAAATGATGACGTGAACGAATGGTGATTCGGAGTCTCGGATGGGATCCCGGACATCACGAGGAGTTCCGGAGGAGTCCGGAGAATAAGATTCATATATGGAAAATGGTTTCCGGAGGTTTCGGAAAAGTTCCGGAAATTATTTAAAGGGTACCGGAAGGTTCCGGAATGTTCTAGAAGAGTCTAGAAGTGGGACCGCATAAATTGTATGGGGCCCACATGGTGCAAAGGGGTGCTGCCACCACTAGGTGGGGCGCACCACCCAAGCCCATGGGCTGATGCGGCATGCATAGGAGGGGAGTCCCACTCCTAGTTGGACTAGGAGGTGGGCTCCCACCCCTTTAGGAAAGGGGCCCAAGGAGGAGTCCTTGTTGGACTCCAACTTGGGGGGCAAGACAAAAGGGGGGGCCGGCCGGCCCTGCCCTTGCCCTAGCCGCCACCTATATAAGGAGGGGCAGGGGGGGCGCACCACACACCTTGGAGGCAGCCGCACCCCCCCCCCCTCTAGCCGCACCCCCCCTCTCACTCCCTCAACCCTAGCCGCACCCCTCTCTCTCCCGGAGGGCTGCCGCCGCCTCACCACCACATCTAGCCGCACCCCCTTGCCCTAGGGGCTGCGCCACCTTGCTCCTCTCCCTCTCCTCTTGCTTGGCTTGGCGAAGCCCTGCTCGCGGAGATCGTCATCGTCACCGGCACTACCGTCGTGCTGCTGAGATCATCAAGGCCACGTCGTCTCGCTTGCGGGATCAAGGAGTCGACGTCTTCATCGAGCTGTACGTGTGGACGCCGCGGAGGTGCTGCCCGTTGCCGCACTTCACCGGATTGGATCTCGAGGATAATACATCTCCTCGCGACTAGACGAGTCTAGTTGCGGGGATCGACTAGCCAACCCCTGCACCGACAAAACACGTTTGTTGATCTTCGAGGGTAAGAGATTGGATCTCATCTTCGCTATCTTCATCTCGTTGATCTAGATCCTTGGGGTTTATTCCGCTTTGCCGCGTAGAAAATTTTTGTTTTCCATGCTGCGACCCCATCAGTGGTATCAGAGCCTAGATCGTCGTAGGTGTTGATGCGATTAGAACACAAGGAGTTGTGGGCGTTGATATTTTATGTTGCTACCTTCTCGCGTGCACTTTGCATCTTTGCGGTATTGTGAGATTGAAGCGGCCCGGACCAACCTTACTCGTCCACGCACGAGAGACCGGTTCCACGACTGACATGCAACTTGTTTTGCATAAGTGGCTGGCGGGTGTCTGTTTCTCTTGCTTTAGTGAGGATGCAATTTTCAATGGAAGGCCTTTCAAAAGGATGAGTAAATAAGCAACTATTATATCACCGTTGTGGTTTTTGCGTAGATTAGAACGGTTCTATCTCGTTGACCCAAGCCACGTAAAATTTGCATAAACAAAGTAGAGGCGTCTAACTTGTTTTGCAGAGGGGGTCAAGTGATGTGATATGGCCAATGTGATTTGTGATAATGTATGCAATGATCATGTTTGTAATTATTTCGCGACTTGCATGTCGACGAGTACGGCAACCGGCAGGAGCCATATGGTTGTCTATTATTTTATGTGACCTGCGTGTCAATAAAATCACCATGTAATTTGCTTTGCTTTATTGCTAAGAGTAGCATTAGTTGTAGTTGCAATAGTTGGTGGACAACCATGGTGATGGCGCCAAGATGATGGAGATCATGCCGGAGATGGAGATCTTGCCGGTGCTTTGAAGATGGAGATCTAAGAGCATATGAAGAAAGGCCATATCATATCACAATTATGAATTGCATGTGATGTTAATCCCTTTTTATGCACCTTATTGTTATGCTTAGATGTGATCGCGACGGTAGCATGATAAGGTGATCTCTCATGTTAATATCAAGATAATTAAGTGTTCTCCCCTAGTATGCGCCGTTGCGAAAGTTCGTCGTTCGAAGCATCACGTGATGATCGGGTGTGGTAGATTCAACGTTCACATACAACGGGTGCAAGCCAGTTTGCACAAGCAGAAATACTACGGTTGTCTTGACGAGCCTAGCATGTACAGACATGGCCTCGGGAACACAGGAACCGAAAGGTTAAACACGAGTCATATGAATGATATGATCAACACTGAGTTGTTCACCATTGAAGCTACATCATCTCACGTGATGATCGGTGGTGGTGTAGTGGATTTGGATCGTGTGTCACTAATCAACCAGAGAGATGTTGAGTTCAGTGGGAGTTCGTTAATTTGATTAATTTGAACTAAAATTATCATAAACAAGTGTCCTAAAGATGTCTTTGCAAAATCCTTGTAGATCATGGGAGACTACAGTAGTATGTTTCTTGCTGAGGAGCTGCGTCTAGATGGGTCCAACTTTGCTGAGTGGTACATGCGTCTGAGAAAAGCCCTATTCGACAATGATGAGCTCTACGTGATAGATGAAGCTTTAGAAAAACGCCCTGATGTTACTGTTGACTATGAAGGGTATATGGAGTGGTATGAACAAAAGACCACCTACTTGAGAGTCGAGTGGCTGATATGCACCTTCATGGATTCTAACCTTGGTAGACAATTTGGAAACTTGAGCGCAATGGAGATTGTCGATGAGCTGAAACAAAGGTTCATAGCACAAGTTAGAGTTGCAAGGTTTGAATGCCTGGATGAATTTCTTTCAACTAAGATGGAAGAAAACACTTGCTTGGAACAGCACCTAAGTAAGATGCACCGGCTGTATTATACTATGGTGGATGTTTGGAACCATGAAATAACTGACGAGATGGCAATAGATGGGGTGCTGCGTTCGCTTCCCCCCAGCTATAAGGAATACGTGAAGAACTATGTCATGGGAAGGGATTCGATCACTTTCTGTGAGTTCATTTCCCAGCTGAGTCAAGTTAAAGTGGAACCCATAGCAGGAGAGGTAGTCAACGCAGAAGGTATATTTGATATACTAGTTATAAATGTTTAATGTCCCATTTACACTTAGGGTGAGCTAAGTATTTGATACTTGTGCTGTTTTATGAAAACAGGGCCTGCCGTTTGAGAAGTGCATGGAGGGACTGAGTGGATTTCGCGGGCAGATGGCAATCAAGGAGTTGATGCTGGCGTCATTTCACTTCTACATTTATCGTTTTAAATTAGAGGATTTGAATGGTTTTTGTAATCGAATTAAGTGTGATCTTAAATAGTGTGTCTCGGTTTGTGAGACGGTCATTCATGTTAAAGACAAGTGGTTGTTCTATTTTCATGAGTAATCCTTTTTGGAGATCACGTTTCGATTATGAGATTATTGTCCTTTGCTAGATTTAAACGATAATTAGTTAAACACTTATAAAATAAAGACATGCTAAAATATCCAATACTTAATGATGAGAATTGTTTTAATTGTACTATTAGTGCTGAAGAGCATGTTGATGCGCATCACTAAGTAGTGTGATTAAAAATGCCATTTTCTGAAAATGCCATGAGTTGCTGAAAATAAACACAAGTGTTGGTTGTATTTTTCAGTAAATAAAAGACATCATTATTTTATCATGGATGAGTGAATAGGAGTATTTATTCATGTCATGATGAGATTTTGGAAGTAAAGGATATTAAGTTAACAAGATAATTGAGTCTTTTCGATTTGATCAAAAGAGACAAAATATTTGAGTTATTGTTTAGTATGGTGACTTGTGACAAGTGTTATCACAAATTACAATGTTTAGAGATTATTCAAAAGGTGTTTTGATAAACCTAAAGTATTGTAGTCACATTATATTTGATATTATGTGGTCATAAACAAAGGGTTCTTAGTTTTAAGGTTTCATTAGTATCATTTAGATTTATTTTGATAACACTCTCTGTTTTAAATAAAGGATCTATTTAATGATTTGCATTTCGCATATGAGTTATGTAAATAGTGGTTTCAATAATTATGAGATAATTAAAACCAAAGCAAATAAAGTTTTGTAGAATGTTCATATGAGATGAATAGAGATTCCACAATGTGAGACTAAAAGGAACAAACCAATGTGTTTGGTTGTGTTATGTTTAGTGGTTTATCGTGAAATGGTTTCATGGATAAAAGAATTGTTGGAATAAAGTTTAGAAAGCTTAAACCTGCATGTTTATGTATCAAGTGGCACATATGTAAAGTGCTATGTTGGTTAAAACTTGACACATAAAGGTTTTGATGATGGTGATCATTGAATTTGGTTTAGCTTGTCTAAAGAGAAGTAGGTTCAAGAATATGAATTTTGTCAAAAGTTGCAAAATAATATTCATGATTTACTTGTCGTGTTTGAGAAACAAGACATACCTACAAAACTACAAAAGAAGAAATAGAAACTTTAAATACGAAAGTGACTAAGAGTCATTCCAATTTAAGTTTAAATCATAAAGTAATCGTTACTTGATTTTGTGAAAAGATGTTTCACATATNTCGAGAAGTGCATAAGAAACTGAGTGAGATCTAATTAAGATATGTGGTGACATATATTAAGTTAGAGCAGAAATTAATTTCCATAATCAAAATATGTGGTGACATATGTTTGAGTGGGAGCTAGTTAAATCATGGTCAAATATAAAGATAACATATTTCTGAGTGGGAGCCACTGTGTTTTCACGATTTAATATGTGTATGAGGTATATTTGAGTGGGAGTTTACAACATAGTGTTTGAATGAAATGGAGATTTCATAAATGTTGTAAATCTTGTCATGGACCAATGCATAACTTATGAAGTTAGTTTGAACGTCAATATTCATGTAGATGAATGTATCTATGGTGGATAGATAAGTTGATAAACATTAAAGTCAGGGTGTTTTACCTATACAAGTTGTTGAAGGAGTTCAAAATGAAACAAGAGAAGAATGGTTCATCTCATTGTGATATATAGGTGAAGCATTGAGTTAGAGAACTCAGTACAAAATTGATGGTTGGAGGATATGTTGGAATTCAATATGAATTGTTCATAGATCTCAACATATAAATACCATGTGTTTGTATATGACGATATGTGACCCAAGTTCTTAATTGTAAGAACATGTTGAATGAGGAGTCATTTTTCATGAAATTGAGATAAATTTAGAAATGGTGGACTGGTTGAAGTCATAAAGCCAGACTAAATTAGGGATCTCTTAATAGCAGAGTAGCACAGCGAAAGCATGATCGGAAATGTCAAAGTGACAAGGTTCACTGTTGATTTGTTAAGTCTACAACATATAGGAGTATATGGTTAATTCAAGGATTGAAATAAGATATAATATTTTGGTTTGAGAAAGTTGTTTCAAGATTGAGTGAGTTCCAGATGCATGTGTTATGAGAAAGTCCTTTTGACTAATCATACATATGGCATGAAAGGATATGATTATCTCACTCTATAACCAAACATATTATATGCATTATATGATAATGGTTTTATCATGGGATGATAGGAAGTTTATCATATGATGATAAAGTAATGTCAAATTAGGTGACAGTTACAATTTTGCAAAGGACATAAAGAGCTGTAAAGGTACAGAGTACGGACGGAACCTCTTCCACAAGCAAACATGATCAGCACTGAGACTTCATGAGTGAGACTCCATGGGTGTTGGATCGCGGAAATGTAAACTAGATTATTGACTCTAGTGCAAGTGGGAGACTGTTGGGAATATGCCCTAGAGGCAATAATAAAATGGTTTATTAAGCATATTCAAGTTTATGATAATAGTTTATTATCCATGCTATAATTGTATTAAATGGAAACATAATACATGTGTGGAATATAAACACCCGGAGTCCCTAGTGAGCCTCTACAGGACTAGTTCGTTGATCAAGAGATAGTTAGAGTTTCCTAACTATGGACTTGTTATAGTCACTTGATAACGGAGTCATATCATTAGGAGTAATGATGTGATGGACATGACCCAAATAAAGAGTTGCAATTAATCGTGTCACAAAAGTTTTGTTGTCAACACTTTTAATATGCCAAATATAGTTTCCTTAGACCATGAGATTATATCACTCCCGTTCACTGGAGGAATACTTTGTGGACATCAAACGTCACTTCGTAACTGGGTGATTATAAAGGTGGCTTTCAGGTATCTCCGATGGTGGGTTGTTGGGTGATATGTATCGAGAGTGGAATTTGTCCCTCCTTGTGACGGAGTAGATATCTCCAGGCCTTCTCGGTAATATAGCATCAAGAGTCTGCAGACATGTGATTAAGTTGTAATCACCGGGATCCTATATTATGGTCGAGTAAAGAGAACTTGCCGGTAACGAGATTAAACTGGACATGGGGATGTCAACGATTATATCTCGGGCAAGTAAAATATCGTGAGACAAAGGGAATCGTATATGAGATTAATTGAATCTCCGGCATTGTGGTTCAATCGAGAAAAGGTTTTCGT
The DNA here is from genome assembly GCA_012064385.1 of Puccinellia tenuiflora. Taxonomy (NCBI): domain Eukaryota; kingdom Viridiplantae; phylum Streptophyta; class Magnoliopsida; order Poales; family Poaceae; genus Puccinellia; species Puccinellia tenuiflora. The sequence goes on along the minus strand of QRDG01000231.1, from coordinate 1,204,321 downwards.
TGAGTGTATAGGAATTAATATGGACATCCCGGTCCCGCTATTAATTATTGATATGATCATGTCTATGCATTCTCGAACCCGTAGGGTCACACACTTAACGTTCCGATGAAATTAGGTTTTGCGATGAATTAAATGATGACGTGAACGAATGGTGATTCGGAGTCTCGGATGGGATCCCGGACATCACGAGGAGTTCCGGAGGAGTCCGGAGAATAAGATTCATATATGGAAAGTAGTTTCCGGAGGTTTCGGAAAAGTTCCGGAAATTATTTAAAGGGTACCGGAAGGTTCCGGAATGTTCTAGAAGAGTCTAGAAGTGGGACCGCATAAATTGTATGGGGCCCACATGGTGCAAAGGGGTGCAGCCACCACCTTGGTGGGGCGCACCACCTAAGCCCACATGGGCTGGTGCGGCATGCATAGGAGGGGAGTCCCACTCCTAGTTGGACTAGGAGGTGGGCTCCCACCCCTTTAGGAAAGGGCCCAAGAAGGAGTCCTTGTTGGACTCCGACTTGAGGGGCAAGGCAAAGGGGGGGGCCGGCCGGCCCTGCCCTTGCCCTAGCCGCCACCTATATAAGGAGGGGCAGGGGGGGCGCACCATACAACCAAGGAGGCTGCCGCACCCCCCCCCTCTAGCCGCACCCCCCTCTCCCTCTAAACCCTAGCCGCACCCCTTCTCCCCGAAGGGCTGCCGCCGCCTCACCACCACACCTAGCCGCACCCCCTAGCCCTAGGGGCTGCGCCACCATCTACTCCTCTCCCTCTCCCCTCGCTTGGTTTGGCGAAGCCTTGCGTGCGGAGATCGTCATCGTCACCGGCACTACCGTCGTGCTGCTGAGATCATCAAGGCCACGTCGTCTCGCTTGCGGGATCAAGGAGTCGACGTCTTCATCGAGCTGTACGTGTGGACGCCGCGGAGGTGCTGCCCGTTGCTGCACTTCACGGATTGGATCTCGAGGATAATACATCTCCTCGCGACTAGACGAGTCTAGTTGCGGGGATCGACTAGCCAACCCCTGCACCGACAAAACGCGTTTGTTGATCTTCGAGGGTAAGAGATTGGATCTCATCTTCGCTATCTTCATCTCGTTGATCTAGATCCTTGGGGTTTATTCCGCTTTGCCGCGTAGAAAATTTTTGTTTTCCATGCTGCGACCCCTTCAACGACCTCCTCGGCTTCCCGTCCCGCAGTCAATGCTGGCCACGGTGGACGCGGCCCCCGTCCTTTTTAAACCCCGGCCGTACGCGATGGCGACCTCACATAGCTAGCCCCGCCGCCCTCCCCACACTCCATCGAACGTGCCCTAGCCCTAGTCCTAGCCCTAGCCCTCGCCCTCGCCGGAGCCGGAGCAATGTCGAAGCGGTGGTGGCCAGGCGGCAAGCACCAGTCCGAGTCCGACGGCTCGGGCTCTGGCCGCTCCGGCCGTCGCCGAGGCGCTGGACTGCCTCCCCTTGCTCCTCCTCCACCACCACCATCGTCGGCGCCGCGCAGAGTGCGCATCGTCGGCGCGGACCCACGTCGTGCCGGTCCACAGGCCGGCGGGCCGGCCAAGAAGAAGAAGCCGACGCCTCGCTACCGCCGGTACGTCCGGGTGGAGGAGGCGCAGTGGCACTGGGAGAACGCCGTCCCGGTGCGCTGGTCGGACGTCCACCTCCCGGACAACTGGCACCTGAATCCGCAACGGATTCCGGTGCCGCCGATCCCGACCGACCCCACGGCCAGGGCGGTGGAGATCGCACGCCGGCGCAGCCTCCTCCCCAATCACCGCCTCGACGACCCGGCGTACGCGCCGGGCTCCCCCTACTGGGACCAATGGTTCCGGGAGGAGCACGACGAGCGCCGCCGGAGCTACTTCGCGCCGGCCCCGGTGCCGCCGGTGGAGCGCACGGAGTACCCGGCGCTCCCGGAGGGGATGGACGACGTCGACCAATGGTTGGAGGTCGACTCCGACGGCGAGGCCGCCCCCATGGACGAGGACGACGACATCGACGACGCCTTGAAGGCAGCCATGGCGGCGTCCCGGCAGGCCTTCGTCGACGACGAGCGCCGCCGCTGGGAGATGGTGGTGCAGGACGCACTGCCGCCGCCGCCGCCGCACGGTCTGCCGCCGCAGGGACCGCCACCCCCGCCTCCGCCACAGGGACAGCCGGGGCTGGACTGGGTGCAGGCCCTCGCCCAGGAGGAGGAGGCCTACGACCCGCCGGAGGAGGAGTACCAGGAGCCGGTGGGATTCCCACCGGAGCTGTTCGGGCAGTCGTGGGTATTCACGACTGTGCCCCAGCTGCCGCCGCCGCCGCCCCAGGACGCCATCCCGGAGGAGCCAGGGACGCCGCCGCGGGACGTCCCCATGGAGCAGCAGCAGCAGCCGCCGCCGCCGCCGCCTGCGCATCTGTGGGAGGCACCACCGTACGTCGTCCTCTCCGACGAGGAGGGCGACGAGGACTAGCTAGGACCTCCCCCTCCCCCCCCCTAAGTAAATGTAATGAACCCCTAGCAATGTAATGAAGTTTATTTCCGATCTACGAACTGTCCCCGCCGCCGATTTAAGGTCACCGGACCACCGCCGCCGCCGATTCTAGCTAGGGTTCGTGCCATCGGACCACCGCCGCCGCCGATTCTAGCTAGGGTTCGTGCCATCGGACCACCGCCGCGCCGATCTAGAGTTTGAGAGGGCCGTACCTTAGGCGGAGCGCGCGGGGGACGGCGGCGAGGAAGAGGGACGCGAGCGACGGCGGCGGCGGTGGCGGCCAGATTTTGGCAGCCTGGCGGCGTCGTCGCGTGAGAGGAGCCCGGAGGCGTCTGCATCTTGGGCCTGGCGGCAAAAATGGGGAAGAAATCCGCGGAGAGGGACCAAGTAGGCTCAAATCGGCCTTTAGTCCCGGTCCGTGACACCAACCGGGACTAAAGACCCCTATAGTCCCGGTTGGTGTCACGGACCGGGACTAAAGGTGGGCTTTTTGGCGCGCTAAGTTTCGCAGCGGCCCGAAAATGGCCTTTAGTCCCGGTTGTAGCCACGGACCGGGACTAAACGGCCGTTTGTATTTTTTTCTTCATTTATGAATGTTTTCAAATGTTCATATTTTATAAACTTTACATGTTTCCAAATGTAAATATGAATATGTTATATATATTGAACATTTAAATAGATGAGTTGAGTAAAACCGTTGTACCAATAAAATTCGAGGTTAGGATAAATATATTCAACATTTTAAATATTTAATGAAAAACCCTCAACTTTTTAACAGTCAAAACAAAATTCTACCAATTATTACACATATGTATAGAACAAGTTAGGATAAATAAATATCTCATACATTATTACAAATGACCACAATACATCAACATCATTCAACACTTCTTCGTGTCTGTCATTTTTTCTTCTTATCGCGTCGTATCCATGGACAATCTTCATCATTCAACGCGATGGTTGGGTCAATTTTCACTGTGAAGGGGGGAATTTCATCAAACTTATTGTAATCTTCTGACATGTCTGTCTTGTCCTCCACTCCCACGATGCTTCTTTTCCCTGAAAGAACTATGTGGCGCTTTGGCTCGACGTCGTACGATGCATTCACTGCTTGCTTATCTTTTCTTTTCTTCGGTCTGCTAGACATGTCCTTCACATAGAAAACCTGAGCCACTTCACTGGCTAGGACGAATGGTTCGGTGTCGTATCCAAGATTCTGCATATCCACTGTAGTTATTCCGTACTTCGGGTCTACATGTACCCCGCCTGTCAGGTTGAACCATTTGCACTTGAACAAAGGGACTTTAAAAAATGGTCCATATTCAAGTTCCCATATCTCCTCTATGTAACCATAATATGTGTCCTTTTGCCCATTGCTGTTTGTTGCATCAAAGCGGATACCACTGTTTTGGCTGGTGCTCTTTTTATCTTGATTGGCCGTGTAAAATGTATTTCCATTTATCTCATACCCTTGATAAGTCAATATAGTCGAAGATGGTGCATTGGCCAACAAGTATAGCTGTTCTCCAACAGTGCTGTCATTAAAGAGACGTGTTCGCAACCAACCTCCGAAATTCTTCACGTGTTCTTCATCAATCCAATATTTAGATTGCTCTGGGAAGTTCAAACGTAGAATATTCTTATGTTCCTCGATATACGGAGCCACCAAGCTGGAATTATGTAGAACCGTGTAGTGTGCTTGACTATAAGAATGCCCGTCCATACATATTATTGGTTTCTTTCCCAGCGTGCCTTTTCCCCGCAGTCTCCCCTCATAGCGTGATTAAGGAACCCCGATTGCCTTGAGGTCAGGAATAAAATCAACACAAAACTCAATGACCTCCTCTGTTCCATAGCCCTTGGATATGCTTCCTTCTGGCCTAGCACGGTTATGAACGTACTTCTTTAGGACTCCCATGAACCTCTCAAAGGGGAACATGTTGTGTAGAAATACGGGACCGAGAACGAAAATCTCTTCGACTAGATGAACTATGAGGTGCGTCATAATATTGAAGAAGGAGGGTGGGAACACCAACTCAAAGCTGACAAGACATAGGACCACTTCCTTCTGTAAATCCGGCAGAGTTACTGGATTGATGACCTTCTGAGAAATTGCATTGAGGAATGCACATAGCTTAACAATGGGTACTCGAACATTTTCCGGCAGGAGCCCCCTCAGTGCAATCGGAAGTAATTGTGTCATAATCACGTGGCAGTCATGAGACTTTAGGTTCTGAAACTTCAACTCTGTCATGTTAATTATTCCCTTTATATTCGACGAGAAGCCTGACAGGACCTTGATACTGTTTAGTACTTCAAAAAGATCTTCTTCTCTTCTTTGGTAAGAGCGTAGCTGGCAGGACCTTGATACTTCTCTGCATTCAGGTTGTCTCGTTCGTGCAAATGTTGCTGGTCCAGCCGTGATTCCGGTGTATTTTTCGTCTTCCCATACACGCCCAAGAAGTTTAGTAGGTTCACGCAGAGATTTTTCGTCACGTGCATCACGTCGATTGCAGACTGAACCTCTAGGATTTTCCAATAGGGTAACTCCCAGAATATAGATTTCTTCTTCCACATCGGCACGTGTCCGTCAGCATCATTTGGAACAGATTGTCCGCCAAGACCCTTTCCAAAGATTACTTTTAAATCCTTTACCATATCATATATAACATCCCCAGTAGGCCGTCTAGGCTTTGGCCGGTGATCTGGCAAACCTTTGAAATGCTTGCCTTTACTTCTTACGTTGTGCCTTTCCGGAAGAAACCGACGATGCCCCAGGTACACATTCTTGTTTCCCAGATATATACTTTCAGTATCACCTAAACAGTGTGTGCATGCATTGTATCCCTTGTTTGACTGTCCTGATATGTTACTAAGAGCTGGCCAATCATTGATGGTCACGAACAGCAATGCTCGTAGGTCAAATTCATCTTGTTTGTGCTCATCCCAAACACGTATACCTTGTTCGCGCCACAATTGTAAAAGTTCTTCAACTAATGGCCTCAGGTACACATCAATGTCGTTGCCGGGTTGCTTCGGGCCTTGGATGAGTACTGGCATCATAATGAACTTCCGCTTCATGCACAACCAAGGAGGAAGGTTATATATGCATAGAGTCACAGGCCAGGTGCTATGACTGGAGCTCTGCTCTCCAAAGGGATTAAAGCCATCTGTACTTAGACCAAATCTTAAGTTTCTTGCGTCATCTGCAAATGTCGGAAACTCTCTGTCAATTTTTCTCCACTGCGACCCATCAGCAGGGTGTCTGAGCATCACGTCTTTCTTACGGTCTTCCTTGTGCCATCGCAACAACTTGGCATGCTCTTTGTTTTGGAACAAACGTTTCAACCGTGGTATTATAGGAGCATACCACATCACCTTCGCAGTAACTCTCTTCCTGGGGCGCGCCTCGTCCTCAACTTCACAGGGTCATCTCGCCTGATCTTATACCTCAATGCACCGCATACCGGACATGCATTCAAATTCTCGTACTCCTCGCCGCGGTAGAGGATATAGTCATTGATGCACGCATGTATCTTCTGCACCTCTAATCCTAGTGGGCAGACAACCTTCTTTGCTTCGTACGTACTGGGGGGCAATACGTTATCTTTTGGAAGTATCTTCTTTATTATTTTCAGCAATTTTTCAAATCCCTTGTCAGAAGTACCTTCCTCTGCCTTCCATTGCAGCAATTCCAGTGTGGTGCCCAGCTTTTTCTGCCCATCTTCACAATTTGGGTACAATAATTTGTTGTGATCCTCTAACATTCTCTCCAACTTCAACCTCTCGTTTTGACTTCCACAGTTTATCTTCGCATCAAGAATGGCCCGACAAAGATCGTCATCGGGCTCATCAACAATGGGCTCTTTTTCAGCTTCATCTTCCCCCATTGATGTACCACCGTGATCAGTGAACATAGGATAGTTGTCATTATCCTCTTCTTCCTCATTGTCTTCCATTATAACTCCCCTTTCTCCATGCTTGGTCCAACAATTATAACCGGTCATGAAACCGGACTTCAACAGGTGGACGTGAATGGTTTGTGAGGTAGAGTAGTCCTGAGTATTCTTGCAGACACTACATGGACATGAAATAAAACCATTTGGCGGCTTGTTTTTCTCAGCCACTTGGAGAAAATAATGCATGCCATTAATAAAGTCGGGATAACGTCGGTCACTGTACATCCATTGCCGACTCATCTGACTCATCTGCATTATATAAATAAAATATAAAAAACCATTAACACTATTTCTTCAATATATAACAGTGATAAAGTGAATTAATATATAAGTTCATCACATTCAAACCAAAGTAGAGCAAATAACCAAATGTAATACATATAGTCTCACAAACATACATTGGTTCAAACTAACATACAACTATCTAAAGAATTTAAGCCCAACAACAAATGCGATAAAAATCACAACTATGGTAACTATCGAACCAACACCATAATGATACCAAGCCTCTTTATGAATGGCATAATTTCTAATTTTTCTAATCTTCAAGCGCATTGCATCCATCTTGATCTTGTGCTCATCGACGATGTCGGCAATATGGAGCTCCAATTTCATCTTCTCTTCTAGGGTTTGGAGACGGAGATTTTCACTTCTTTCCAGTTTTGCTTTCAAATCATTAATTTCATTTTCAAAAAACTCGATGATAGGGTCGGTTGGAATTTCCGGTTCAACAACGACATCCGGATCGTTATAGACCGGACGAGGACCGACGGGGACGGATATCAAAACCATGACACACTATACATATAAAAAAGTAAGATAATATACATGCATCTAAAGTATATCAATAAGTTAAAAAGGGATAAAAACAAGACTCGCCGAGGAGGTGCCGGCGACGGGATGGCGCGGGCGATCGACGATGGTAAAGATGGTCACCGGACAACTGTAAACCCAATACATTATACTTTAATTTGAGCTAAAATTGTATGTAAAAAAAATGAAATCTCTTACTTAGGCATTTCATCAAACACCTTGCTAGCACTAGAAAAATAAAATTTGCTAAGTAGCACCAAAATGAGCTAAAAAAGGAACACCGGAGTGCTAACCGTCGGGTAGATGAGGTGCCGCCAAACTTGACAAATGGTGGAGAAAATAGGGGCCGAACTCGTGGTTGGGAGGAGCAAGGGTTAAGAAAATGGAGATGAACCCGGAGCTAAAAAATGGTCACGGCCTGGCCACGGCCGGGTCGGGGGTTGGAAGATGATATAGAATATATTTAGTCCCGGTCCGTAACAAGGACCGGTACTAAAGTCCCTCCATTAGTCCCGGTCTGTAAATAGAACCGGGACAGTGCATTGTCCGGGCTGGTCCCACCTCTGTCGCCTCCTCCCGCATCCCTTTGTCACCGGTTCGTAACACGAACCGGGACGGTAGGTCCCCTACGAACCGGGACTGGTCCTGGCGGGCGCCCTGGGACCAATGACCGGGACTAGTGCCACGATTGGTACCGGTCCGTAAGGGAACCGGGACGGAAGGGCCAAACCGAAGCCCCTGTTTCCACCAGTGCTCCTTCTTCTTCTCCTCTGGTTTCTTTTCCTTGACCTCCTCCACCTGCACGATGTAGGCGCCGCCGAGCTTCTTGCGGAGACAGCTGACGAGGCACACCGGGTCGACGCCGTCCCCGACCACCTCCAGCTGGTCCCTCGCGTCGCCGGTGATCCCCATCGACGTCACCCCGTCTGCTCTCGCCGCCATAGACATGGCTTTCGACCGGCTCTTCTCGCAGGACATGCTAACCTTGATAACAATCTTTTGCTGCAACAAAAATAACGAGTAAAGCGATCGATCAATCCTGTGCTTTAGCTCGGTAATTGATTGCTCAAAAAAAAAATTTGAACTGATGAACAAGGGAACAGGAGAAATGGGAGCAAATAGGTTCCTTACCTTCATTGTATGCTGCTGGTATTATTAGATGACACTCAGAAGAAACTTCGGATAGGTCTGTGTTGGGTGGAGGCTGGGGGTTGAGAAGCTACTGATCGATCTTCTGCAGATGCGGATGCAAGCTGAAGCTGTCTTCTAGCTTGTGATTTTGGGGAGAAGATGGCAGTGGCCAGAGCTCTTTATATACACGCTCTGTGGGTGGTCGTCGGAGAGATGCAGTCATGCAGAGCACTGGTAACACTAGTGAAAACTAAACTAGGAACGATCCAAGATAGTATTCCTACTAGCTAGTTGCTAGAAGATTCAGAGCAGCTGAAGCTGCAGGTAAAGCTCACGGTCCGTAAACAACTAGCAAGTGGCCTATTGAACGCGTTCTGCTCTCTCCCTATGATCTTCCGATCGGAATGATCAACATGGATAGACAATAACAATTAACAAGGTCCGAATTCGACGCGACGTGCGAGAGCCCAGTTGTGTATGCCTTGTTGGCCACGTTGCGCGCTTCTCTGAAACCGCGGGTCCCTGGGGGTATGTACATAATGGACAGTAGATAGTAGTAGACTGAGTCAAATTGTGCTCCGTCAGTTTGTTTAGGGAAGTTCATACGCACCTCACTACAGGACAGGCAGTACGCCGACGGCTTTTAGCCGTCGGCATAGAAAGAAAGGCCGTCGGTATAAGATACGCCGACAGTTGCCCTGGGCGTAATTTGGTTTCGGCGTAGACATATTTGTCGTCGGCGTAGGTCTATGCGAAGTTTTCTGTTAAGTCTCTGTATTCTGATATGGTTAATAACGAAAATGTTGTATTTCGTAGGAAATATGTTTTGAAGTTGAAGGTTCTACGATTTTTTTGATTATTACTTCGGTAGAGAGGTTATTCTTATGAAAGATTATTTGGTCAAAAGGAACCGGCAAGGGAGTAAGATGTCTTTATTTTGTGATTGTGACTAGACGATTGATCACTTGTTTTTGTTTCATCTCTTTGCAATCATTAAATTTATAGTAACTGAAACAGTTTGAAAAATGGCTGGGGCGCACAACCGAGCGAGAGTGAGCTCTTTATGTTGGGCAATTTGAAATCACCGTAATGATATTGTGTTTAACAAAATAAAATCTTTTATCCTTTACAAAAAAACCCTGACTTTTGCATCAATTGATACACACAACCTTTTATTAATAAGTTTATTATTTTAAAGTTTATCTACAAAACTTCATATTGGATCCCTACTTGGTGCCCAACACAAGTTTCAAACTTCTCTAGATGTGGTCGTGCGGTTTTTTAACCAGTTTGATTGTCCGTCTAGAAATAAGATTGACTATATATGTGTGTTTTTGTAATCTTGTTTCTATGTGATGGAGTTCGTGAATACCATTTTGCCCTACTTATCATGCAAACTCTGCAGAATTTGCTCTAAGATGGTTGTCTGCATCACAGGATGCAAGAGCGCTTTGCCTACCTTTTTGGACAAAAGCTTATGTGGTCGAATATTAAAGTTTAGAAAGTTATCAACAATCAGTCTCGCTATGACCGATTAAGTCAAATAAACTATTCCACATAAAAGTAAATAAAATAGAATTAAAAATAATCATTTCCCTTGGTAACGTCCATACATGCATCTAAGAAAAGGTACTTGTTGACTTGGTGTGCAGTGTGCACCCGATCGATTGACTATCAGATCCTTGGGAAATAATCGCCGCTTCGTGCGCCCAAGTGGATCTTTCTTGGACTCGTCAGTGGTCAAACCAGAGAGACCATCAATAGATGGCCACCATGGAGAATTCGGTCATAGTCTACAATTAATACTGATGAGTCCAAAGACGTAGTACTATGCAACATGAGTCGATGTATACATACGTAGGGTCAATTTAGCAATCAACAACTATAGATACGTCGCCATTGACCGCTAACCGGGACAAATCAAGCTTTCTGTTCTTTTTCCCATCATTTCTTTATAAATAACTCAGGTGCTGCACGTTTCAATGGGACGATTCAAATAGGGGCGGAATACGTATCAACACCTCATCTCCCACCATGGAATACATGGAACACCAACGCCAGCTGGTCTTATAGGACCCGAACGTGTTTTCGGTCCGCGGAGGCCCCGTTGTGTACGACGTCAGAGCCCGGAGTGGCGCATACGGCCTGTCTGGGTTGGCCTCAGCCTCGTCCTCATCCTTGTTGATGGACGAAAACGCCAACGACGATCGGGATCTGCAGCTCACGCTCTGGCTCTCACTGGATGACGATGTGCATTGTCATCGTGCTATGGAGCTCAAGGCGCTGAGAAGTCATGGTTCCAGTCCAACCTACAAGCCTGCCTAGCTCGTCGGTGCTCTCCAGCGAGGGTCGGGGGCGCAGTATTGTTAGGGCCAGCGCCCGGGTCAATGATACCCCTACCTACCACCACGAAGAACATTAGGATTCCCACCAACAGTGATGGACCCCCTTCCAAAATCATCATTTTCCATGGAATTGTCATCGTAAAATGTGGCCACCCACGGAACGACGCCCCTACCGCATATGCTTTGGACTGTGGTAGATTCAGGCATGTTCAGCCGAATGTCCTCATTCCCATGCTCGTATGTTGGCCCATGCAACGTAGTTTGAAATTCAAATATGTTGATCAGATCTAAGAAGCAACTTTCATGGTCGCCATACCTTGAAACACCGACGAAGAACCATACCAACACCCCTTCGAGCCATCAGAACGTCAATCTTCTCTCAGATGGCAACATCGAGCTCGATGATGAAGTCTCTGCACCCTTGTCCGTTCCGATGGCTCAAAGGTGTCCAGCTGAAACATGGACAACGATGTCGCACGTGTCGGCTTGTCCATCACCGGTGGCTTCCCTGCTAAATAAGGAGATGCGACCAAACCTTTTCGTGGTGACCTCCAAAGAACAGATATGAAACCAACTCCGCTGTGTTTATTGTGAGGATCATCTTCTCCCTCCTCTTCATCATCGTCGAAAGATCTCGGCCGGCCTCCTCCAGAGTACAACATAGATAGATAGCTGCGACGAAGGGCTTAGCCTCTCCCCATCATCCTCCGACGCGTCATCATCAGAGTCGTATATGAGGCACTAGAATCGTGCTATTCTATATTCCACTGATCCCATCAAACATATTTATAAAAGATAGATGCCTTTCTTTTAAGTTTTGTGGGAGAATTTTTTCTGCTTTTGCGCTAATTAGGCATGCACACATTCTATTAAGTATGAGTATCGGGATTTTTATCTTGGTTACTAACCAAACCTATGTTGGGAACTTCGCGCCAGCACAACACCAAGATCACTATCGAGATACAGACAACGTCGCGTTGCCATTAGACGCGTAGGTGCGGAATATGGATGGCGCCTTGGCGTCCCACATCCGGCTCGAGCTGCACCGACTATCTGAGTCTCGCAGCAAGGACACGTCCCAGCTGTGAGACGACTGATGTTGATGCCGACTCTCGGCCGATACTGGGCGCGACTCCAATACTGAATGGTGATACGAACAAGTGTCAAACAAGACGACACCTCCGATGTATCCACTCATACAAGAAGTAGCGTCTCCGCACACGTTGCAAGGCTCCAGTACGCAACGTCACGGGAACAATCGAGCTTGACAAGATATTGAAGTCTCCGGGACGTTTTCTAGATTACAATGAAGAGGTAGAAGTCCCGGAAGCACTTCCGCAAGAGAGTATGAGTGTTGTTGTTGAGGAGGGCTGACTTAGTGAACTATTCACTTGTGCTCTTTCCCCCCTCTCCCATGACCAGCCAAGGTGGTATATATAGGTCCAAGGTGCCTTATCTCTTAGGGAAATCACCTATGGTGTCATATGGCATGTGTCGTGACACTTGTCGGGTGCCACGCCTCTCATGGCAACACATGTCAAGTGTCTTGGCACATGTCGAGTAGCATGCCTTTCAAGGCAACACATGTCAATTGACATGACTCTTATGGCAACATATGTTAGGTACCCCCAAGCCACGTGTCAATTACCATGACACATGTAAGCGTCATACGGCAGACTCTTCCCCTCCGGAACTGTCCACAAAGTTTCAGAATATTCGACAACATTATAGACTCTTCTAGAACTTTTCATATAATGCGGACATGCACATGAAATGTTCCAGTTAATAACGGGCAGCAAGATATGGAGACCCATGACTGTTCCCACACTATCAACGAAGATCTTATCGTGTTAACCTTTAAGTTATGTTCACTAATCCCTTTACTTCACGATACTTTGCAAAAACTGAGGTGAGACATTTACCTAGTTGACCTCGTTTTCCGGCATGCAGTCCCTTACTCGTATTCCATTTTCCGATGTCCCTGCGACTATCACGTAGTCACATACCCGCGTAGTAAACGAGAGTGGCCCTGGAAGTATCGCTCCATCGTCGGAGGAGTAAATCCCAATCTTGATGTATCTAATTCACAAGAAACTTTTTGATATACTAGAAGACACTTTTATGATCATCCAATTAAAGAGTAACGTTTGGTGTCCTCACAAATACACGCAGTATCCGAGACTTCGACACTCTCATGGTCTAACAATGTCTAGCAAATATGAACTTACTTGATGAGTAATTACTACCACCAATTTACGATGCGTCTCGTAGTTATATCAACGGGTCTTTCCAGCATAATGTTATACTAACGTTATGTCCTTGTGATTATTGTCATCCTCGTAACTCCTTACTCATTCCCATGGTTATGAAAACCGATACATCTAATAATCTCATGAGTTAGTTCAGAAGCATGACTAGGGAACTTATGTGGTGTTCATAATTATATGCATTCAATATGTTTTCTATCTGAATCATACATTCAGAAACTATTACAATTCTAACGAAGAATATAACGTAATCATTTAACATTCAGGAAATAGAATAATAACACTTTTGCTATTGCCTCCAGGATATATTTCCAACAACCTGGTCCTTAGTATAAATTACATGCGTATTTGAAAATCCCAGTGCTCAAGAACAAAATAGGAACCCAGATTCGCTTTCGTGGGGATTTCAATTCGGGTGTTGATTTTTACATCCATTCTCCCAACCAAGTGAGCTACACAATTCTGCAGCCATCGGCATCAGGTCCTCCACTATTTTGCTTGTCGTACCCATGAAGAGCCCAAGGTATCTAAACCACATAGTTCCCACTTTGCAACCTAAAACTGAGACTTCTGGAAGTTTATTCTGAGACTTCTCATTATAGATATGTTGATCGGGATCAACAAAGACTTCTGGAAGTTTATTTTTAAACATGTTCTCTGTGCATATGATTGCAGGATGTGGTGTTGTACATAATTATATTTTCATATGCTTCATAAAATTTACTAATTTTGACTTTGACCAGACCTAATATGCACTACTTATATGTAGATATAACACAATGGGGATATCATAGAATCATCCGGCATTGCCCATACAAAATCAGGATTTTTTTCAATTTTTCGCTGGCTGATTCATGTGCCCACTTTGGTCGACCCATGAGTTGTATAACTTTTACCACACTTTGATATTTTTTATCTTGGAATAAAATGAGGTTGTGTGCATGGTCATGATGTAGAGGCCGGGGCAAACTCCCCATTTCGGAATTTTTTTAAATAAAATCAGCATGTTTGCCTTGAGCTTGTGTGTCCCCTAGTGGTCCCAAAACAGTTGACGGATGACTGATGTGCTACACTCATTTATTTTTCCGAGCGGTATTGTTAGTGTTTTTTCTCTCTCCTACTCTTCAAACCTCATGTTACGACTCTACATTCTTTTTGGAAAATAAGACTATTTCTTGAGTTTATAATAAAACCCTTTTGGGGAGTCTTGTCAGAGTCCGGCTACGCTATGGTGCTTACAGCCACACCGAAATTGCTCAAAAGCGCCGGAAGATTAAACTAAACTAAACCGAAAAGAAAAAATACATGCTTGCACGTCCTAAAGAGGCCTCAAATACAATTCAAAAGGAAGAAATACGAATAAGTAGACTTTCCTCCTCGTGACATTTGTGGTACGTACTACGTGGTTATAACTTACCTCCAGAGAATGGGACAGTGGTCCAATTGTTAGAGTCCCAATGGCGAATTCAGGGACCAGAGTTTGTCTCCTGTCAGGAGCGAAGTTCGAAAACTCTCACAAAGGAGCACATCTTCTATATAAAACTATGTCACCAAGGGCTAGTCCCAATTGGTCTCGTTTTATAACTTAACTCCACCAGCCAATATCAAAAATATGTCTGAAAATTGATTGAATGAGATCTGCGGAATAAACTAAGGATGAAATCGATGGTCTCTTTTTGGCTACTCCTCCAATTGGAGGTACGATTTTTTTTTTAAAGGGGGACAAAGTCCCGGCCTCTACACAACCAATCCGTACAGCTAATTTATTGCATATAGGTTCATAATTCAGATTTTACGTCTCATAGATCGCACAAGGTTTTACATCTAGAATTACATGATGGAGCAAGCACCCGGCTCGTCGCAGATGACCATCTGTGGTACCGGCTGGCAATGGTACCAACCAGGGTAACACTCCTTCTTCTCCTCCGGTTTCTTGGCCTTCACCTCGTCCACCTGCAGGATGACGGCCTGGCCAACCTTCTTGCGCAAGCAACCCACGAGGCAGACCAGATCGACGCCGTCGCCAACCACCTCCAGCCGGTCTGCATAGTCGCCGGTGATCGCTACGGAGATCACCCCTGCACGCACCCATATTAGCGTCGTGCAGATATGATTAAGAGCTGTTCTGAGTATTGAGTTACAGTAAAACAACGTATATATACCGGTTCTCCTCGCGGCCAGCTCCATGGCTTTGGCCCTGCACTTCTCGGACGGCATGCTCACCATGATAACAATCTTTTGCTGCAACAACGACGACGAACAACAACAGTGAGAGGAAAAGCAACCCGGCTAAGTAAAGCTGGTAATCAAACAAGCTGTACGAGAAGTAATTAAACTGATATGCGCCTTGCCTTCATTTATCCTCCTCGTAAGATGCTGCGGAAACTAGTGTATAGCTGGCTTGATTGATGCCTCGAATCGAACCTAGTACAGAAAATCAGTATGAACCTCACCATGTCTCCCGCTCTTATATAGGCGCGGCCAGCGAACTATGAACCGCGAGAATTTATTCAGGGAAACTATTTGATTTTGAGTTGCGCAGGGTGTATCCGTGTATGCATGGGACCCCGCGAGGAATGGTCCGCGGGTGATGCTAACTCTGCACTACAACTACAACTAGGCGCCAACGCCATGGACCTTGGAGTCGTCTCTAGCTCCGTCGCCCAGCAGACAGCTACGTACGGTGCGGGGCCGTGCCGCCGTGGAAATATGGCAGCGGTCTCGTCTCGACCGGCTTCGCGCATGCCGCTGCCACTAGTTATAGCTAGCTATTCTAGCGTCCCAGTGGGCGACCGAGTAACGGCCGGGATGGCGCAGGCGAACAGCGCTGGGAAAGAGAGAGAGTAACTCGCAACACGGCGATTCCACACCTATGTGGGGTCCACCCACTATCACAATCATAAGAGCAACTCCAGCCGTTGGCCCCCAGGCCGAATTGCCGGCGTTTTATGGGCCTGCTGGGGGCGCCGGCGAAAATAATCGGCCTGGGGGCAGGCCGGCCCCAGGCCAAATGGAAAAAATAATTGCAGAAAACTAAAATTTGACGAAATTTGTTCAAACTTAGGCGATATTTGTTCGAACACCGGCGGATTTCATACAAGATAAATAAAAAACATAAAAAACAATAAAAAAATGGCGGCGGCGGCGTCTACATGCCGAAGTGGCGGTAGAACACCGTATAGTCCCCGCCGTCGTCACCACCGGGCGGAGGAGCACTGGGGCCTGCGCCGTCGTCGCCGCCGTGGTACTGGTGACTCGGGCCGGCGTCGTCCTCGTCGGTGTCGTCCAGGATGACGAGATCCGGCTCCGGCGTGGCGCGGCGATGGCGGCAACGCTCGTAGCGCGCAAGGAGCTCCCTCTCCTCGGCCTCAATGCGCCGTTGGCGCTCCTCCTCCGCCCGCTCGTGGTCGCGGGCCGACCACGAGAGCGCGTCCTCCAGCTTCGCCGGAAGGACGTCGTTGAGGCTGTTCGCCATGGCGATCCTCACGGCCTCCTCCTCGTCATAGGCGTCCTCCGTCTTCACGGCCTTCTTCTTGAAGGCCTTCTTGACGACACGGCCGAGGGAGCTCCCGCCGGTGCCGGGCTCCTTCTTGGACGTCAGAAGGCGGGAGGAGCTCCCGCCGGTGCCGGGCTCCCTGATGACGATGCCGCGGGAGGAGCTCCTTCGTGGCGGCTCGCCCACCGGCTCGTCCTTGACGCGGGTGAGCGGTTGCCACAGCGGCGCGTCCACCGGCTCGTCCTTGACGCGGAAGAACGGTGTGCCGGTGGAACGGGTGGCGCCGGAAGAGGAGGACGACGAGAAGGACATTCTCCTCGGCGTCCATCCTTGGCGAGCGGAGGAGGTGCGCGGCGGGTCTTGCAGGCGCGGCTCATTGCTGTCCTCGATATAGCCGAGGACGTAGGCGAGTGACCGGCCGGGCACGCCCCACCAACGCTTCCGGCCTTCGCTATTATTGCGCTTGGGCGCAAGCGGCGGGCTGGTGTAGTCATGGAGCTCGCGCTCGCGGCGGTCAGTGAAGTACGCGTTCCAGGTGAAGTTGTTCTCCTAGTCCCAGGTGGGATCCGCCCGCTGCTCCTCCGTCATCCGCTCGCGGGCGGCATGGATCTCGGCCAGCCGATCCTCGCCGGCGGGAACGGGGGGGACGAGGTAGCCCATCTAGCTGATTTGCTCGGGACGCGCATGCTCGGCGGGGCGGGGTAGCCTGCCTCGTACAGCAGGCGCGCCTCCCCGTCCTGCAGCCAGTTCCGGCCGAAGCCGTTGGCCGCCGCGGCTTCTGCAGAGTACCAGTCCATTGGTGCTTCGACGGCGAGCTTGAGCTTGAGAGAGGAGAAGGAGGCGAGCTGGAGTTTGGGCGTGATTGGGCGTGGGAACGGCGGTGGGAGGGCGGGGGTAATAAATACCGGCGGGGCAGTAAGTGTGGCGCGCCGTAACTCCGCCGCGTGTGCGATTTGACTCGACGGCGGTACACCTGACCGGCGGCAGAGCACTAATGCGACCCGGGAGACGAGGCGATGAGGACGACGAAGCGGTGTGCCGCTTACAGGGCGGGCCCGCCGGAAGCTTCGCGCGCTTCCCTCGATTTCGCGCCATTTTCCCTTTCGCCGGCGTCCCCAGGCCGAACCCGGCGCACTGGGTTCGGCCTGGGACGCCGGATAAAAATTGGGCCAAATCCGGCGAAAAAAGAGGCCTTGTGGGGCGCTGGGGGGGGGGGGGGGGGGGCGACTACGAAAAATGAGCCGTCGGCGTCAAATAGGGGGTCTGGGGGGGGGGGGGGGGGGGGCTCTCGGGGGGACGGCTGGAGTTGCTCTAACGGCTCATGTTTTTTACATTTACATGTTCTAACGTTGTTGTTCAGGCCCGCGACGAATTTAAACAACTGGATTAAAACGGATTTGTTAGTTCCTCTCCTCGTAGGCGACTACAGATCATTCAAGAATGGACCAAGTTGAGTCAGATGGCCTGAAGGCATATCAAGCTTGGAATGCCATACTATTTATTGGAGTTAACATATGGCAATATGCATGGGTGTATTGAGCATTCAAGAATAATGAATGAAGACAGCCGCAAAGACAATGACTCGAGCTGAAAGCAATTCTCAAAATGCTTGTTTATTGCTCCCGTGAAATTTAGACCACTGGATTGCTTAGGAACAAAATATTGGTTGGAAAGATAGTTCGTGAGAGTGAGATGATTGCCGTGTGATCGTTGTTTCCTTTGAATCAAAATCCGTGAAAGTAGATAACCAACCAATGGGTTGCGTGAGTTTTGTCATGCCCACCGAACAATTGAACACCTGTTTCTTTCTATGCCACTTGGACTGTAGTTGGTGTGTCCTGAGGGGATTAACACAAAGCCTTCCAGTTTTAGTGATCTTTTTATAGAGGTTGGTTTGCAGCTTTAACCGGTAAATGTAGAAAGTTGACAATGATTGGTACTGCTGCTATCTTTTCGGCAATCTGGAAGACACGAATAAATCGTGCGTCCAAGGGATTAGACCAAGGGATCGAAACGAATGTATCTTGTTTGCATGTCATGTTCTATAGACCTCGATGAAACTTTAGAAAGACATGCTAGCAAAATGGCTTGGGTGGCGCAGGAAATCTTGGGACAACGATGTGGCTGGAAACCTTTGAGAAGGAGATTAGCAATGTAGTCGCACACCAAAGTTATCTTCCTCTGGCTTGGCCTGTAATTTTTTTCGTCTCATCTCTAGTAATAGCGAAGGCGTTTTATGTTTTAGTACTAATTTATTTTATGTCTTCTATAGTCCCGCTAATTTTGATCTTTGTCGTCTTGATATAAGTGGGGTTTGGTTCTGCTTCCTTTTATGAAAAAAAGATAACCAAGTCGTCTCTTAGACGGACAATTGAGCTGGTTGTATTTATGCACTAGAGGAAAATATATGAAACTACAAGTTTGCCTTCCGTTTCTTTGCCAATTAGATGAGCTGCTTCTGCTTTTCCTACTTCTAAGTTTAGAAATATACAATTATCCTAGATGTGTACGGATGTGTAATTGCCTAGTAACATGTGTCTAAACCTAATGTTATGCAATTTCCTAGTAACATGTGTCAAAATGATAGTTTTATTGCCACTTTTCTCTAGATTACAGTCAGGATACTAACCCTAACCCTTGCAGCCGCCTCTACCCAAGCGGCTTTGGGGGTCACTGCCGCCGCTGCCTCCTTCCTCCCCCTCCTCCGCGCCGCTGCAGGAGGACGCTGATGGGCAAAGCCCGAGTAGCCGACAGTGGTGGCGCGGGAATCTCTCGCGGCGTCCTGAGATCTTCGGCGGAGGTTCTCGACGGCGAGCGGTGGTTCGCCGGTGCACGTAGGGGTGGCGCTGCTCCGGCGTGTGGCGGTAGGGCCAGGCGAGCGGTAGCGGCTTGAGATGGTGGGCCTCCGGTTTGGGCTGTGAGTCGCGGAGGCAGACGACGACGGCGTCACACAGAATCTGATGCCCTCGCACCCCGGTCCAAGGCATCTCCAGGGAAACCTCGGATCCCCTCGGGACAGGTGATGATGGTAAATGCTTCAACGATTGTTGTGTGTCGTATTCCCTCTTGAGGGCATCGCTTCTGGAGTTTGCACCGGATGAAGGGACCAGCGGTGATGGTGCCGAGGTCGCGGTGGCCTCGCTTCTTCGGGTCGTCGGGCCTAGGGAGCGGGATCTGTTACGGCTTGCGTCGGGGAGGTGCTGGCTGTCGGCGGCTGCTGCTCGGCAGCCTGCAGCCGGTCTAGCGACGGTGTTCTGGACGCAATTCGCTCATTGTGACATCGTCTGATGGCGTCATAGGAGTTTGGCGATGGGGCGGCGGCCCGGCTTATTGGATGGCTACGACCTCCTGGTCATGTGGATGACCCGATGGCTGGATCTTCGTTTTGGTGATGGTCTCCAGCACCTTGTGTCGCGGTCGATGGCGGTATGGGACGTCCTCTTCTCTGACCGCGGAGTTTTGAGGCTGGCGGTGGTATGGGACGCCCCCTCCACTTCGAGATCGGGTTCGACTCGACACAGCGGGTGCTATGCACGACGAGTTCAGAGGAGTTGTCACGTCATGCCTGGCCAGCGGTGGCGATGTCGCGTCTCATGCGGAGAAGACATGTTATGCCTGATCCCAGCAGATGCTACACACGACGTCTCCTCCACAGTGTCAATTCATGCATGTTGCTGAGCGATCAAAGGTGGTGCGACGGTGGTTGGAGGCGTGGCGGTATGTGACATCATCGACTTCCAGTTTCTCCAGCGCCATCTGGTCAACGATGTGTCGTTGGTCGGACACGTGATGATGGTAAATGCTTCAACATTGAGGGTATACACTTCGGTGGAAACATTTCTGGCATTATTGATGCGCGCTTGCGTTGTGCCCTTGCTGAAGATGGTGGATCGAAACTCGTATTTGGAGATGAAAATCTCAGGCAGATCTTAGATTGGACTCGTCATCAGCGGCGCACGTGTGACTTTCCCTTCTTGAAGGTTTTGCCTAGAAGTTGTGTATTTTCTATTCATTCTTGTCTTTTACTATAGGGCTAGGGGTAGTCTGGAGGAGAATCTGTCGCGAGGCATCCGGCCTCGGGTCTGTTTATTTTGTATCTTTCTGAACTTTATAATAAAAAGGGTTGTGTGCATGGTTTCGATGCAGAGGTCAGGGCTTCATTCCTCATTTTGAAAAAAAAAAATCCATACTAACGTTATAACATTTCTAGAACGATAGCAACATGGCGCAAAGGGATCCTAGATAAACTCCAAAACATGTGTGGCAGATTTTTCTTTTCGCACTTTGGCGTTGAAACTTGAGACTGTGTTTGTGGGAGTTTCAAACATTTTCACTATGTCTTCTCTTTTGATTTTTTATGAAGGAAATGCAGTATCAAGTTGATACCAAAGACATATGGTCTCTGCAACTATGAAATTACTATCGTGGTACATTTTAGTTTTTTCTTGTGTAACTTTTTTGTAAACTGGCTTACCCTAGCAAGCTAGTTCTATATACTGGTTTTCTAGTATTGCTATTTTGTAAGTAGATCCAAAACCCTACATAATTTTGAAGGTCTTCAATCCTAAGAATTTTTTTTATTAGTTTCTTAATTGGTAAACATCTTCTCGGATATATGCTGTGAGGCAGTAGAAATACACGATGTGATGTATTCCCTCCGTTCCGAAATAAGTGGTTTCAGTTCAACGGAGGTAGGTAGTCAATACATGCCAAATACAGTGAGAAAAACATTTAGTCAATCTTAAAAGATAAACGTATTTATGAAATAAGCAATCAAGTTCTTGATTAAAAAATATTTAAGATCAGATCATAAACTTTGACAATAAATGTGCACTGTCCGGTTGCACATCTCTAAATCTAAGTTATGCATAGATATGCAAGGAAGGTTCGACCCTGACCGCAGTCATATGTTAGATAGAAGATCGACCTCCAAGATCATCAATTCAAGGAAGGTTGTGCAAAGCCAGTTTGCGTGTCAACGACCCGTCTAATACGCCGATAGTATACGTTAAGTGAAAGTACTTATGATACGCTGTGGTTTTCTAGTAATGCAGTCAACGATCGGTCTTTGCTCTGAAAAGCCTTCCACATGCAGACAACGATCGGTCTTTGCTCTGAAAAGCCTCTTAATTTGTATGTCACAATCTCTGAATCTGAAGGGATCTTGTTAGACCAGTACTATGATTTTCTTGTGGTGCATGATACAGAAAAGACATGCGGTCAAATTCATTTACTTGAGTGGAAATTTCGTGCTCCGAGTTGAGTTCCAGTGATTCTGGTGTATAAAAAAATAAAAATAAAATAGTTATGAGTTTCAAACAATTTTTTTAAAACAAATTCGGATGTAGATAATGATGTATTCCATAAACATGGCAAAAATTAACTTGAAATACGTTGTATTCCTATGTCCACAAAAATAACAAAAATCTGTATATGAGTATACATATTTTCAAATATTCAATTTTTTTCAAATTTTTTTATTTTTATGTAGATCAGAATACACTAGTAGAAAACACCCATATAGTCCCGGTTCGTTTGAGCCATTAGTCCCGGTTCCCGAACCGGGACTAGCAAATCGGGACTAATGCTAGTCCCGGTTCGGCTCTTTTACACTCACCCTATAACTTCAACATTCCGATAGTATTCTCCATTCGGAGCTAGGACCTCTGCATCTAAGAATCCCGCAATTTCCTCTTGAATTGCTCGTATGCGATCCTGTGGTAGAAGACCGTCCCGCAACCGTTCGATCTAATTTAAAGAAGGGGTCAATATCTATGAATGAAACTAAACACAATTGATGGCAATAAACTAAAATTGTGAATATTGTTTACGCACTTCAACTTGTTCTAAGTACCGGCCGCCCGTCTCATGGGTCGTCTGGCGAATGAACTCGCAAACGTACTATCCACATAAATTATTCTCTATTTCCTGCCTCAAGCACTTTACGAGAACAGAGTTCAATCAAAATAATAATAAAGCATGCTAATGGTATTGAAACTAGAATCAAAGAGATGCGCGGATGTAGCTAGTAGTATACTTGCATTTATTGGTTCAAATGTAATCTCCGGCGCCCAAATACCCTAGCCTTTGGCGGTGAATCGTTTCCAAGCCCTGCCCGGCAAAGAAAATGAATAAAGGAGTTATATATTAATTACTTGCCCCCATGCCCGTAAAACCAATTTCTTGCCCGACCCATGTGCATGGCTCTGGAGTGATCCCTTTAGCCAGAAAGTCGGCCTCAAGTTTTTCCCACTTAGGCATGGCAAAGGCGTAGCCACCAGGCCCCATAGTATGGTGGTACTTCTTTTTAGCAGTATTTGCCTTATTTGTTTCAGACTTTATCTGAGCTTACTCCGATTTCTTGTACGCCACAAATTCTTCCTAGTCGTCTCTTATCTTCTCATACCCGTGATCGAAATCTGGAGTCTTATCTTTCAAGATAAAGTCGGTGTGCAATCTTTTCTTCCATTTGTTGAATAGCTCGGCCATCTTCTTAAGAGTCCACTGCTTGACTTTTTTCTCTAGGGCAACTTTTTTTCTCTCTGTATCCTCCTCATTTGGCTCCTCCTCATCTGGATCCACCTCTGGCGCTGGTAGGGTGAAATGAACCATGACCTTTTTCCAAAGGTTTTCTTTGGCTAAGGGGCGGACATATCTAACTCCTCCTGCCCTTGGCTTATGCCATTCTCGAACGGTGATCGGGATGTAGTCCCTAACAACAACTCTGTATTGCTTCACAAATTTTTGTTTAACATCAGTGGGAGCAATCGGTTGGCCGTCTTGAGCGAGTTCTTCGATCATGTACCTTTCATGGTCATCCAACTTTTTTGGTTGGGCCTCGTTTCGTCCTTACAGAATATTTGCTCGATCCGGAGGGCTAAAAGAAGAAAATGCGTTAATATAAGTATATAGACAGCAGAGGCTTAATTAATATATATATATATGCACCTCATCGGAGTTTGCAATATTTAATGTTTCACCGAAGCCGCCGGCTTCTCCCTTGTAGGCTTCTCCCTCATCGGAGCCGCCAAGTTCTATGTCGCCCCAGCCGTTGGAGCCGTCTCCTCGGTTGAGAGACTCATCTCCCTCACCGGAGTCGTTCAGAAACTGCTTGGTGACATCGCCGCGGATCATATCCTCGAGGATATTTTCCTGATTTTCGTCTCTGCCGTGTGGTTCCATAGTTTCTGCAAAATGACAAAGTAGTAATTTAAATCAATAATTAAGGAAAATGACATAATGTTTATTTATTGGCATAATTTAAAATGGAATAATTTAAAATGGCATAATTTTTAAATGGTCCACTAATTTAAAGTACAAACTCATAGCAACTAATTTCATAGCAAATTTAAGTAGTCCAATAATTAATTCATAACTTAAAAAAATGTACCACTAACTTTTGATCTAACTTCTAACAAATATAAATGGTCCAGTAAATCAAAAAATTTACCACTAACTTTAAAAATTCCTAAAATTAATTCTAACCTAAATTAATTCTACAATTTTGGTCTAACTTTTAAAAATTGCTAGACAAATTGCAACATAATTATTCTAACTAAAATTGCTAGATAAATATTCTAACTAAAATTGCTAGACAAATTGCTAAAATTGCTAAATAATTATTCTAACAAAAATTGCTAGACAAATTGCTAACCTAACTAATTAACCGAAATAAGAAAATAACACTAATTAACCTAACTAAGAAAATTTGCTAACCTAACTAATTAACCCAACTAACTAAGAAAATTTGCTAACCTAACTAACTAAGAAAATTTGCTAACCTCGGGTTGGGGGAGAAGGAGTGGGCGGCGGAGAAGGAGGGCGGAGCGGAGGAGGGCGGCGTCGGGTTGGGGGAGAATGAGGGCCAAGGCGGAGTGGGCGGCGGAGGGCGGCGTCGGGTTGGGGGAGAATGAGGGCCGAGGCGGAGAGGGCGGCGGAGGGCCGAGGCGGAGGGCGGCGGATGGCCGAGGCGGACAGGGCGGCGGAGGGCGGAGTGGAGGAGGGCGGCGTCGAGGCCGAGGCCGAGGCGTAGGCGGCGTTGTGGGCGGAGAACCGGAGCAGGCCTTCGCCGGGTAGGATCGATGCGCCGGCCGGTTGGGGGAGAATGAGAGCCGATTCGGCTCCAAGTTTTACAAACAAAGGCAAAAAAAAGGCCTTTAGTCCCGGTTCGTAGCACGAACCAGGACTAAAGGTCCCCCTCGCGCGCGCAAATTTTGGCGGCTGCTCAAAAGGCCTTTAGTCCCGGTTGGTGCTACCAACCGGGACTAAAGGTTTATTTTTGCTTTTTCTTTAATTCATTTTTAAAAAATCTATATTTTTTGCATATTTTATGATCTGCTTATCAGGAAATTCAAGCAATATATCAAATTGTTCAGTAAATTTAATCTATCTATTTATAACAAATGCATTAATATTTGAATATGAATTTAAATAATTTTTGCATACTTTCGAATCTGATAAAACTTTCAACATGAAAAGTGTTTGAATTTGAATAACTGACCCAAAAACATTTTTTTGTTTTCTAAAACAATTAATCTAACTATTTAAACTATTAACCATTTTGCCATTTTCAATAAAAAATGCATTAACTAATATTTTTTGCATATTTTTGAATCTGACAATACTTTCAACATGAAAAGTATTTGAATTTGAATAACTAATCCAAAACAATTTTCTGTTTTCTAAAATAATTATTCTAACTATTCAAACTATTAACCATTTTGCCATTTTAGGTATTTCAAACATTTCATATAAGTTTGGTCATGTTTTTTGCAAAAATCACTTTTAGATCCACAATATATACTTTTTTAGGCCAAAATAGTGGATCATTTGTCCTAGCAATCTTAGTCATACTCCTGCCTAGGCCTATAATACTCGTCCTCGTAGTCGTCATCGTCGTCGTCGTCGCTGTCATCGGACGGCGCTCGTGGCTCCAACCTCGACGGGTGAGCACGCCTGGACTGGATGTGAGGGTAGCGCAGGCGGGGGTTATCGCCGGCCGTGATGTAGTCCATGACACTCTAGAGAGTCCGGCCACCCCACCACAGCCGACGGCCGGCCTCGTTGAAGTTCAAAGGAGGCAGGCCGTCCTCCTCGTACCTGGTAAGCGCCCTCTCACGTCGATTGATGAAGAAGGCGTCCCAAGTCGGGCGGTAGTCGGGATGCCAGCGGGGATCCATCTGCTGCTCCGGCATGAGCTCGGTCTGGAGAACATGTCCTTCACATAGAAAACCTGAGCCACATCATTGGCTAGGACGAATGGTTCGTCTCTGTAGGCAAGATTCTTGAGATCCACTGTTGTCATTCCGTACAGCTGGTCTAACTTTACCCCTTCTCCATTCATGTTTACCCAACTGCACCGAAACAAAGGGACCTTAAAAGTAGGTCCATAGTCAAGTTCCCATATCTCCTCTATATAACCATAGTATGTGTCCTTTTGTCCATTCTCGTCTGTTGCATCAAAGCGGACACCACTGTTTTGGTTGGTACTCTTTTTATCTTGGTCGATCGTGTAAAATGTAATCCCATTTATCTCGTACCCTTGAAAATTCAATACAGTCGAAGATGGTGACGCGGCCAACAAGTAGAGCTGATCTCCAACATGGTGTCATTCATGAGATGTAATCGCAACCAACTGCCGAAAGTCTCCATGTGTTTTTCCTTAATCCAGGAGTCAGGCATCCCCGGATTTTTGAAGCGTACACTATTCTTGTGTACCTCGATATACGAAGCCACGGAGGTGGAACTTTGTAGAACTGTGTAGTGTGCTTGAGTGAAAGAATGCCAGTCCCTACATATCATTGCTTTCTTTCCTAGCGTGCCTTTTCTACTAAGTCTCCCCTCATGCCGCGATTCAGAAATACCAATCGGCTTAAGGTCAGAAATAAAGTCAACACAGAACTCAATGATCTCCTCTGTTCCATAGCCCTTGGAGATGCTTCCTTCTGGCCTAGCACGGTTATGAACATATTTCTTTAAGACTCCCATGAACCTCTCAAAGGGGAACATATTGTGTAGAAATACAGGACCGAGAATGACAATCTCGTCGACTAGGTGAACCAGGAGATGCGTCATAATATTGAAGAAGGATGGGGGGAACACCAACTCAAAACTAACAAGACATTGGACCACATCCCTCTGTAACCTTGGCAGACTTTCTTGATCGATTACCTTCTGAGATATTGCATTGAGAAATGCACATAGCTTCACAATGGATACTCGAACATTTTCAGGTAGAAGCCCACTCAATGCAACCGGAAGCAACTGCGTCATAATCACGTGGCAATCATGAGACTTCAGGTTTTGGAATTTTTTATCTGCCATATTTATTATTCCCTTTATATTTGACGAGAAGCCAGCCGGGACCTTGATACTGCTTAGTCATTTGAAAAAGATTTCCTTCTCTGCTTTGGTAAGAGCGTAGCTGCTTTGACGCCCTTTATCCGTGTGCTTGTTGTATGGGTCTTTCATATATTGTTGCTCCTCCCGTACTTCTGGTGTATCTTTTGTCTTTCCATATACGCCCAGGAAGCCTAGCAGGTTCACGCAAAGACTTTTCAATAGGGTAGCTCCCAAAATATAGATTTCTTCTTCCATATGGGCGCGTGTCCGGTAGCGACGTCTTTCGGAACAGATTGACCGCCAGGACCCTTTCCAAAGATTACTTCTATGTCCTTGACCATACCAAATATAGCATCACCATCAGGGAGGTTAGGCTTCTTCCGGTGATCTGCCTCACCTTTGAAATGCTTGCCTTTCTTTCTTACGGGATGATTGGTTGGAAGAAATTGACGACACCCAAGGTACACAACCTTTTTACATTTTTCCAAATATGTATCTTTAGTCTTATCTAAACAGTGTGTGCATACGTTGTATCCCTTGTTTGACTTTCCTGAAATGTTACTAAGAGCAGACCAATCATTGATGGTTACGAACAACAACGCTCGTAGGTCAAATTCCAGTTGTTTGTGCTTATCCCACACACGTACACCTGGTTTAGCGCACAACTGCAAAAGTTCATCAACTAATGGCCTTAGGTACACATCAATGTCGTTGCCGGGTTGTTTCGGGCCTTGGATGAGCATTGGCATCATAATGAACTTCCGCTTCATGCACAACCAAGAAGGAAGGTTGTAGATACATAGAGTCACGGGTCAGGTGCTGTGACTGCAGCTCTGCTCCCCAAAAGGATTCATGCCGTCTGTATTTAGACCAAACCATAAGTTCCTTGCGTCACCTGCAAAGTCCGAGAACTCTCTCTCGATTTTTCTCCACTGCGACCCATCGGCGGGGTGTCTCAACTTCTCGTCTTTCTTACGCTCTTCTTTGTGCCATCGCAACAACCTGGCATGCTCTTTGTTTCTGAACAGACGTTTCAACCGTAGTATTATAGGAGCATACCACATAACCTTAGCAGGAACCCTCTTCCTGGGGGGCTCGTCATCGCCCTCAACATCACCAGGGTATCTTGTCTGATCTTGTACCGCAGTGCAGTGCATACCGGTCATTCATCCATATTCTCGTACTCCTCACCGCGGTAGAGGATGCAGTCATTGATGCATGCATGTATCTTCTGCACATCTAATCCTAGAGGGCAGATAGCCTTCTTTGCTTCGTACGTAGTCTCGGGCAATTCGTTATCCTTTGGAAGCTTCGGCTTCATTATTTTCAGTAACTTCTCAAACCCCTTGTCAGATAAACCAGTTTCTGATTTCCATTTTCGCAATTCCAGTGTGGTACCGAGCTTTGTGCTGCCATCTTCGCAATTTGGGTACAGCAACTTTTTGTGATCCTCTAGCATGGCCTCCAACTTCAGCTTCTCCTTTTCTGTATCACATTCTCGCTTTGCATCAGAAATGACCCGACCAAGACCATCAGCGGGCTCATCTGATGCCTGTTGTTCTTCACCTCCTTCTTCATTGTCTTTGTAACGCCCCGAGATCGGTACTATGCAGACTTTAGCGATCCCGCCCAAATCCGCATAATAACGATCCTAGGACGCCCACCAGGCATAACGTGCATGTCGCAACACACACGTTATGCGGGTGGAATTGTGATAGCATTACAACAGTTCCCGATGGAACCCACAAAACAACATATTTATACAAGACCGACTCACCGAGTCAAGAACAACAAAAGGTTACAATACAAAGAACCAAAGAACAGCGGAAGCGAAATAGCGTCCGACTATGGACAAGATACAAATTGGATTAAGAATCCTGAAGATAAACGAAGGCACCATATCCCTGCCCAGGCCAAGCCGGAGGGATTCCCAAGCTAACATCGTCAGACTTCAAACCTGTCAGCTGCATTGGAATAGCAGCCCCGAAGGGGTTAGTACTATAAACAGTACTGGCAAGTAATACTCACAAGATATCAAAGTTGGAATTCCAGGGGAAGAGGGTTAGCGATTGAGGCGGCGGCAAGCAGCAATAACAACTTATAGAGACACGCTACAACTTTCTTATAAAGAGACAAGGTAAGAGAGCGCATAAGAAACCAACTAAGCTACTCACCACATCAAAAACCCGCCCAAGTATTACTCACTCGATCACCACCCGCGAGGAAGCAATCAGGGCAACTCACACGGTGGACAAGTTTTATGAGTTATTATTCAAGTATTCTATCTTACTAGTCAAGTTATAATCATTAGGTGCAAGTTGTCTATGATCTTTTTAGCCAGCGCATTTCACCAAGTCGTCCATAACTGCGGACACGGCTTTTCGAAAAGATTTAACCCTGCAGGGATGCACCAATGAACCAACACGCATCGAAACACTCGCTTAGAGGTGTACCAGTGGAGCGTTCGACGCAATACTTCCCTTCTCTACAAACAAATCCAGGGAGCCACCTAGCTAGGTCTGATCCACCTTGAGAGTCCGGCCGAAGCTTCAAGGTGGGCCTAACCGTTTGCGTCTACGTGCTAGGTGACACAGACTACCATGAGAATGGTCACTTCGCATCATACCGCAAGCCCTATCGTAAAGTAACCACGTAACCATCATCATCTTACCTTCTTCTCAACATCGTCGTACACGCGCAAATGGAAACACCCGAACTAGTTGTGGCACTTGGACAGGTTTGGGGATCCGGTAATAGATTGCGGGGAGGCCCATAGAACTCCCACATGTGGTTAGTGCGCTCAGTCTTGGATCAGCGGAAAAAAACTCGGGTCCTAGGCGACACTAGCAGAACAAAACACCACGATTGGCCTTCCGCCGGTGCCTTATCTTTAATATATTATTCCCATCGCAACAGAAATTAAAAATTAACATTTTAGTTGAGCCTAGCTATCATGTTAACAACAAGACTAGATAAAGAGATAACAGGACTCAAGCAAAGCACCTAAGCATGCACTACGACTCGCAAGGCTAACAAGGTAAACAAACAACAGGTAATAGGATGTGGGGGTGGTGGCATATCATGGCTGCAAGGTAAACATGCATATAGGATCGAGACGCAAGCATCGTGACATAAGGCTAGCAAGGAACAAAGGATATGACGAGTAAGAGACAGAAAATAAGCAAAGATAGCAACTGAGTATCACTTGCCTGCAATCCGGTAGAGGTAGCAGAAAAGTCGTTGATCACATCAACTCAACGTCCTATTCCCGAAGAAGCAACGAACACCGAAAACATAAAAGATACATTTTACTACTACGGCAAAAGAAGCGGCATGTTGATGACATGATGCATGACAAATTAAAGGTGATCTAATTTTATTCCCTAACACATGACAAATCATTTTAAATGGGATCGGTGCACAATTTAGATGCACCGGACAAACCCCATAATTAAATATATTTAATTCGACTAAATGGATAAAGGTGCGATGTTAATTAATGATGCATGATTTTATAAAATACGCATATATATGGTATAGGGTTAGGGTTGGGGTCACACATCGGATTCGGGGAAACTTCGGATTCAGAGAGGAAGTAGCCGACGTCGTGGAAGTAGTCGAAGTAGTCGTTCTGGTTGAAGTAGTCGAGGTAGTCGATGTCGTGGAAGTAGTCGTACTCAGGTCGTCGTCGTAGCAGACCTTGGCGTTCCGGGCTTCGGGGTCGACGAGGTTCGCGGTGGTCGAAGTTCGGTCATCACGGACACGCACAAAGGCGGCTGACACAAAACGCACACGAAGAACTTAGCGGGTTCCGGTCGGGGTAAATCTTGTCGTATCCGTCTTCGGGTTCACGTCACGGAGGGTCGGGGATCGGCCTTCACAGTGGGAGACACACGACGGGCACCGAAGCACGGCACGGGAACGGAGGAAAAACGGGGATGGACGGCAGCAGCATCACAGGCACCGCATGAAGAGGAACACGACAGCGCGGCAACGGAGGCACGAGGAGGCGGAAAAGGACACCGGGTTCCCTGCGGGCATTTCTTCGAACACTTGGCGGGCGCCGGGAGAAGGAGGTCGGAGGCGCAGCAGGCCGGCCGCGGTGGAGGAGGAAGGAGGTGCTGGAGGAGAGGGGAGCCGTCCTGGGACGGGGCAGAGCCGGGCAAGGCGGCGACGGCGGCTTGCTGGGCAGCGGCGGACGGATGAGGGAGTGGCCGGGGAGGTCGACCTCGGCACGGGGGCGCGGGTGGCCGAGCAGGAGAAGGCCGGGGCGACGAGGGCCGGCGGGGTGCGGTCCTGGAGGCGCGAGGAAGAGCAGGGGAGCGGCGGCGGACACAGGTACGAGGCGGGGAGGAGGGCGTCGGGCCAGGGCGAGGTCCGAGGAGAGACGAGGTCGAGGAAGGAGGCCGGCTTGGCGGCGGGAGGATGCGGCCGTGGACGGGAATAGGTGGCCGGGGGAGAAGGAGAGAGAGGCGGAGCGGTGCTCTAGAGGAGACGACCGACACGGAACGGCGACGGGACGCCGAGCACAGGAGGACCTCGCCGGTGGCGGCTTGGTGGAGGCGATGGCGGGCAAGGAAGGAGGCGGCGGGGTCGAGGCAGGCGGGCCGGCGCAGGGGAGAGCTCGGGGGAGAGGACGGAGAGGAGGGCAAGGTGGGGGGAGCTGGCGGACGGCCGGCCGGAGAGGAAGAGGGAGATGTGGCGCGGTGAAGACGGGGTGGCGCGCGTGCGGGGCAGGGGAGAAGAAAAAGAAAAAGAAAAAGAGGAAAAGAAAAGAGGAGGAGAGAGATAGAAAAAAGAGAGGAGGGGAAAAAAGAAAGGAAAAGGAGGTGGAAGGGCGGATTCGCGAAATGACGAAAACGGAGGAGGGTGGCTGCAAGATGTCAGGGGGTGGGAAAGGAAAAAGACAGAGGGAAACCCTAGGGTTTGGAGTTAGGTGGGCTTTGGGCCGGTTTGGACTGCTCTCTCAATTCTCAAAACATTTTCATTTACAAATTAATTTGGCAATTAATTTTAGAAAACGGAGATGACTGCCTCGGTAAAACCTTTGCGACAAATTTTTGCAAAATAAAATAAGATTTAATAAAAATAGTTTTTGTTGCCAAAAACATGCAATGCGATGATGCTGATGTCATGATGATGCAAAAAGGAAAAACAAACATAATCTAATTTGGGGAAAACCCCGCTTCCATCACAGTATCACCGTATTCTTCAGGGAACATAGAATAGTTGTCATCATCCTCTTCTTCTTCATTGTCTTCCATCATAACCACTCTTTCTCCGTGCTTGGTCCAACAATTATAGCTCGGCATGAAACCTCTCCGAAGCAGGTGGCCTTGAAGGGTTCTCGAGGAAGAGTGCTCCTTGACGTTCCGACAGTCCACACATGGACAAGGCATAAAACCATCCTCTTTGTTTGCCTCAGCCACATTGAGAAATTTATGCAGGCCTGCAATAAAATCAGAACTGCGTCGGTCGCCGTACATCCATCGCTGCCGTGCATCCATCTGCATATCATATAATTAAGTTTATCAAATACCATTAGAATAACATCTTGAATAGTGAAATGACCACACGTACATCGATACATACAATATTTGTATCAATTACAGATGAAAAGGACAAGGTTGCTAACCTCGATCGATCGGAGGAAAGAGAGAGGAGCAAGCTTAAGTGTGGCACGGGCACCTCATATCATTTTGTGTGAACTTAAGTGTGGCTCGGGCATTTCATCGAACACCTCTAGTGCATAGCAAAGGAAAACAAACTAGCACCCACCTCTCTCACCTCCTAGCGGAAAAAAAGAGAGGAGAAAAGCTCTGCCTTGGTGCGGTATATATAGGCAGGGGAGGAGTATTAGTCCCGGTTCATGCTATGAATCGGGTCTAATGCTCTGCAGGGAGCCAAGTGTCCGGCGCGGGAGCTTTAGTCGCGGTTCATAGCACGAAACGGGACTAATACCCCCATCCGAACCGGGACCAATGACCCACGGGGCCTGGCAGCTCGAACCGGGACCAATGCCGGGCATTGATCCCGGTTTGTGGCCGAACCGGGCCTAATGGCTTTTTGAAAGGCCCTTTTTCTACTAGTGATACAAATTATTTGAAGTTTATATTTTGCACGTTTGTAGGATAGACCATTGGCTACATTCGGAATATTTTTTTTCATTTTTTTTAAAAAACTCGTAAAAATCGATTTTTAAAAATTTCAGTATCACTGTAGCTTGGGAGCCAAAAACACTTTTCGATTTCTGTATCACTAATTTGTTGTATTCCAGTGATTGACGTAACAGGCACCCTATCTTGGACTCCCTCCTGGAGTCCTGGTGCATTGCAGCCACTCGCCTGTCAATAATATCATCGCCTACCATAAATTGGTCAGTCCTCAAAAAATGCTGACTACTCAGTTTAGAAAAATAGCAAGAGAATATATTACACGTCATCGATGTGACGTTCTCGCCTCTCCAAACAGAGATAATATGTCATAGTTTTTTTGTGTCGTGTCCAACGGCAGTGGATGGACAGGTGTAGCAGCATGCCAGCATCTCGACTTAGGTTTTGAGCTGTAGATTTTGTAATTTTTTTTTTTTGCGAGGAAAGTAGATTTTGTAATTTAACTATTTAAGTCATGGTTTCGTTCAAACTCACACAACCTCTCAACTATCCTAACCCTTCCCTCCTTTACACTGGTCTTAGAAATCTATCATGTTTATGAACAAGCATTTGGTGTACAGTAAAGTTTCAGAGAAAGAAAATCATTCACCAGAAGTCGCAACAAGAACAAGATCCAGCTCTTAAATGGTGGAATCTGTTGGGGTCCCGGACCACGATTTCTCTTTCAAAGTGCTTCGATACTAGCTTGGTAAACTCATGGCAGTCGCCGCACACTCGGAGGTTCTTGGCTATCCTTAGAGTCGTACCTGACCGGCCGGGTGCTGATCAAACCAAATGTGATCGCAAGCCTCTCACTATGCTTGTGCAGCACATCTACCTTCTCCTTTTCCGGCATTTCTGTGATCGCAAGCCTCTCACTATGCTTGTATCCTCAGTGTATCCGCCTTCTTTTCTCAGCTTTTCCGGCATTTCGGCGAGTTTGAGATGTATGCTCTCTGCATCTCTGTGTGAATGATCTCTTGCAGTGAAAGTGTGGACGTTGTTCCCGATCTCAATCCAGCTGCAGGCTGGATCTTTCCTCAACCGGCGTTCTGAAATCCTGGCTCTGACCTCCTTGGCATTGTTGCACTTGCACATCGATCTCAGCGAAAACATTCGACACGAGGACATAATTACCTGGGTTATCTAGTTCCGGGCTTCCGGCTCAAGAAGCTTATTAGCTGCAACAACCACAAGCTCATGGTTCTTGTGAACACGACATGCCCCAAGGAGTGTACACCACACCACCGATTTTGGTTCCAATGGCACAGACTTGATGAACTCGTATGTATCCTGGGTCTGCCCTGAGCGGCCAAGAAGATCAACCACACAGGCATAGTGTTCCTGCCATGGTTCTAATCTGTACTTTGTCATCATCACGTCTAGATAATATTTGCCCTCCTCAACAACCTTTGAATGACTACAGGCATACAGCAGAGCCAGAAATGAAACATGATCGGAGTAACACCAGTTTCTAGCATTCTCTTGAAAAGGTCGATAGCTTGCTTTCCATGACCATGCATCCCAGCTGCATTAATTAATAATCGCTGCCAGAGAACTGTTAGCAATAATCTTTCCTTAATGGTTGTTACGTCCAAGTGTGAGTAGAGTCCTAGCTAGTTTTGTCTAACCCGGTTTGAACTATACTAGTTAATTAGGAATTGTGTGTTTGGTCAATGACCAAGTCGGTTGTTCTAGTCTGAGTTGTATTAGGAGTTTGATTACGTACAGGTCTTGGTTGTGAGGTTCCGGCTGTGTATATAAACACAGCTAGGGCGTGAGTTTGTAACACCAGATTGTACCACCGAGTTGAGAAAATAGAAATAAAGAGGAACAATTAGTGGGCGTGACACGCGCCCTTGGCAACAAGTTTTTTGTGTCGTGTGTTCGTCTAGTTTTATGTGATCGATCCTGTGGGCGAAACCCAACAATTGGTATCAGAGCGAGGTCGAAGATTTGAAGCCACGCTTGCCTCTGGGAAGCGACCCGTACTAGCGCCTCGGGGCGGGCGATCGTCAAATCTTCGACCTCGCTCTGATACCAATTGAAATTGTCGTGTGTTCGTCTAGTTTGATGTGATCGATCCTGTGGGCGAAACCCAACAATTGGTATCAGAGCGAGGTCGAAGATTTGAAGCCACGCTTGCCCCGGGGAGGCGACCCGACTAGCGCCTCGGGGCGGGCGATCGTCGTTCGGTAGAGCGACACGGAGGAGGGCGGCAGGGAGATGTCGTCGACGAGCCGGTGGAAGTGGATGATCGTTGATGGAGCGGTGGTGCCGAGGTGCGGTGCCGGGAGTCTCGTCAAGTTCATCTTCGGGTCCAGGAGTCATGGGCGTGCAAGTTTGCACGTGTGGGTGTCGGAGTCGTGTCAGTGAGTCGTCGTCGTGTCCAAGTGTTCGTCTCTGTGAGGATTCGTTGCAGTTGAAGTGCGTCATGGTCGAGGGCTGTCCGGTGCGGGGTGTCACCGAGGGCGAGGGACGTGCGCGAAGACAAGTGTGTCTCGACGAGAGGATGAAGCTCAAGCGTATAGTGGGACGAGGACCAGTTGAAGGTGAGCCTCTTCAATGAGGACATGTCTTTACATGGGGCGGCGTGATTGTCCGTCGGCATGTATTCGCGAGGTGTGGCTGAGAGTGTCCACATGATAACGGCGTGACTGGGAGTCTGGATCATACGTTGAGTTGAGTCAAGAAGTCGTGAAGCTGCAAGAAGTCAAGATCAGAGGGAGCACGAGGAGACGACAAGTCAAGATTAGGGGGAGATTGTTAGCAATAATCTTTCCTTAATGGTTGTTACGTCCAAGTGTGAGTAGAGTCCTAGCTAGTTTTGTCTAACCCGGTTTGGACTATACTAGTTAATTAGGAATTATGTGTTTGGTCAATGACCAAGTCGGTTGTCCTAGTCTGAGTTGTATTAGGAGTTTGATTACGTACAGGTCTTGGTTGAGAGGTTCGGGCTGTGTATATAAACACAGTCTAGGGCGTGAGTTTGTAACACCAAGATTGTACCACCGAGTTGAGAAAATAGAAATAAAGAGGAACAATTAGTGGGCGTGACACGCGCCCTTGGCAACAAGTTTTTTGTGTCGTGTGTTCGTCTAGTTTTATGTGATCGATCATGTGGGCGAAACCCAACAAGAACCACGTCTTTACATTCCGCCCCATTGAATACTTTGAGAGCATTGCCCATGCTTCCGCAACCAGAATACATGTCTATGAGGGAACTAACAATGGCACCTTCCATATGAAAATTCATTCTGGTGAGAAAGCCATGAACTTCCTTTCCTTTAATTTGCCAAGGATGATAAATCAGCTATAGCCCCAAAAATACTGACTAGTGCTACAGAATCTGCAGGTTGAATATCTGTATTTTGCATTTCTGCAAATTAACAAGGCAACAGCTTCATTTAACCGCCCGTTGTTTGTGTGACTATTTATCATACTACTCCACGTTACGATGTCCTTTTCCTTTACTGTTTCAGACATTTAAGTGAATGGTAAACCTCTCCACACTCCCCA
Source organism: Puccinellia tenuiflora (assembly GCA_012064385.1). Classification (NCBI taxonomy): domain Eukaryota; kingdom Viridiplantae; phylum Streptophyta; class Magnoliopsida; order Poales; family Poaceae; genus Puccinellia; species Puccinellia tenuiflora. The sequence goes on along the minus strand of QRDG01000231.1, from coordinate 1,167,830 downwards.
TATAGAATTTATTGCATATAGGTTCATAATTCATAGTATTTTACGCCTCATAGTAGATCGCACAAGGTTTCCATCTAGAATTACATGATGGAGCAAGCACCCGGCTCGTCGCAGATGACCATCTGTGGCACCGGCTGGCAATGGTAGCAACCAGGGTAACACTCTGGCAGCGGCGGCTTCTTCTCCTCGGGCTTCTTCTCCTCCGGTTTCTTGGCTTTCACTTCCTCCACCTGCAGGACGACGGCCTGGCCAACCTTCTTGCGCAAGCAACCCACGAGGCAGACCAGATCGACGCCGTCGCCAACCACCTCCAGCCGGTCTGCATAGTCGCCGGTGATCGCTACCGAGATCACCCCTGCACGCACCCATATTAGCATGCATCGTATAGATACGATTAAGAGTACGTTGTTCTGACTATTGAACAACGTATATATACCGGTCGTCCTCGCGGCCAGCTCCATGGCTTTGGCCCTGCACTTGTCGCACGCCATGCTCACCGTGATAACAATCTTTTGCTGGAACAACGAGGAGGAACAACAACACCAGCAAGGAGAGGAAAAGAAACCGGTTAATCATGCACACGCTTTAATTAGCTAGCTCCAGAGACTGCTGAAGCTGGTAAACAAAAGAAGTGGTACGAGGAGTAAGAAAAGTGATGGGCCTTGCCTTCATTCTGTGTACTCTCGATTGATCGGTTCCTCGATGGCTATTGCCTAGGAGCTGTTGATCGAACCTAGAGTAGTACAGAATCAGTACGAACTTCCTCGCCATATCCCACGCGCTCTTTTATAGGCGCGGCCGGGCAGCGAACTGTAAAACGCTACTGTAGAATTTATTCAGGGAAACTAGTATTTGATTTTGAGTTGCGTACGGTGTATGGGACCCCGCGAGCGAGTGATGCTAGCTCTGCAACTGCACTACTATATCTAGGCGCCAACGCCATGCATGGCCCAGCATTCCAGCAGACAGCTACGCTACGTGCGGGGGAGAAAAGTCTTATAGTATTGAGAGCAACTAGGAAAAGACCGCCCTCTAACGCGAGAGCGAGAGGTCACGCGAGAGGCGAGCCAGCGCACGGCGCGAGCGCAGATCGCGGGAGCTGCTGGGGCGATACGCGGGACAGCTTCCTCTTAATTTCCCTTTCTTTTGTACTTCCTCGTTCCTGAATATAAGATGTTTTAATATTTTTTTTTTCATCCGTATCTAGACATGTTTTAGTACATGTTTAGATACGGATGGAAAGCATGTCTATAACCAACAATCTAACAAACCTATTCTAGTCTCTCTGAATCTGATTTCTCTTGTTTAACTATGTTGTCTGGGTACGACTGCAATAACAACAAAACTTTACCAAATGATCAAGCAATACAATTGTACTTTGGTAATGGAACTGTGATCCTAATGTATGTAGTTACACACTACAGAAAACCAAATTAATCGGTCCAAAAGCCGGTGTAGAGTGTGGACTGTGAAACAATTAATTATTGGAATGGATCAGTAGCAAATCCTCCTACTCAGGTTGTTCTCAAAGAAAAGAAAATTCCAACTCAAGCACATTATAGCAGCAGCTAACAATAGTTGTTTTTTAGTTAAACAGTTTGTACAAACAAGGATGATCAATTGATATAGCTGGTTTGTTTTTTGGAAATTATAAAGAATCATAACATGAGACCGATCGATCATATACGTACATATTTAGTTTGGTTAAGCTGGCCTGCGTTGCATATATGTATCAGCTGTCACCGCCGGTGCCCGGTGATGGAACTGACAGCAGTCGACGACGTGTAGCTCGACTCGTACCCCTCCGCGTTGTAGTTCGTCAATCGCCACCGGTAGTTGGTATGAAAACGGCGCATCGAACTGGAGCACGCACTTGGCTTGAAGGATGGCCGGCCGGAAGCCGTACACCGGTGGTGCACGCACCAAAGTTCCACGACCAGTAGGCGAGCTCCATCTCCTGTGCATATATTCAACCTTTTCATTGATATAATAAATGTCAACCGCTCATCAGCTAAGCAACCTGGTGTGCCCCTTAGCCGAGACTCGAGTCAAAACACTACTCTGCTCACGATCAATTAGCTTCACAAGAAAAATTCAGTAGTGCTCGATCGTGATGCATGTGGCATGCCGCATAGTGCTGCATGCTGCCTGGGGCCCTGGAGTCTCCTTGCTCTCCAGGCATTGTCGCGCTCGCGGGCTCGCGGCTCGTGACTGAGGCACCGCAAGCTGCAGGTGACGGGTGACCTCGTCGCCGCAGCGGACAAACCACACGCGCGCGGGCTTCGCCGGCAACATGCAACTGGCCTCTCACGCCATTCGGCGGGACGGTGGTGATGTACGCGTCGCGTCGCTGGGGATGTGGTCGGTTCCCACCTCATACGGGCGGCTTCTTCGCTGATGTGGAGACTGGAGACCTGCTTCTTCCCCGACCTCCGTTGATCGGTCATGTGCTGCCTCTGTCCGGCGGGGAACCGCCCAACCACCGCTTAACCTGGACCATGGTAGAAGACGAACGGCTAGCTAGGCCTAGGTTAAAGTCCTCCACCACCCGTGGTCGTTGAGCTTCTGATGCTCTTCGGGCCATGGAGGCTGGAGCTAGAGCGGCGAGACCATGGAGGCGTGGCACGCTGGGTATTTTGTGTGGAGCCGGGCGGCCATGGAGGCGACAATGATTGACATCTCGTCGTCTCGTGTCGTCCTCGGTGAGCAATTTGGAGGTGGAGGGAAGGATCCAGAGCATACTTGGCTGATGAAGGGCGTGTAGCCGCCGATGCCCTTGACCTGTGCCGAGGAGTCGTTCTGCTCCAACGTTTAGACCACGATCATGATGGCGTGAGCTTCTATGGGTCCTTCTAGAGATGACTAATAGGCAAAACAACTCGGGACTCTAATGAATATGGCACACAAACCAGATCAGGACTCTTCGTTTTCCTTTCCGTGGTGGACTCTTATTTTTTTGAAATATTTCTGTTGTGGACTCTGCGTGCGAAATACCACAAGAATCATTGCAAAACACGATCGAGAAAGAACGAACAGGTACGTGGCAAAAGTAGTATTATGCGATTTGGTAGGAGGGTAAAACGGTAAAAATAGAAGAGTAGGCTGTTAGCTCTATACCCATGCCACGTCACATACAGCCATTATATAGCCTGTGTCATATAATGAACTAGCTATAAGATACCTTTCAGGTTTGCCCTATAAATAATTTAAATACTAAACCTGCATGTCAGGAACGCATGTGATTGGAAGGCAAAACCAAAACGTCAGTCTATAGCTAGCATACGGACTGCAAGCCGGCTCCTCTGCCTCGACGCATGCGCTGGAGCCCGACGATAGCAGTAGCGCTCGCTCCACTTCTTTCCCTCGTTTCTCTATCCTCCACGTAGATTTTTTATGACATGGCAACGCTGCAGCCAGTTGACTGTGTCTTATTAGACTTGCTCTAACGCGAGAGCGAGAGGTCACGCGAGAGGCGAGCCAGCGCACGGCGCGAGCGCAGATCGCGGGAGCTGCTGGGGCGACACGTGGTGGTGATTTGAAGGCAGTGCATCGGTGTACCGTTAGGCAGTGCAATACAGGCGCTCAGAGTAGAACATCTGAAAACAGTGCATTTGGGGCAGTACACCGGTGCATCGGAAGGCAGTGCAATAGAGGTGCTCAGGGCAGGACATCGGAAGGCAGTGCATTTAAGGCAGTACATCGGTGCACTGGAAGGCAGTGTAATAGAGGCGCTCAAGTCAGGACATCCGAACTCAATGCATTTAAGGCAGTACATCGGTGCGTCGGAAGGCAGTGCAATACGCACGTTCAAGGCAGGACATCCGATGACTGTGCATCGGTTCACCGGAAATCAGTGCAAATATAGACGCTCAGGCAAGACATCAGAAGGAGGTGTATTGTAAGGCAGTGCCACCGCGTCCTCCTCCACCCCGTGTCGAGGTCCGCCTCCCTTCCATGGTAGGGGTTCCCTGAGGCGATTGCAGCTCCACCCCTTCCATGGTAGCTCCAACGGCGGTGCTACCTGCGCTCAGCAGTGGTGCTACAAGCGGTGTTGGACTTTGCTACATGCTGCCGGTGGCGGTGCTACAACGGGGCGTTGGTTCCGCTACATGCGGCCGGCGGCGGCGCTACAATTTTTTTTGCTACAATTGTTATGGAAATTTGAGGCATAGAAGAAATTGTTTTGCTACATCTGTTTTCGTGGATTTGCACAATATGAACAAAATTTTGCTACAACCGAAAGAAAGTTTTTGCTACAATAGTTCTTGTGTTTTGCTATATTACAATAAAGTTTTTCTACAAGGTCTCCGGCGAGGCATCTGGCTCCGGTGATGTCGGTTTTTGCTACATTAGCATTTTTTTTTCTGCTACCACCGTTTTGTGGTTTTGCTATAATAGCGTAATTTTTTTCTATGAGGTCTCCGACGAGAATCTTCGGCGATGTCGGTTTTGCTACAATAGCACAATTAATATTTTTGCTACAACTGTCCTGTAGTTTTGCTACAATAGCATAAATTGTTTGCTACGAGGTTTCATAGGAGCAATTGTGGTATCTGAATGAAAATTGAAAATTGCTACAATAGCACAAAATTCTTATTTCAATCGAATCGTTTTTTTGCTTCATAGGAGCAAAAGCGGGATTTTGGAAATTGCTACATTAGCACAAAAATCTTATTTCGATGAACCATTTTTTTGCTTAATAGGAGCAAAAGCGGGATTTGAAGCCCAAAATTGGACACGTGTCAGCAGGAGGACCCGGGGGCTGGAAAAATTTTGAGCCCCCAGGGGGCGCCTAGCACTCCCCTTTAGGAAATTTCCCTCCCGCTCGAGCTATGGAAGAAGGAAAAAACAAACCAGCGATGAAGTCCATGCCTGCCCACGTGTCGGAAAGGAAACAAAAAGCTGGAGTAGGGAAACGTACCAGGTTGCACCACGCGTCGAGTTGGGGAGAGATGTGGAGCGACCTCCTACAAAGGGCGCATTTTTTCTAGCGTTTTCCTATAGTGTTTTTTTACTAAAAATGACCCTTGGCTGAACTAACCACACATCTGTCCTCTTCGTGAAACTAATTTTAAATCTGGCCTCTGGGCTCGGCGCCAAATTGGTCGGCGCCAAATTTGTGTAGCTCGGCGCAAGGATGGGCCAGCGCCGAACCAGGGTCGGCGCCAAATGGGTCGGCACCGAACCTTTTGGCCCATCTAGTGGAAAAATTGCTTGGCGTCGAGCTGCACAATGTCGGCGCCGACCCATTTGGCGCCGAGCTAAGAGGCTTAATTTGGGCAATAGTTTCACAAAGACGCCACATATGTGATTAGTTTGATCAAATGGCCAGATTTGGCAAAAAAATACGGTCGTATAGGCCAGAGGGCTGGACCACCTCCCGCGGACGACACATCACAAACCAAATCTCACAGTGAAGCCCCTAATTCTCTCCCGACGACTATCTATCTGCTCTGCCACCGTGAGTGCCGTCCATCGGCGAGCCGCTCCCACTACTACCCCACCGTAGAAGAAGACTACGCTCCCCTGCTTGCTAGCTGCTCGCCCTCGGGGAACGAATTCCTCTGGCAAACCAAGCACTTGTGCGGTCCAGCAGCACAGCCGACGAGGGCAAGCACACGGGAGATTCCCGCCGGCGGTGCCGTAAGCTGAGAGCCGACGAGGGCAAGCACACGAGACAGTACGGCCGGCGGAGCCGCGAGCTGAGTCGTCGAGGAGGGAGGCCATAGACAGATGGTTGCACCAGCTGGGTGAGCAGCAGGTTCCCTTGGCCGAGGAAGAAGCGGAAGAGTAGCAGGGATAGAGGGCCACTGGTTGGATCTACGGGGGCGAGCTACATCGTCGCCGGTTGTTGGCACACCGGTGGACTGGTCGCAGCGACACAACAAGCCGGCATGGAAGTCACAGAGGATTTTGCAATTTGGTAAGTGCTTTTTTAGGGTCGTGGCTTTGAGATTCGGTTTGCAACGTATCACCCGGGGAAGCTGGTCCACTGCTCTGGCCTATACGACCCGGTCGTATAAGATTTTTCTCCACGTACGGGGCTATGCCGCGGTGGAAATGTGGTAGCCGTCTCGTCTCGCATGCCGCTGCCACTAGCTAACCTAGCCTCCTAGCAGGGGCGGAGCTCTTATTAGGTCAAGGTAGGACAGGTGCCCTACCTTGATTTTCGGTGAACATATACATATGCACATCTTTTTTCGAAACATTCTAAGTGGTTGTACATCAAAAAAGGACTCCATATGAAAAAGTCGTGTTTTAGTGAGCGCAAAACCAACTCTAAAACGAAAAGAGGGACTAGGTCTAGTCTTGTTAGAAACCAACTCTTTCTTTTTACAATTCTAAACAATGTCCTATCTGGATTATTTAAGTAGAACTTGGTATATTTTGGCTAGCTTATGGGGTGACCGAAACCAACTCTGGATATGTGATGAAATAGATTATATTATGGTTCTACTTTGTTTTGGTATATTTTGTTGATCTAAAATACAAATTATATTAGTCCAGTCAATATCGTTTGTTAAGGATGTGAGTACATATTTGCTCAACTCAGAGAAATGATGGTTCAGAGCTCTACTTGCTCCACTTGAAAAATGTCAGTTTACGCAGAAAAATGGCATCACAATGCGAAGTACGAATGAAATGTTAATAAAATAGGGAAATTAAGAGAAGGGAGGTCTGTTGATTATATTTATAACATAGACACCTTCAATGTTTCTATACTCTATTACTACCATTTTAAATATCATTTATATAAGCTATCTTCAAAGTTGATTCATAACTTTTCTTGTCTTGAGCCAAAAGACTCATTTCCTGTATGTTTAATATATTATTAATGTCTTGTGGCTATTTTGTTCTTTACGTCGTATTTTTAGACTTCGCCCTACCTCAAATTAGAGCATCTCCATCAGACGCGCTACGCCTCGGCGCGCTAAAAAAATTTACAGCCCCAAATTAGCTGTTTTAGCGCGCCGTGGCCGATATCGGTTTTTCAGACTTGCTAAAATATAGCGCGCAGCCTGCGCAGTTCACCAGACGCACGAAAAATAGAGCACCACAATATATTTTTTCCTCGAACTGGTTTCCCGCCAAACACAAACACAAAAACAAAAACAAACAAAAACACATAATAAACCCCAATAATTAAACATGTAGTCGTCGTCGTCGTCCGAGGAGTCGTCGTCGGAGGAGGTGTTGGATCGTCCACCAGCGCCGCCCACCTGGGATCATCGTCGGCCCAGCTGTTGGCGAAGGGCGGTTCCTTCTGTGTCGCGGCCTTGGCCTCCCGCCGCTCCTCCCGCCACTCTCGACGCTCGAGCCGCCGCTCCGCTGCGCGGGTGTTCCGTAACTCCTCCTCCTCGCGGGCTTCGCGCGGGTGGCTCGTGTACAACTCCGCCACCGCGCGCTCGTCCCTCTCCGCGACGAGGCCCTGCATCGCACGGTGGCGGTGGTGGCGGCGGTCCTCGTCGGTGACGAGGCGCGGCGTCGGCGCCCGGGCCTGCGCCTCCTGCGCGTTGCGGACGTCGGAGAAGTTCATCTGGCCGCGCGGGCGCCCGAGCCTCCACACCGCCGCATCGTAGGCGCGGGCGGCCTTGATGGCCGTCGGGTACAACCCGAGGTTGATGCGGTCGTCCCCGGAGCGGATCTCGGCGGAGAAGATCCCGCTCGGCCGCGCGCGGACGCCGCGGTACCCGGAGTTGCTTCGGCGTCGCGGTGGCATGGTGGCGGCGACGCGGAAGCTCGGTGGGCGGCGGCGCGAAAACTCGATGGGCGTATTCCTAGTGCGCGCGGGAGCGGAAGAGAAGCGGTTGGGAGGGCGCGTATCTATCCTCCGTGCTGTACGCGGGTCGGGATATATACCGCCGCGCGTACCGCTTTGGCCAGCGCGGGACGCTTTTTCTCGTGCGCGGGACTTTACCGCATCCGCTGAAGCGCGCGAAATGTCCCCGCGCGTGGTAAAAAGCGGGTATTTCCCGTGCGAGGCTTATTTAGCGCGATCACTGGAGATGCTCTTATTTCCGTCCTCCGCCAGGCGCCACTGCCTCCTAGTAGGCGACCGGGTAACGGCCGGGATGGCGTACATAGGCGAAGAGCGCTGAGAGAACAAGTCGTGTGAGCCCGTCGCTGGATGGGCAGACGAGCAGTGGTTTTCTTTCCGGCTAGTGCGGATTGTGGAATCGGTCCTTGAGTTGATGTGTCGCGGACTCGCGGGCCGAGTTAGAGTAAGACCACTCAACTCCTTCGATGGTGTCCTGATGAAGGGAACTCAAACAAACTCGCCAAGCAGCGCGCAGTGACAAAGTACAATGACTCGAGCTGAAAGCAATTCTGAAAAAAAAAAAAACTGTTTATTACTCCCGTGAAATTCAGACAACTGAAGAATCGCTTATGAACAAAATACCGGCTGGAAGATAGTTTGTGAGATGATTGACGTGATCGTTGTGTCCTTTGAATAAAAATCCGTCAAAGAAGATAACCAAACCAACCAATGGGTTGCGTGAGTTTTGTGATGCTCATGAAACAATTGAACACATGTTCTGTGTGTGCCCCTTGGGCCTTGGCGATGGAATCTAGTTTGGTGTGTCCTTAGGGATTAACACAAAGTCTTGAGGTTTTAGTGATCTTTACAGAGATTGGTTTGCAGCTTTCGACTGTACAGGTAGAAAGTTGACAATGATTGGAACTGCTGCTGTCCTTTGGGCAATCTGTAAGACACGAATAAATCATGCTTTCAAGGGATTAGACCAGGGGGGGTCCAACTAATGTCATCTTGATTGCATGTCATTTTCTATATACCTCAATGAAACTTCAGAAAGCCATGCTACCAAAATCACAAAATCTAAGTTATGCTTAGATATATGCGAGGAAGGTTCTGCCCTGCCAGCAGTCATATGCTAGATCCAAGATCGACATCCAAGATCATCGATTCAAGAAAGGTTGTGCAAAGCAAGTCTGCGTGTCAACGACCGGTCTAATACGCTGAAAGTATACGTAAGTGAAAGCACTTATTGACATGCAGTCAACGATCGGTCTTTGGTCTGAAAAGCCTGTTAATTTGTATGTCACAATGTCAGGATCTGATGGGATCCTGTTAGACTAGTACTATGAGTTTCTTGTGGTGCGACTGCGTGGTACAGAAAAGACATGCGGCCAATGTATTTAGGCACACTTCTTTCCAACTTGTGGGAGAGTTTCTTCCGGAAGCTACTCTCCATCAGCTTCTCCCAGAAACCCGTCTCCCAAATTTGTCTATACTTCCAAACTACTTACACTTTCAAACTACTCTTTCCAAGACTAATTGAAAAGTCTAAACTAATTTATGAGGTGAGCTTCTGGAAGAAGCTAGTGGAGAGAAGCTTCCTGGAGAAGCCCTCGTATAAGCCGAAAAGAAGTGTGCTTTACTCGGTTCCGCTCTGTGCATTTCTGTAGCACTAATTTGTTGATTTTCAGCGATCGACATAACAGGCATCCTTTCTTCGGTCAGTCCTCGGATGCTGACTAAGTTTAGAAAAATAGCACAGGATTACATCACACGTCATCGATGTGACGTTATAGCCTCTCCAAACAGCGACAGGTGTAGTCGGATGCTGACTAAGTTTAGAAAAAATAGCACAGGATTACATCACACGTCATCGATGTGACGTTATAGCCTCTCCAAACAGCGACAGGTGTCGGGTGTAGAAGCACCTCGACTCGGGTTTTCAGCTGTAGATTTTGTAATTGAAGTTATGGTATCCTTCACACCCACAAAACCTCTCAACTATACCTAACCCTTCCCTCCTTTACACTGGTCTTAGAAATCTCACAGCTTTATGAACAAGCATTTGGTATATTAAGGTTTCAGATAAAGAAAAAACATTCACCAGAAGTCGCCACAGGAACAATATCCTCCTCTGAAATGGTGGAATCTGTTGGCGTCCCGGACCACGATTTCTCTTTCGAAGTGCTTCGACACTAGCTTGGTGAATTCATGGCAGTCGGCACACACCCTGAGGTTCTTGGCTACCCTTAGAGGCGTACCTGGCCGGGTGCTGATCAAACCAAAAGTGATCGCAAGCCTCTCGCTGTGCCTGTGCAGCACATCTACCTTCTCCTCCTCACTAACGTCGTGCAGGACAAACCTTGTATCCTCAATGTATCCGCCTTCTTTTCTCAGTTTTTCCGTTATTTCAGCAAGTTTGAGATGGATTCTCTCTGCATCTCTGTGTGAATGATCTCTTGCGGTGAAAGTGTGGACATTGTTCCCGATCTCAATCCAGCTGCAGGCTGGATCTTTCCTCAACCCGCGTTCTGAAATCCTGGCTCTGACCTCCTTGGCATTGTTCCACTTGCCCATCTCAGCGAAAACATTTGAAGCAAGGACATAATTACCTGGGTTATCTGGTTCCAGCTCAAGAAGCTTATTAGCTGCAACCACCGCAAGCTCATGATTCTTGTGCACACGACATGCCCCGAGGAGTGCACACCACACCACCGATTTTGGTTCCAATGGCATAGACTTGATGAACTCGTACGCATCCTGGGTCTGCCCTGAGCGGCCAAGAAGATCAACCACACAGGCATAGTGTTCCTGCCATGGTTCTAATCTGTACATTGTCATCATCATATCTAGATAACATTTTCCCTCACCGACAAGCTTTGAATGACTGCAGGCATACAGCAGAGCTAGAAATGAAACATGATCAGGAGTAACACCAGTTTCTAGCATTCTCTTGAAAAGGTCTATAGCTTGCTTTCCATGACCATGCATCCCAGCAGCATTAATAATCGCTGTCCATAGAACCACGTCTTTACATTTCGCCCCATTGAATACTTTGAGAGCATTGCTCATGCTTCCGCAGCCAGAATACATGTCTACGAGAGAACTAACAATGGCACCTTCCATATGAAAATTCCTTCTGATGAGAAAGCCATGAACTTCCTTTCCTTTTGCCAAGGATGACAGATCAGCTATAGCACCAAGAATACTGACTAGTGCTACAGAATCAGGTTGAATATCTGTATTTTGCATCTCTGCAAACAAGGCAACTGCTTCATTTAACAGCCCATTGTTTGTGTGACTGTTATCATGCTAGTCCACGTCACAATATCCTTTTCCTCTACTGTTTCAAACATTTTAAGTGAATGGTAAACCTCCCCACACTCCCCATATATATCTATGATTCTATTCTTCTGTACCAAATCAAGCAAGTCATTTCTAATGGCATAACAATGCAGTTGCTTTGCCAGCAAAATGCTTTTCAAACCACTGGATGCTTCTAAGATGCTTCCAATCATCATGTGATCCATCTTGATCCCCTCTTTCAGTGCTTCCCTAAAATTTTCCAGTGCCTCAAAATGCCGAGAACTCTGAGCATAACAAGTAATAACTGTAGTCCATGATATATGGTCTTTAATCCTCATGCCGTCAAATACGTGGACAGCATACTCTGGGTAGCAACACTTCATGTACATATCCAATAACGTATTTCCAACCTGTGTATCAGTATCGAGCATCTGCTTTATCGCATATGCATGAACCTCTCTGGCATTGATTAACCAACGCAAGTGGCCCACTGCAGAACACAAGCTCACAATACAAGCATGGTCAGGCTGAAACCCACCTTCAAGCATTTCTCCAAGAAATTTGATAGCCTGAACATATGAACCATTTTGAACATAACAGGACAGCATCGAGTTCCATGATATGTAGTCTTTCTCATCAATCTCACGGAATACTCTTAGAGCACTATCCACACGGCCACATTTTGTGTACATAACAAGCAAAGCATTGCGCTGGATACTAACCTCGCTTCCACACTTCAGAAGTGCTGCATGTAGCTCTCTGCCAAGATTCAGCTGAGCTAGCTCTGTACACACTTGTAGCATCCCAACGGTTGTGTAAGAATTCATACTTAATCCAGCTCTCTGCATCCCTCGAAACAAGTCGAGAGCTTTCAAGAACATCCCATTCTGCAGACAACCTGATAACACTGAATTCCATGACACGACATCCCTTCCATCATGCAGCCACTCAAACACCCGCAGCGCAGTATCCAGCATGCCGCACCTGGCATACATCGCGATGAGCGCATTGGCCACGAGGGTGCTCCCATCAAGCCCGTTCTTCACCGCTAGCCCGTGCACCTCACACCCGCAGCAACCATCCCCCGCCACCCCACACGCCTTGAGAACTGATGCGAGCGTGCACCCATCAGGCGCCACACCCAACGCCGCAGACTCACGCATCGCCCGGTACACCCGCAAGGCTTCACCGGCGCTCCCGGATGACAGGTACGCCCCGATGAGCGCGTTCCAGGAGAAGACTGTCCGGGCAGGCATTCCATCGAACAGACGGCGGGCGTCCTCAACCCGCCCGCACTTGCCATACATGAAGAGCAGCTTGGTGGCGAGGAACCCGTCGTCGTCGTCATCCAGAGAACCGGTGGCCAGAGCATGCGCGTGGACCTGGACACCCTGCGCCGCCGCCTTCTTGGCTGCGACGAGGTCGAGGACCATGCCGTAGTGGTCCTGGGGAGGGGGCGCCCGGGCGGTAAGCACACGGAGGGCTTGCCGCAGGTTGCCTTCCTTGCATAGCTGCTTCAAAGAGGTGTGGTCGCGAGACGAGACGGCAGGTGGAGTGGGTGCGAACCTGATGTAGGTGATAGGTGCGAGGGAAAGCACGGTGGTGGCCATGGCGGCGGTGGGCTTAGAGGCCTGGAGCCGAACGCTCATGTCAGTGTCATGACGAAACAGTAGACTGGATTAGAATTTCGTCTCAGTTTCGAGTAGGTTTCCGAAATTGAGCGGACCATGTAAATGTAGTAAGAGCTGGTAGATCTGAAAGAGGGGCAAAAACTTAAAATAACTTTTTTTTGTTGTTTTTTATTTTTATAAAGCAAACTAAAGAAAGATAAAAAACTAAACAAGAATAGTAACAAAGAGGTAAATTAGGAAAATTCACTTTGGAACATGGGAGTATGGAAGTATATGCTCTTGTCGTCAGAAAAAATTATTTGATGTGCCCAAAAAAATCTAAAGATAACATCCTTGCCCCAGTTGGGGCTCTTCTCAGCGCGTTTGCACTTTCGACCGTCCGATCGATACTCCCAACGATCCACACCCGTCCGATGTTTTGACCGCGTGAGATAAAGAGCAGTGCCCGCTCAAAACCAGTGTCGCGTGCGGTCAAAGTGAAACCCTAACCCAATCCCCACACGTCTCTCCTCCCCCAATCCCCTTTCTCCTCTCGTCCTCCGCCGCCGCCCCTCCCCAGCTCTCCATCTGCCGCCTCGGCCTCCCGCGGCTCCTCGATCCCGCCCCTGCGCCGGCGCCGAGATGGTCCCTGCCACCGCCGGCCTCATCCTCGAGTCCCTTCCTGCACCGGCTCGCGGTTTTCACGGCCGACGGCACTCGACCATGGATGACGTCGCGGCCGGACGGCTTGGGTGGTGACCTCGGCCTTGGCACGGCTAGCTTCGGACAGCGGCCTGGCCGGCCGACGGCGGCGAGGAGGACGGCGAACCGGACGGCGGCGACCGCGGCGTTCGGCTCGACGGTGGCCAGGACGGCTGGCGACCTGCCGACGAGGAGGACGGCGGGGGTCGCGGGAGGAGAAGGAGATCCCGGTCCGCCGTCTCAGAGGTCCGACCTCCACTCTCTGCCTGCAGTCTGTCTCCCACCGTCCAGGGGATTGAGGTGGCGGTCCGCCGCCTCAGAGGTCCGACCTCCACTCCCTGCCTGCAGTCTCTCTCCTGCCGCACAGGGGATTGAGGCGGCGGTCCGCCGTCTTAGAGGTCCGACCTCCACTCCCGGCCTGCAGTGTCTCTCCTGCCGCACGATTTTGCATCTCTCATGCCGCTCCCCTACACCCAGCGCCCATCGCCGGCTCCTCCGTCCCCACATGCCATCAACTGGATCTGGCGTGCTGCTCGCTGGCCTGGCTACAACGCATCTGCGGGGTCGCCATCTTCCTCATGACGACCTCATCATGTCTCTTTTCTCTCCATCCAGACCATATCAGTCGGTGCCAACGTGGGCTGGTGCAGCTGGTGGACGTTCCGCAAACTTCACTGCCTCCTCTTCTTCTCCCTCCCACAAGTACTCTGATTTGCAGGTCAGATGAGAAGAGAGGAAGGAATAATCCTGATGAGGCAATTTTATCTATTGTGAACAAAGTCAGGTTACTCCTATTTTTAAACACAGTTGGGTTACTCCTATTTTTAATGACTTACATAAGCAACACCTTTCTGATTATCTCTCTCATGT